>CM067061.1:36824816-37424816 GCA_033980235.1 Diadema setosum | reverse complement strand
TTTCATGAATCAGAAGCATAAGTCAATTTTTCACAACCACAAAAACTGCATTACCATACTAGACACCCGAGCCCCATGTTGTGAAGCGCTACAAATAAACGCACAGCTGGTTATCAATGGTTACACTACTGCTACAAACTCAAAAAGGAAAAAAAAATCAACAGCAACTCTCATCATAGAAACAAGGGATATCTGTCTGGGAGTAATGAACACCAACCTTAGGTGCATCTTCTTGGTTGGCAGGCAGTCGCGGGGGTCGTATACTTGACAGCGTGATCTTGCGGAAGGACCCGTTTTCCAGTTTAACAACCAAGGCATCTGCGTTCACAATCTCCACCACCTAAAAGGGGAAGGAAGATGCATAATACCTTTGAAGGTGCAGTAGTTTATCATCCAGTAGTTGGATATATCTCTCTGGTTCAAATCTAGCATCTGCACTGTCTCTCCTAAATTGTAGCCAATTCTATCAAGCAATTTTCTTTCAACCCTTTCCATGACCAGATACTTGGATGACCATGAATGCCTGTCTGTGATTATACTTCTTTGAACACGGGTAGAGGTACACTTGTATGTGACCACACGATAATCTGAAGAAGACTGCAGAAGTAGGAATTGTTCTCTGATATCATCATTCATATGGTAAGAGATACCAGTGGATATGGCCATGAACATTTCTGAGTGTGATAAAAATGTTACTCTGGTGTAGTTCAGAAAAAGCAGTAAAAGACTTATTCTAACCTGCATTTGTCACAAATGATTGGGTCGCACACAGTAAGAAGGCTGTTGATGTGGCATGGCAACAGCTGCCTTATTGAAGGAAGCTTGAGACATATCATTTTTTTTTTTTTTTTCGGGGGGGGGGGGGGGGGGGAAGGGGTGGTGCTCTGGCTTACCTTGCCAGTAAAGTTCTTTTCTCCGATGTCAACAGCCGCAGCCGGTGGGGTATAATTTTTCCACAAACGCAATCTCTTCTCCTTTGCCGCTCTAGTAGGGAAAATGCAGAAGGGAATCTGAGTCCACTATTGGCCTGTGCCATTGCACCATTAATTGTACATAATTAAGAAAGAAAGAAAGCAGAATAAAACATGGTTATACATGTCATTTACAACAATATTCACATCTTCAATTTAATCACTTGCACTGAGTGGAAATTTGAAGCAAACCGTCGGCCTCATGCCAAAAGGGCCCTAACAGTGTACAAAGTCTAAGGTGTTAAGGCCCTTCTGGCATGAGGCCGACGAAACCATCTTGACAATAGTACACCACATCCTTTTTTTTAGTGTGGGTACAAGGGGGAGTGCTCTACACGGACAAAATAGCAAAAAAGAAACAAACCCCTTTTTCAACTACAAAATGACACTTGAGCACTTTTTACTTTTCTGCAGCCCTGAGCTTGTCCGCTCCTGATGTCACCACTCCCATGCTCCAGTCGACGCAGCGGGCAAATCCCTCTCTGAGCAACAGCTCTGCAATGTTGCTGTTCTGCAGGATGCAAGGACAGAGAGAGGCATGGGTAGAAAAAGGTTCCCAGGTGAGCTCCATAAGTCGCTCAAAATATTGACGTGAATTAAAATTGTTCATTAAAAGTTGTTTCCTACAACATTCACACGCATTACACAGACTTATCATTACAATAACACCTGATCATTCCAGGATAATGAAGTGCAGCAGGTTGACAAATATGATTTTACTACCTTATATCCAACAAAATTTTAAAAAGAAAACAAAAACAAAAACAAAAACAAGAGAACAGGTTGTTGAATGTTACGTAAGTGGGGGTCATCTTACCAGAATATCAAAATGAGATGCAACTGAATGAAAGATGGGACTTACATTGACAGGATGCAGGACGGTTCCAAGGAAGTTCTGGTTGGACACACCTTCCAGGACGACCTTGACCTCTCGCTGCAGTAGCCTCGACTCCGTGAAGAACTTGGCCTGGTCAGCGAAGGGATCCGCCACCTCCACGTCCCCCTCCCTCTTGAACATGGGGCACTGCGCGGCATGAAGAATAGGAGAGGTTGCCGGGAATCGGGTTGAGGGAAGAGTTGTGAAGGGAGAGAGGGGCGAGGTATTAGGAGTGACGGATGGGGGGGGGGGGGAGGGGGTACATACAAGCCAGTACAATTCACAGAATGTAATGGGATGGTAGAGGTTATCAAATTGGTTTATATAGGTGTAAGTGTGACAGACACACATGATGAAGATAGACAAAGGTGGGGGAGGAGACAATAGAGGGAAAAAAAATAGAGCAAAGACAGGTTAAAGTTTTATATAAATGACACTAACTCGCTGAACTAACAGCAACAAAGTATGACAACAGAACTATAAGGAGCATGTCTGGAAAATCTTCTAAACTCTTCTTACGCACTCTGTTCTGATTTTCAGATGGCCCCTGTGCACTTGTTTATTCTATCATGTGGCAGGTCACCTGACCGTGTCACATGACCTGTGCACGTCTGAGAGACAGGGTGCTGCTCCAAACCAATGGAGCCTGCAATCCCTATCCCTAGGGTGCAACTCATCATCAGTAGAACAGTATATTTTAGTCTATTTAACTGAAGTGAAACAACTCAAGGAAAGTAAAATCTGTTGGCATTTTTAACAGAATATTTTGATAAAATCAAAACCAAGCAAAAAAAAAAACATTAAAATTTGCATCCCAGCAGCTGCAGCTACACACAGAAGTCAGTCGATTAAAGTTCTTGAAATATCCTTTGACCACAGGATTTAAGAAGTGACACAGCACTAGCCAATATGACCCTTGCCTGTTTTACATTTGAATTTCACTCATTTGCAACAATTTGGTCCATAGACCAGCCTGTGCATCCAATGATAATACTTTGCAACGTAGGCCTTTCCATTAAAATCAAAACCTTCTCACTATTACATTATTTTCCAAGGCATGTACCTTTTGAATACAGAGCAAAATGATGGTGCAAGTTATGAATAAACTTATCCACACACCTGCCTAAGGACACTTTGGGTTAATACTAAATAATTCAATTGTGGTCCGCATTAGGCTTAAAATCATCCTGTATTTTGTGAATTTAGACTGTGTGCTTACCGTAAGTAAAGAAGTGTTGTCTGATGACTCGTACCGGACTTCTGAGATAATACTGTGTATGCCATATATTTCAATTAAATTTTTTAATTAAAAATTATTTATAATTATTTCACCAATTTAAAATGTCATACCAAGTAGTTGAGGTTCGAATTTGTGATTGAGAACATTGATGGCATGAGAAAGAAAAGTATCTTAACTTTCAAGACAAAAATGAGTAATTTCCCTACTGTGTTGTGACAATGTATTTGCGTCATAGGAGACAATATTTCTATGAGTTGTTAATTTTGCAAGTAGCGATTGAATTGGGGGCAGGGGGACTGCAAAATATACAGTGTATAAAGTATTCACTGATTGCAGTGATAGCAAAGGGAGTAAGCAAAATCCAGTCAAAGACCTAAACACATTTCATAAAATCAAGGTCAGAATTTGTTAAATTGTTTTAAATTCAGTGCATGGGTTATGCAAATTTCAAGTGCCTGAATGCTTCCTTCTCGCCAATACTCTGTGGACTTGATTTGTGAATTCATATCCAAGGTGTCCATCACACTGACCTTTATCCCTGACAGCATGACCGTGATGTACTGGAACGAGGGCAGCAGAAAGGCACGAATGGTACAACCGTCTCTTACATGTTCCACGATGGCTGTTGAGGAAAATAAAAAGTGCTGCATGTTAACCCTCATTGGTGGGAGAGGAATGCTTTTGTTTTTGTTTGTTTTGTGTCTGGGTGTTTTGGGTTTTGTTTGTTCGATTGGTTGTTTGTTTGCCTGGTTCTTTTTTTGTTTTTTGTTTGCTTGTTTGCTTGTTTGTTTTTTTTTTGTTTTTGTTTTTGAGGGGGTGGAGGATGGGTACATAGCATCTCTCCTCTTCCTTTTGTGCTTAAAATATTCGAAACACATGTACCCAATCCCTGGAATAAAATCTGGGCCCTGTTGCAGAAAAGTTGCAATCAAACGTAAGTCAGAAAATCAAACGTAAGTCTGTGAAAACTCAATTCTGATTGGCTGATATCTGACTTACGTTTGATTTTCTGACTTAAGTTTGATTGCATCTTTCTATGCAACAGGTGCCTGCATGCATACTGTTTTGAATCCAATCAATCATCTCTGTGGTCACCATTCCGGTCCAGGCACCTCTGTCCAGCATGCACACACGGTACACTCCCAACTACAATGGAATTTTTGTTTAGTCTTGTTTTTCTCACGTCTTTCTATCATAAACAGAGATCAAATTGGTGACTGCAGCTACGTTCAGACGGTGATCCTTAACTTTTGAGGATAAGCTCGTTGTTTTGCATACAACGCCAAGTGTAGCATGGTCTCTTTTGTCACGAAATGACAATTTCATGATGAAACTGTTTTTTCATTCATAAGCGCTGTCAATTTTGTCAACAAAATGACAGATTTTGTGATGAAAGAGACAACACAACACTCGGCACCCCATACTACAATACAAGCTTATTCTCGCAGTTAGTTTGTCCTCAAAAGTTAAAGATCACTGTCTAAATCCAACTTGTGTGTACCTTAAAAGGATTGGCATTAGGAAATTGTGTGACTTACCGTCGAGAGGCTTCTGGTGCTGGGAATCCACCAGATGGCGAGGATTCTCCACGGCCCAGCTTATCTCTCGTATAGCGTCGGGTGCCTGCTCCTTGGCCCACTTGCCTTTCCCAGCAGCCTTTGCGAGATCTTCCAGGTCACACAGGCGTGACTGATCACTGGAAAGTTGAGGGATTTTTTTTAGTAGAAGACCAAAGTCCAAAATCAATGACTGGTTACGGAAAAAGACAATATACACAGTGTACATATAAAATTACAGCACTTTTATTTGAATTGGACTGTAAGTTGTTTGAAGGGATGGTATAGTGTTGATTGAGATGAGGTTTCAGGTTTCCAACTTTTTTTCGTGAGATAATGAAAAACTTTTAATGAAATATTAAAGAGAATACAATTCTAAGAGGAGTTCAGAGTTTATTTGATGAAAATTGATCTTGAAATGGTCTAGATATCCAAAAACAAAAGAGGTCCCAATACAAGGCGGGACCCACCTTTCATTAGGACCACTTTCTGTTACTTTGTTTATCTCAGCCATCTCAAAACCAATTTTCATTAAAAAACATGAAATCCTAGAATTGTATGCTAATATTTCATAAGTGGTTTCTAATTATCTTGCAAAAAGTTAAAATCTGACTCCCCCCCCCCCCTCATTTAAACAAAAAACTTTAGCATTCTTTTAGACAATCTATGAGCAGAAACTTACCCATAATTGTAAATACTAAAACAATAGTTTATGTAAAATGTAATTTGTTGTGCCTATGATATGAACACTGTACTTACTCGCTGGGTTTTATGCCTCCTCTCCTTACTTCAACTAGTCCTTCTGACACTATTCCCTCAGTAACATTCTCTGCGGTGGTGTCTGTGAATGATGAGGTTGGTGCATTAGCATACTATCTACCACTTTGCTAGCTACAGTCTAGCCAGTCTCTACAAATCAGTGATCAACACATGGCTTTAATAATAAGTGCACTGCAGGCAAAAATATATTGGTATCATCTTTTCTCTCTGTCTCTCTCTCTCTCTTTTTTTCCATGCTAAACAAATGATACCTGAATCACTGAATCAACAATGCATCTACCGTTGGCCCTGCATTTACCCATGACATGAAACAGACAATAGAATGACGTGAATAACACGAGACATTCCTTGTACTTTTATTTGACCACAGCAATCGATGTATTTTGTCAACAACAAAAAGTAAAAAAAAAAAAAAAAAAAAAAAAAAAGGTTTGTCGACACTCTAAAGGTAATAAATATTCTGACAGATGCTCAGACTCTCGAGAGTGGTAATAGGGAGCTTCAGATTTTTGCGCAGTGGACGTTAGAGGGAAAAAAAAAAAAACACTGTTGGGCACATGCTCAAGACTGCTTATCAAAATCAATCACACATTGTCTGAATTTTCACAAAGGTTCTGGGCCATTTAAGCTGCTCAAATTCATGACGCACAGAGCTACACTGTACTTGATGCACTGATCATACGGGGGTGCCACTGTACTTTTTATAGGCTGTGTCTTCATGAAATATAAAGCTACTGTACTTTGCAACACGATGTAGGGAGAAAGGAGAAAGGCCAACACAATCGTTGTCTCAACATCCGTGTCGCGAATCTAAAGCTCCCTAATGTCAAACAGCACAATCATATACTAGCCATAGATATCTTTTATCATTCTGTACGTACCTTTCCCTAAGTAGATGCATCCATATGCTCTTCCAGATCCTGGAGCGGTGTACTCAATAGTGTACCCGACACGTTTGCCCAGGAGCTTTTTTCGCAAGTATTCCCTGGCCTGCCATGCATATGGCTTTTCACAGAAAAATGACATAATGTCACACAAATAACTTTCACATAATGATGAATACCCTTGACTGAGCTTCGAATGAACAAAATCTTTCTGACATACATAAATTGTATTGTATTTAAAAATATGTGAAAACATGTCATGGATCTGTGTTCTAATAATTTCTATGAACATTTAGCAAGTATTCAAGAATAAAGTAAAAATTGTTAGCTCACAAAATGTATCAGATATTCGTATTCAATGATTAACTGCGGCATATTGGATCCCCAACATTTGAGCTGGAACATACAACTTGTAAAGGTGAGTTTTCAAAACATTTCTTTTTTTTTTTTCCTGACAAAATTCTGATTCTATTCTACATGGCACTTAATTAATGCAATGAATCAAGCAAATTTACAGACATCATGACAACTGCTTCATGCAACATAGATGACACTGGGTGACTCAAGTTTTCTTCAGAGCAAAATTTTCACTTATTTTCTCACACTGGGCATTTCCCACACAAAGAGAACTATTGTATTAATGGGACAGAATAATACTCAGTGCTCAGATTCACTGTCAACATATTAGAATGAGTGAAGATTCAATCCCAAACGTCATGACTGTGCTTCCTGCTTCCAGTGTGTTTAACTACAACTACCCCGAGAAAAAAAAAATCAAAGACAATATGAGAGACAAACCTCATCCTTGGTGGGAATTGAGTTGTCTGCACCGGGAACTGCTCTGCGGGCAAGTTTGGGGGCGGTGACATTGGACAGGCAAATTTGCCTCTCCGGGGGAGGTCCTCCTCGTGGTTGATCCCTGATGATCACAGAATCACCAGACAACACCTGTGAAAACAAACCAAGGAGGAGAGCACCAAATTCATCAATGATGGGACTTTACAGCAGAAGATACAAATGTATTTTTCACTGTTTGTGGTACAGCTCCTGTTTTGAACAATTTCAGCTCTGGGTATATGGCTACTTGTAAAGCAGTTTGACAAATCATGTATTTTGTACTCATGCCTACCAAGAATCTATATACAACCTGTAAGTTGATAAATCTTGCTTTGCAAATTTTCTATAGCAGAATCCTTCTATGTCCATTGCTATTTAGTCCATAGCTTTCATCTCAATACTAGGCTAAAAGTACTTTCAAGAGAAAGTTGATGTCAAGGTACATCAGTGGAGGAATCAAAGTAACAGATCATTTTTTTTACATGAAATTAAGCTGTAAGGCAAAAAAAAAGAAAAAAAGTACAGCTCCAATCATGTGAACTTCCGATTATTCAAAATGGCCGTCAGTGAAAGAGGATGTACCGTTCGCACATGATGCATATAATCTTCGTTTTCTGTAAGTTGTGAATAGTTTAAATGTCAATATCGATAACATCATAGACATGAAGTCTAATTAATGACGTTTGTCTATAATGAGTTTGAGGTGGCAAATTGATGTCAAGTATCAAAACTCAACGTGATCGGTATATGTTCACATTGTGTTCGCTTTGTTGTTGTTCACCACAGTGAAAAAAAAAAATACGAAAAAGAAATTAGGGGCTACACGTATTGCACGAGTCAAGTTCGATATTGTTAGTAAGAGGTTAATTAGAGACTACCAGAATCGATTATAATCGTTGACATCGTTCTCGCGAAATCGGTGCACTACTTACATCGGAGACTACGTTCGCGACCGACGTACTTTTCAACTCCGATTTCTCATTTTTCTTACCTTTTCGGCTTTCTAATTCCATGAAAACTCTCTGATATGGTTCAATTTAGCATCTCCAGGTCCAATACAATAGCTGCACAAAATTTTATTGACAAACGGCGAAGCGAACGGTAGGTGTGCATTTCTACATGATTACCGTAAATTTAAATTCATTTGTTACAATTACTCGGACCGAGCTTCTCATTCGAGCACCAATCCATATGCTGGTCACTGCTGATCTGCTGGATGAAGCTGGAGAATGGGCATTTTTTTACACCTAACATTACAGAACAGTAACTTGTGGTGAGGCCTATCCAATTATGTATGATGAAAGGCAAAGTAAATTTAAAGACAAACAGTGCCCAATCTACAATAATTGAAGACTTTATAGTATCATTGTACGTGTCAGACATTTACAAATGCATTCTTTTGCGTTTGAGTCTGGTGTTTCGAACTGCATCGCATTCATTCACATCACACACGCCGGAAGAAATAGCACACGTAAATTTCACATGGTGCACGCAACTTAATTTACTGTGGATGTGGCGTGGCGTGGCAGGCTCCACAGGCGTACCACGCACACTCAACAGGTTCATCACGATCACCTTCGTCAAAGTCTTGAGGCAGCATAAGGCACAATAAAACTCACTCTTACAAAGCTTATTAGGATATACACAGAATATCCCAGCTTTAATTAATATTAGCAATATCAAAATATTTTTTCAACGAATTACTCACTTGTTTCACAAAACCATCTTGGAAAGCTGGTCGGGGGGCTGGGTTCGCCATGTCGAACGACTCGTTGACTCGATTTTCTTTGCTGCTTGCGAATTGCATGCACACGTTGTACCACGGTAGTCTGAATTAACGGTCAAATATCGGGAAGGATCATCACTTACTCACGAGTCGTTGCCAATCTAAAAATCTGTAATGATTTCGCTGCAGAAAGTAAAGTTGACGCGTTTGCAGGCGCAGGCCCAGAGTACACAATATATTGCAAATACAGTTAAACTCGCATAAGTCGATCTTCTCGGGACTGAGCAAAACACATCGACTTAGGCGAGTTTCGACTTGTGCGTAAGTCGAAAAAAAAATCGACTTAACAACAGTCACACCACACGTACATTATGTATAATGTACATGTATGTTGTCTACTCTGGAGCCGAGAGCTGGAGAGGTGTGCCGCAGCACGGGTCGCCCGGCAGGGCCGCGGCTAACTTTGCATGGACAGTGCATTAGCATTGGCACAGGTCGGATTACTTTACACCCTCGTTAAACCTTGGGGAAGTGAATATGAACGATATTTGAGCAGTGATTGATTCCAGTTTACCATATCGTGGCTTGAAATGCGTGTAGAGGTGTACTTCTGATTTACCTGTGCCCGTAACTTTCCCCCTACTTTCCGCTTTGAAAACTCAGCAGCTTCATCCATCCACTGCACAGCGCAGACTGCAAACATACACAGACTATACACAGCCCAATCGCGCTGTACGTACCGTACGTACGTAGCGCTAGCGCGACAGGGCTGTACCAGCGGACCTCCACACGAAGAGAGTTCAACAATCGCATGCGATCGCTTTGAATTTTGATACTTTAGATCATTTTTTTTGTCACCTGTCTGGTCGGGCTAGTTCTTATGTAAACAAAAACTGGCGTCTCGTGATTTTGACAGTGATTTATTGCACAATAAAATCTTATTCGACTTAGGCACAGCGAATTTAATGGTTTTTCCGTGAAAGTGTTCTTGGAATTTCATCGACTTAGGCGAGTATTCGACTTACAAAATTCGACTTGTGAGTGAATTATTACACGTAAGTCAACGGGGAAAAATCGGGACTTTTTAAAATCATCGACTTGCGCGATTATTCGACATATGCGATGTCGACTTAGGCGAGTTTAACTGTAATGCTATTTTGATTTTGCTTTTACTTGTGTATTCATTCATGATTATGTTTGTGCCCCTAGCTTCCTTGGGCTGTTTTCTTATTTGTTATTTGTCTTGGTTTTTGTTTTTGCTTGTTCGCTGATTTGAGGAGAGAGATGGCAGCTAAAAATATAAAGACTTTTTTCTTTTGTTTTTGCTTGTCCTAACCCATTGTCATTGGATCAACCCCCCTCCATTGCAAAAAGCATCATCCGACCCTGCCATTCAATAGAATTAAAGAAATGATCACATGAAAGTAGGCTCTATAATTTGGTGTAGAAAGAGGAATAAATATTGATAGTTTTATATCGTTTTTAATTTAGATACTGCAAGATTTGCACTTACCAAGTAGGCCTACTAACAAACTCGTAAATTTACTGTTCACAGTTGAGTCCCATCCTTTGGGTCTATCCTGACCACCTATATGTAGCTACTGGCTGTAACAATGAATGGACCCTACTTCTGACGTTAAAAATGCAGGGCATAGGCCTATAATAGTTATCCTAAATGTAGAGCCCTACACCATAAGCTTACCTCAACCAAGAGGCTCGACAGATTCATATGAATTTGTTATCACTGTAGTTTCTATTTTTTTTCATGATCAGCTCATATATGCACGAGTATAGTAATCACTCAAAAGTTGTTGTTGTTGTTGTTTTTTTACCATCATAGTGTGTGATGTGTTGTTGTGTAAGGGGTCAATGAAGGTTATAACCATAGTCAATCTGTTCTTTGGTTTAAATCAGGCTTACTTTCTTTTTGCAAAACAGAATCAATTCAAATCGCAAATAAGTCTAATGGAGTATATCAAAATTTAAAAATAATTGAGTGCGAAAAGGAATCGTTTTAGTAGTTTGTTATGTTTGAGTTTGAGTTTATTATCAACAACAGATCATACATGTTAAGAATACAAATACATAATGCATGTACATTTGCATGACCACGCAGTGGTGGATCGCAGGGGGCATACCAGCCCCCCCCCCCTTTTTTTTTTACTTGTCACAGAAGTGGCACCAGAAATCACATTGGTTTGCACCCCCACACTTTACGTACGGAATTCCTGGATCAGCCCCTGCCAAGTAAGCGATTATGACAATATGAATACAATAAACAAAGATTTATGTGCTAAGTACAATCTCTAGTATGCATATATAGTCATATATAGGCCTATTTACCTTGACTATATGTTAAGCTAAAATCTTGTAAACAGGAGTAAGCACAAGTGCTAATCGAGAATGGTTCTAGACTATGGGAATCTCATCAGAGGGAATCCAGCCTCAAATTAGTAAGGATTTTCTTTCTTTAAAAAAAGAGCTAGTGAATACATTGCATCCTTGGTGTTTGTGTAGCAAGTACTTTAAATCTGTATGTGAGTATAATGATGTCATATCAATATCATAATTTATGAACTATCAGAACTATGTTACTAGGACCACAGTTATAACCTCAGTCTCGGGGTCATGACCATCATTATTTTTATTGTCATGTAAACATACATTAATGTGTCATTTCATATTGTTCATAATTGTAACTTTGAATCAACGAATGATTGGCTCAAATATACAAGCTTTATTTTATCTCGTGACATTCTACTCGAAGTTGTCAGGGCAATCGGGAAAAAAAAAAATGTGCTTCAAATTGGCCAAGAAATGAAATTCTACGTTCTCAAAAAGAGTGATAACTTCAATTCTTGTACATTGCCCGGTTGCCAATTTAGCTAAAGAATATGAAGTAATAAAATACCCACTTGTATCATTCAAATGATACAAGTAAACATTTAAGCTAATTTAAAAATAAATAACTATTTATATAGCCAGAATTTTTAAAACAATTTATATTATTCAAATTAATATTTTTTTTACATAAAAAATGCGCTTCTATACTCTTTGCTTGCACTACATAGATGCGCCACAGTGATCGCGAATGTAACGTAAATTTGCATAGAATTACAAGAAATACATGTAAAATACATTGTAGTTGAAGCGAAGACGCTACTGATTGTTTCTAAGCACTCACATAAGAACACATCGCAATTATGGCAAATGGCCCAGCCACAAATTCAACCCCGGCGACCGCCAGTGCTGCACCTCGAAGAGGTAATCGCTCTCGGCTATTTAGGATTCAATCTTTCTCACTGTTTCATGTGTTCAATCGATGCGAAGCACTGAATACTACATTGGTAGCGCAGTCCCTCTGGCTAGTCCCATATGTGATATAAAATGTCAGCTTTTGAGTGTGAAATTTGAATAGAAATACATGTAACGTTACACTGTATGATAATAAATTGTAGTGATTTTTTTTGTGTGTGTGTTTTGGGGGCTGGTGTTTCACTATTTTGTTGAGGTGAAAATATAAATCTAGAGTATAAAACTCGCACTAAGGTTTGGTTTGACCTCCCATGCCAAAACCAGACTGCGCGCAAAAGTAAATTTAGGCCTAGAAGTAGAACCTAGGCCTGGTCTAGTTCTACTGTAAATTTATTCGTGTTATTACAGTAGCCTTTAGTGTAGGCCTAGTACAGTAGGGTGAGCTAGGCCTAGCCCCTTATCCTAGGTTTGGTTTCTAAATCTAAGATCTAACGTTAGACCTAAATTTACTTAACTAGACTAGACTTTGTTAGAGTCGGGGCACCAGTTTACTGCAGGGTTCCAGTTAGCTACACGCAGCTGCTGTAGCGACAGCGGCTGCACCTCTATTCCTTCGCAGACGTTGTCATTTTTCAGTGTGGTTGTGCGACTCCTTCATGAACATCTTTATTAATCGTGGAAAACTAAAATACAAGGAATTATCGTAATCTATGATAATCGTTCAATAATCGGTAAGCGATTTTTTGTTTAATTACGTCAAAAACTCACCGAAATCTGTGGCTGAAATCAGGTCTGTAAACGTCCTTATTGCTTCACTCCTCATCTGCGTGTTATTTGAATGGCATTCACTCTCGTATACTACAACGTACAACGTACATCAGTGTAGGTAGTCGGAGAGGCGCCCTCTAGCTCTCCGACTACCTACGTTGTACGTTGTAGTATATGAGAGTGAATGCCATTCAAATAACATGCAGTAATAGCCAATGTTTGTGTAGAGTATATTTTTTGGAGTTGATTAAACTTTGATTTTGAATAATTTTTCTTTTCCTTGCAGGAAAGACGATTGCTGTTGTATCCTTTGAAATAAATTGTAATGTTAAATCTACTTTGTTTCAAAAACACACACACACACACACACATGCACAATATTGATTCTCATTCACTTCACCAATCAGCTCAGTATTGTAGTGACAATTTAGTGAACCAACATCTCAGCCAAGCCCCCTGCATCCTATATTCCTACTTAATGAGGTTACCAAAAAAATAATAATAATAATAATAATTTGTACCTTCCCCTGCAACAAACCAGAGCGCTGTCCAAAGCTGGAGGAAAAGGTGTGAAGTGAATAAAGTCAACCTTGCTTAAGTCAAATCTGTTTGGACTGAAGAGATAGCTTTGACTTACAGAAAATTCGACTTATGAGGGATTAAAATCAATAGTATATTAAGAGAAGAA
Source organism: Diadema setosum (assembly GCA_033980235.1). NCBI lineage: Eukaryota > Metazoa > Echinodermata > Echinoidea > Diadematoida > Diadematidae > Diadema > Diadema setosum. Next base: position 37,411,234 of record CM067061.1, on the reverse strand, counting down.
GACTTGAAAAGACCTTTAACTTAGTGATTATTCGACTTATGAGAGGTTGACTTAAAAGTTCAACTGTATTTCCTTATGAATACATTTTACTACAGTACATTATGTCATTTATGTGTATAATTAGACAATAGCCAAGGTAAGCTTTCTAATCAAAAGTGTTCAATATGATTTCCTGTTGCCAATAAACATACAATACTCTCATATCTATGGCGCTACCTTCGAAACATTTCAGCAAGATAATTTACCCTTCTATTCACTCTGTAAAAAAGTGTATTTGAGTCTAGTGATAGATGGTTGGAAGGTAGAAGGTTACACAGCCTTGACCAAGTCTGAAATACCAGCTGTCTTCACTACCTCTTCAAATCCTGTTCTACCTGAATGGTTGGTACTTTGGATTCCTTTGGGTATGTGAGGCCCTCATGTACATATACAAAGGTAATTTCATTTCATTTTTTGTTTTCATTCCAGTATTTTATCTTTCATCTGACTTTGATCGCCCAATCAATGGTTGTTGTACGACTGCAGCTTCACATGTATGTATAGTGGGAATTGGAATATATTTGATATTTGCAGTTTCTGTATGCAACACATTCAAAGACATTACCCATCAGTGATAATAGTCACAAATGGCAATGTAATTTAACTCACCAATCAAGTACAACAGTTGTACATTGTCTTTTCTGATTGTAGCTGAATACAATGTGTCATTTTTTCCCCTCCTCTTTCAATTGTTATTTTTAACAGAATCAGACTTTGTCCATCAATGTTTTCATAAACAACATTTGTTACTTTGGATATAACTTTGTTTTGATGATCACATTTTATTTTGTTGACAGAAAGGACAACAAAAAAGGGAAAAATTCATGTTCTTTCAATATTCAATTTACTATACTGTATAAGCTTATTTTGATCGCAAAGTTTCATCTCCTTGTCATCTTTTTTTTTTTCTTCTTTTTTTTTTTTTTTTAATGTGGCAGGTTCAGTATTACCATACCCAACAGAAAACTTGGCTGGAGAGTGGGTTCTTTTGTTCCTCCTGGTTGCCATCGAGTATGTGCGACTCTTCTTAGGTAATATGCAAGCGTTTTCTGTATGTTTCCTGCTAGAATGAGAAGATATATTGAAGACCATTTATTATTGAAAAAGAAAACCTCACAAATGGTATGGTAACACTGATAAAAGTGGCAAAAGGTAATACACTCTACAATGCAGTATTCATATATTATTTTATAGTTGCCTGAGATATATGATAACATATTGACCTAGTCCAAAGAGATGATTAATGTAAAGATAACAAAGTTTTAATCATAATGGTGGTACATTATACTGGTACTGTATGTATCTCTTTTTCCCCAACAATCTTATGATTGTAAAACATTAAGAAAAATGTTTATCTTTATTTCTAAAAAAGGGATGTTATAAGTAACACAGAAATTTATGGACACTGTACAGAGTCCTGTCTCAATACATTATAAAAGCTACAGGTTCCATTTGATGTTATAAAGATTACTGAAGATCCTCTTGAACTTCAATAGACTTAGGTATGTTCACTAAATCAATTTTCTTTATCATTTACCAAATCATTAATCCCATGAATTTGTCATCTTTGATTGTGAAATAAAGCAGATACTTTGCCACATTTCCAGTTGCTTCAAAATGGCAAAAAGAGTGTTTGGCCTTAAAAACATACAAGTCTGTTTTTGTTTTTGTTTTTCTTTGCAATGCCACCCTACAGGAAAGAAAGGTAACTTGACAGAAAAGGTCATCCACCTTGCTGTCTCTCTCGCCATGTCGCTGGCAACAATGTTTGGCAGCCTATACCTCATCCTGTGGCAGACGTATGTCCTGCGGGCAGAGCTCATTCTCAATGCCATCCAACTCGCCTTCCTCGGACTGGAATGTGTCTTCAGTATCATCGCTGTCATCTCATTTGCAAGGCAAGTGTGCCGAGTTGAAAGAGAACTGAGCCATCATTCAGTCATCAGAGACAAAGTGTGGCTGATGAAGTTCATTCCATGACTTCCAAATCTAATTCAACAAATTGGAATATATTGCTGATTGTGATTTCATTTTTTGCTTGCACAGGTACATGCACTATCTACATTACATACTGTATGAGCTGTTATTTTCGCGAGGGTTTAATTTTCGTGGCTTTCATGAATCACTGTTGGACTGCGAATTTAACAGCATGCAAAAATATCTCAAACTTATTTCACTTATGGCGTCAGTGTCATGATCGTGGAAACAACATCTCTCGAAAATGTTCCTGACCTCCTCATTCGTGAAAATATCTGTATGCAAAAATAATGGCTTATAAAGTAGTGGTTTTGATGGAAGGGCTTCACAGCTGTAGCATCTACTCTGACTCCACAATAATTGTTTTATGTGTAGATAAAAAAAGGTATGAGCAGTTGCAACATACATGCAGTCACCAGATTGTCACTGATATATATTTTGCTTTCTAATGTTTTCAGAGCCAACCAGACAGTGAGGTGAAGGGGTGAGATGCGGAGGAACCAGAATGAGTGTGCCACAAGCATGGTCCCTTGATGCAGAAGGTTGCAGGTTCAATCTGCTGCTACTTTGGACATTACCAGACACTAGAATAGAGTTCAGAATACTACTCGCAGCGATGTATCGCCAGTCCTCAGCTCAGCAAAGAGTGGACGATTTTGTTGTTTACTCTATGCATGCTAATGTTATGAACAGCTGATGTTATGGACATAAGTTTCTAAGGCTCAGCCACTTAATGAATCACAACTGAGGATTGCTCGGCCATAAATTGCGAATCAGGAGCCAATTTTCACAAAGAGGTGTTCAATGATTGAAAGTTGTGCAATTGACTTCTGTCATAATGCAGTCCTCGGAGTGGCAGTATTATCTTCCATTATATTGAAATTTTGTTGTAAGCAAACAAACAATAAAAGATATACATTTTACTGTAAAAGTGGAAATATTCGCAGTATCAAAATTTTTGTGCATTTCATGCCACCAGAAGCTAGCACAAAAATAAAAGCACGAGAATATTTTTGTTTGCCATTTGTTCCAGTAACTAATGTCTTTATTCTGCAGAATTAATAACATGCAAAATTTATCTTACCCTGCCTAGCACAAAAAATTAAGTGAAAATATCCACTTTTACAGTAGAGCAATTTTTTGCTTCATTGTAAGTGGAATTTTGTTAGGACAGTGTTCATTATAACGGGAGTGCACTGTAGTAATTACAGTCACCATTGTAATGACTCAAAGTGTCATGCCTGGGCCCTGTTTCATAAAACTTGTAATAAATAACAAGTTATGACAGTTGTTATAAGCTACTGAAATCCTTACATCTGATTGGCTGAGAGCAAATTTGTCATAGATATGTGGCAGTTGTTACTGATAAACAAGTTTTATGAAACAGGACCCTGATTTGTTTGCAACATAGTTGCTGCCATGGCATGCAGTTATTGCATCTCACTATTGTTTGTCAGATCTTTATGAAATGGTGTCCAGATTATTTAGCCTGTTGTATGTTTTCTTGAGAACTGAGAAACACTGATGGCCCCTTGAATGAAAGTGATCCATGTGATGGTTGGACCCCATGAAAAACACTCAGCTACAAATGGAGCCCTGTTTGTTTGTCTCCAGACTCAGATGTTGAAGGAATTTAATAAAAAAAAAATCATATTTAAGGCAATATGGTACTAGATAGAAGATTGAAAATTACAATAGACAATGCTGGTATTATTTTGTTGAATTGAAGATTAGCTTGTTTTCTTAGTTTGAGATATTTATGAAAGATACTTTACTTTTATTTGCATCCAATGTAGCTCTGTACATCACTAAGGCCACCAAAGGTTCATATGAGATAAACATGTACTTAAACTAGAACCCTAGCATTGCAATGAAAAAAAAAAGAAGAAGAAGAATTACTGGTAGAAGTTTACATAGATTCCTCTTTGGTTGTAAAGAAATTTTTTTATGACATGCATGTGCAGGCAAGGCCTTGATGAAGCTATAAAAATACCAGAAATTTTGCATCAAACATACTGAAGTGTATCGTTCAAACACCAGCAGTGCAACAACACAACTACATACGTAACACAACTTTAAAAACTTTAAAAATTCTGCTGTCAGTATTTTTCTTACTCTAGCCCTGGTGGCATATGGCCTTGTACAAATCTGAAAATGTGCATGTGTGTGTGTGTGTGAGTTTTTTTTTTTTATTTTATTTTTTTAAGGATTATGATTGTTATAAGGTCATAAGCTCAGACGACAAAGAACTTCATGTTTTCAGCGTAACAAATAATTCAGATGATAGACTGAAGATATTTTTGTTTTGTTCTTTTGGTAGGGGGTCAATGTGCTTGCTGGGCTACATGGGATTTGCCTTCCGAATTGGAGTGAAAGTAAATTGTCGGATTATCAGCATTATGATACATCACATGGTGGGAGATATTAAGTTATCCTTTAGGCTCTTTTCATGGATGAAATCTTGCCACAAGGGAGATCATGTTTATTCCTACAAAAGCCTTTTCAAGGTGACTATGATTGGCTGTTACCTGTATCTAGAATCAAATGTAATTTGCCCTTCCTCCTGTCACTGAACTGCATAAACCATGGATGCAGTGTACAGTGCTCACTGCTTAATCGCAAGGGGTCAGGAGACAAGTTTTTCTCCCATTTAAGTGGTGCTCCCACTTAAGCGATGGCCGATATTGGCCCGTGCAAACCACAAAACACGAAGCCAAGTAGGCATACACAGTGTACTGTATATTTTACTATACACCTGTAATATGTTTTATGATGTAGGGCTGGACATTTCATAACAAAGAAAGAAGAATCATCTTTTCTGTTCCATACATTGACCAGATAGAGTGAATGTGCATCTCTCATGTTACACATAAATTATGGTTCATTTCAGTAAAATGTTGAATATTAAAACTCCAGCAGTGTTATTTTACTGTATATTTGAAAAAAAAATGCTTAAAATCTACCTCTTTTGATTAAATTAACTGTTAATTTCATGAAAATTGATTGTTTTGTTTTTGTTTATGCTCAAATCTGACAACGCGATAGTGCCCTTCTCGTACTTGGCTGGCGACATGACTTAGTGATTTGATGCAGAGTTATGTTTTTGTTTTTGTATGGGGGACTAGGAGGTTGGCCTCCTTACAAGCTTACAAGATTGCCATCTGCCAAATTTTGAATTTAGAACCTCCTTCAGTGCTGTGATTAGCTTAGAAACATATTTTTTTTTGACTAAAATTACATTGAGCCCAACTGTTTAAAGCTCTGCAGAGAATGTTTTATGAAGAGCTGTGACTTGAATTCTGCATTATAATTCAATTCAATTCAATTCAATTTTATTCGACACAAAATTAATCAAAAGTACATTATGTACACAATAAAAACAAAAGCAATATGTATAAACATACATGCACATATTATGGAAATTAATGCATTATAAACATGCACATAGATTACACATACACTCAGATTATGATATGTCTACGTGGAAGCTCACATTGGTCTGATTCATGTGCCATTTTAAGATTCCTTTGACTGCCACAATCACCTTGATGGGTTTTCACAAAGTACAATCCTGTATTGCCCTAAACTTTGTATTCACATTTGTGATGTAGAGTGTGTAGTTCACAGGAAGTGATATGAGTGTACTGTTTCAGACTTGAATTGTCCAGAATACTCTGATTTGAGCATGTGACAGCTGATTATAAATAAACTTGAGTTTGAATGAATAGAAGTGTGTGCATGTGCATTTAAATGTTTTCTTTTGATATTTAACTTGGCTCTCCATTTTTTGTTGTTTTGCCCATGCAATCATGTTACAAGAAGTTTACAACAATGTTAGAACACTGTACATGTAGGCCTATAGCTAACTGGAGTAGTTGCATCTATGACCATGCAATACTGAACTGTAAAAAAGATTTTAAGGATATTACTTCAAAGGTCAAAGGGTAAACATAGGTCATTTTCACATTCCATTAGTAGGCCTACATCGTATACTGTAATGAAAATCAGTCAAACATGGTACATTATTGTGTACAATATGAAGGTCAAAAGAGGATAAGAAATAAAAAGTGACATACAGTGTACATACAATTGTATATCACATTTTTCATGTTTTGTTTTTTTCAAATGCAATATGTTGTCGTTTAATGTAAATAGGAAAATAAAGAGAAAAAAACAAACAAACAGATAACCATAGGTATGGTGAACAAAGCACATATTAACTTGTTCCATACTAAATTCTGAAATCTCCATAGACTTGGTACACAGACCACCAGGTTTCCGTAAGGGATGGGTTAATTTAGTGTTAAAGGGGAGGTTGAGTGGTATAGTTTTGGTTGAGATGGGATTCAGGTTTCCAACTTCTTTGTGGGATAATGAGAAACCTCTTATGAAATATGAAAGAGCATACGTTGTACAATTCTGAGAGGAATTTAATGTTTATTTGATGAAAATTGGTTTTGAAATAGCTGAGATATCCAGAAACAATGAGGCCCTATAATAAAGGGTGGGTCCCATCTTTTATCAGGATTACTTTGTTTTACTTTTGTCTTGGATATCTCAGCCATTTCAAAACCAACAATTGATTTTCATCATACACGTATAAACTTGGAATACTGCTTAAAATTGTATGCTCTTTAATATTCTGTAAGTGGTTTCTAAGTATCTCGCAACAGTAAAATATGGATCCCCATCTCAACCGAAATCTGCGTATGGATGAGTGAGCACGGAGTCAAACATGGGTGCATATACAGTACAGGAAACAAATCTCATTCTGAATAGATGTGCACAACAGTATCGACAGTAGGAAGAAATATGGCATTTGCTGCACAGTATTTTGTAGATAACAAAACGTATTATAGGTTTGCCGACTGAATAGCAAATTAGCGAGGTTTGTAGTGGTACAATGATAAAGTTCGTGGGGCTGGTCGCAACGAGTCGCCTCTCCCTTCAAGCGAAACTCCACCAAGTGCATGGTGACGGAACTCGGTTCACAAACAGGTCGATGTGAACGCGAGCACGAAAGTTATGAAATGTTTTGTTTTGTTTTGTTTTGTTTTGTTCTTTTCTTTTCTTTTCTTTTTACGTATCGCATGCTTTCGTGATATTGTGACATTGGTTGCAGCAGTGCTAAGTTATATCACAACACTCGCATTATTTGATTCCAAGGACAATCAGTGCTTCGTAAAAAAAGAAGCGAAACTTTAAAATTCCGTCAAACTTGTGTTTTAGGCTCAGTTCTAAGTGACACGACCTTTTCTTTATTGTCATTGACATGTTTTGGTATTTCTTTTTTTTTGGGGGGGGGGGGAGGGGAGGTTCAGGTTCAGAACAAATTTTGAAGGTCAAAGGCTATGTCAAATTTCAAGAACGTTTTCTTAGGCCGTTGGGGTTATGAAGAGATTTGAAATATATAATTGTGAATTGTTTGAAATATATAACCTGTATGCAGTTCTTAACTTCGTAGTAGTAGTAGTAGTAGTAGTACATGTACACATCACAAATTTCTGTGTAGTCCAAACTCGGAGGTTGATATCAAGCTGTCACTTCAACGACTATTTTATTTCCGCGTGTTATCATTTTTTAATGAAACTTGACCCTCATAATACATGTAGACCTACAGCGATTGTAAGATAAAACCATTTGACGGAATTTGGTCACGCTTGGTTAGTACAATGAACAATAATGAAATATTGTTGAGATGGTGTTTTTGTTTTTTTATGAAACTGAACCGAACATTTCATATCATTGCGATTGTAAGGCAAAACTATAAGTTGACATTTTGACAGAATTCAGTCACGGTTGGTTATAGTTTAGGAATAATGACATATTATACTTCAGTGAAATTATCAGATGCTTTATGAAACTAGACTTAAACATTTCGTATCGTTGCGATTGTAAGGCAAAACTATTTTGACAGAATACAGTCACGCTTGACTAGTTTACGAACAATGACAGAGGTCAATTTTAAATCATTTGGAGTTTGCGCTGCTGAGGTCAAAAAGACTCTTTCAAGATCAAATCTCCACTTGCATTTTTTGTCTGCTGAAATTAGAGAATGATTATACAATTTGAAGACATGATCAGACCATCTTCAAGGAAAGGCCTGGAATAGATAGTACTAGAAAGAACAAAAAGCCTTTAAAAAAGACAAATTAATGATGGGTAAAGAAACAGCTTCAATAAAAGAAGGCGATTTTTTTCGAAATAAAGTTTACTCGAAATACAGGAAAGTTTTCATTCGTTCCAGGCCTCCTGAACAACATCATTAAAGTTTGTTACATTATGAAAGATTATATAGTGCAACTTGGAAGGTCAAGTTTAACACATCAGATATATGGGCCATTCTCCGAAAAAGTGTGCAATTACCGTTGTACAAATGACAAAAATTCAACATCAAAGATTTCATTAATTTTTTAACAATTCAGAATCTTTAATCCCATAGGAGTATAAAACGATCAATGGGTGATTTTTAAAAGCTTATATTTTTTCTATAAACATTTCCAAACGTATAGAGTCCTTTTTTGCATGTTAAAACCACATATCAGATACCTTACCAGAGGTAGCATCTTGATGAAGATCGTAATTTATAAAATGAAGGCTAAATAAAAATCAAGAACATATACATATTTCGGCTTAAAATATGTTGTTACCCTAATTCAACTTTTTACCTGCATATGAATTATATCGATAGATCCTTCTCATTGATTTTGTATGAAACTTTATGAACGAGTATTATGCTTCTCATAAATAGCAAATGCCAGGTAACATCTCTGCCAGATTAAATACATTTTGGATCGAAAGAAGAACGGTGTGTGGTAACGTATCTGACGCAGCAGACGTTCCGTTAGCATGCACTTTCAAACCCAACACCAATAATGCCAATATATCCATTTCAACTTGTAAAAACATCACAATATGATTATTTTCGTTAAAACACCGCACTTCTAAACGTAAAGAATGTTCTTGTCATAGATAGAAGATTAGATAACTCTTCAATAAAACTTTGAGATGTACGTGAAGTATGAGAACCAAACAAGCACAAATCCACAATATTTTTTTTTCTGATATAGTTCCGAAATTTTGTTATTTTGATACACGGAAAACGGTAAAAATGAAGTTGGAAAAGATTTATGCACGATACACATGAATTCAATTTTCTTTCGTTCCTTTCTGTAATAAATTAGGTCTAAAAAATCAATAAGCGATGGTAACGTATATCTGATAAATATTCATGTTCATTGACACAATAAACTACCGATTTACATCAAACCCCAATCACTCAAACATGTGATTCAAAAACCTGATGCAAAACATAGACATCAAATCTTATGGTCATTTTCAAAACGTAAACATGCAACGAAGGAAGTGCTCTTGACTAAATAATCATAGTACTAAGCGCATTTTATGTAGATAAGATGCAAAATTATAGTGAACAAAGGCAGACCTTTCATGTAGTTGCATTTGCTGTGAAGTTGAAAAAAAAAAGGTGGGTACCACACTTCAGCCCTTAAAGTCCTTCTATGTTATTGTGATACAAAACACACACAAAACAAAACAAAACAAAACAAAAACACAACAAAGCAGAAACAAAATGAATTTGTAACGTATATCTGACGGCCTTTTTTTTATATGCCACAATTCTAAGCGATACAGTTCTGGTTTAGATGAGTATTTAGGTTTTAACTTTTTGCAAGATTATCGAAATCCACTTATACGAAATACTTGATATAAGAGCATGAACATCTCTAAGATGAATTAAGAATTTTATTTGATGAAATCGGTTTTGAAATGACTGAGATGTCCAAAATAAAGTAAAAGAAACATGCCCAAATAAAAGTAGATGAGCCATCACATTTTGTTAGGACATCCTTCTTTAACTTTATTTTGGATAGGCCTATATTGACCATTTCAAAACCTCGTCGTGGTTTGTGCTACACGATACATTTTATTGGCAACGTATATCTGACATGTTTGATGGTAACGTATGATGTGCTGTTACCGTGCTCACACTATTATTATCTACAAAAATATTAATTTTCTCCAACAATTTCTGTTGTGTGATTAATCATTACCTTAAGTATTCAAAAGTATACTTGAGCTTTGTTTCTAAATGAAGCAAAGTTGAAGTAACATATCTGATCATCTCATTGTAACATTAGACTTCCGCGGCTTCGGATCAGTATATGTATATATATATATATATATATATATATATATATATATATATATATGTTGATAAGGTAGTCCACGTGTTGGCAAGATAAAAAGATAAGTAACAAAGCTGCTGCAACAATGTTCATGCTGTATTCACCAACGGTTTATTTCTTCACACAAATTTTCGAGCGTCTGTTGATACTGAGAATATAAACACTTGAGAAAGGGCGGCGAGACGCTCGAAAATTAGTGTGAAGAAATAAACCGTTGGTGAATACAGCATGAACATTGTTGCAGCAGCTTTGTTACTTATATATATATATATATATATATATATATATATATATATATATATATATTGTATATATATATATATATATATATATATATATACAGATATTGTAAGAAGAGATTCAATGAATAAATCATGGTTCCATATATGCGTAAGGCTGACTTTGTTTAACACATGAAATTACACTGCTTTGCGGCATTACTTTGATCTTCTCTCAAGAGTCTGAAAAAGGGTATAAACGTATCTGACTGCGATTTGGCGACATGATATAAATGATCTCTTAGAGAAATATCAAAACTTCATATTATTATGTAATACTATTTGTCATTCAGGCACTTGAGGGGCAATGGAATGAGGTACAAAAGACTTGATTTGAATGATATGTTAACGAGTAACAACTTGTTCAAATGAGCTCTTCCTTCTCTGGCGACATGGGGTATTAGGTTACATCAAACTTCGGATCATATTTCTGATATTATCCCGGATGTCCCAAGAGCTTTATTGATATGTGTTTTCTAGGTCTAACCTCTCGGATGAATTTAACTAAATATTTTGACATCTGAGGGACAAAATATCGATTTAAACTGTATGAACAAGCTGGCGACACGAAAATCGCAGTTTTGTACACTTTTGGGTAGAATGGCCCATTGCATTATAAATATGATTATAGGCCTTCGCATTCTTTTAGCGGTTCGTGATCTCATGAAAACGGTTTCTACAGCAGGCTTCACAATAATTTGAGTGTTTATGTGATAGTGCCATAGTGGATATGACTCTTTATTTGAAACGAAGATCCCGAATTCGAGTCCTGTCTGGTGCTTGATGTTTACACACCAATGATGTCCCTCTCGACCCAGATACTTCAATAATAAAGTTCAAACGCAAACAGAAAAACTGACAAGAAATGAATATTATTTATTTGTGGAAAATTGAGCAAAGAAAATGGAATGGAATCCCATTTCTTTGCTCATTTTTCCACTAATAATAAAGTTCCTGACAATGTTGAGGTATTTATAATTTCAGGACCCTTTAGAGGTTTCTTCAAAGTTGAGAATTAAAGGCTACATATACCCCGAGTATAGTATAAAGAAGAATATATCATTCATTGGTATATCATTACATCATAAAGCAAAACTGCAGCCAGAGAAAATCCGGGTATAAAAAGGATTGAAAACATTATCATCAACATGTCTCCAATGTGGGACCCTGTGGAAGAACAATCGTACTCTAGTAATTTTCAAATAGGCCTATGGCTGAATGGGCAATTCTGCGTTTATACCGTATTGATGCAGGGGCGGATCCAGGAATTCCGTAAAGGGGAGGCGCCTTTACAAAATTAAAGGGGGCGCACCCCCCCCCCATTTTTTCTTTTTAGTTATTTTGTTTTAACAAAAAATAGAGAGTGGGGGGGGGGCGCCCTGTGCGCCCCCCTCTGGATCCGCCACTGCATTATTTTTCTTGCAAATTGTGTATCTTACCTGAAGACGGAAATAAAAACAACGTAACTATGACAATATGCATCAGCTTAGGGCAAACTATATAGATAACAATATTGCTCTAATATACTTTCAAAACATTTAAAATATCGAACGCTACGAAGTTTTGTCATATTCAGATATATTGTGCAACGTATCTGAAAGGGACAAGGCCGTAGAGGGAGATTTTTTTTTTTTTCAACAAAAGTTGTGAAAGCAGAAGAATGGATCAATGAATTTATGTTTGAAATCGAACACGTGTATATCCTGTATTTATTTTCGTGCATGTACGGTCTAGACTATTGTGTAGGGCTTGTTTTCCTTGACTTCGTTGTAGAAATTTTAATCGAAATAACTCGATCTTTAAAGCCCATGCAGGTAGCCTCCAATAAAGCCATTAGAATTCTATTTGCTTTCATATTTTCAATCTGTTACTTTACAAAACCAGTGAAATAGTCGGCTGCTGGTAATTACCTTGTGAGAGACTCAGGAGCCGCCTTGCCACTGGTCTATACATCAGAATAGGCCATGTAGTTCCCATGCACTGATCCATCCCCCTTTATAGGTCGTGTATAATCAACATCCAAATAATCTATTAAACCCCATATATGCCATGTTTTTGGTCCTTCCAGCCATTTAAATAGGCCCTACTCCCACTAATCAAATGAAAACAAAATTGAACACAAATGACGGCATCACAGTTTCGGATCTATAGGTCCTATAGGGCCGAAACGTTCTTTGGCGGTTTTAACATTGTTTTGAGACTAAAGTCACACGTACTTCATATAAATCTTTTTGAAGCATGATAACTTTAATAGCACCGCATTCGAACTTATAAGGTTTCACATGATCGAAGTTAAGTTTTACAGAAAAATATTCAGCTATTCATGATTCAATCTTTTTAATCAACAAATATATCAAAAATGACCTCTTTTTCTTACAATGTATATCCCCACATGGTGAGGAGAAGGATGAGGGAAGCCTTTTACCATGCTTTTACTGACTTTATTCGTCTCACCCACCTCCTGCTAATACCAGAGTAAGGGTAAGGGGGTGTTGCAAGAAAGTCGAGTTGCGATTAATTGCAAATATCTATTGCAACTTTGCAATAGATAGATCGACAACTTGCAATCAATTGCAACTTTCTTACAACACCCCCTAAAATGTACAATTTACATGAGAATCATAACATCCGAAGGCAATACCCCTCCCCCCCCCCCCCCCCCTTTGCACTTTGCGTCAAGCTTGATGCGCTGCTCACTAACGCAAAATTTTGACACCACAGACCAGCGTTCGGACGCACCAGTTTCGACACACTGGAGCTGTATATAGATACCCAACTCTGACTTTAAGTGATAATCTCCTCGCCTAATAAACTACCAAAAGTGTTGATGACTTTTCCTGTTGAGAAAAGATCGATTTGCTTGAAGCCACAAAGCAAGCGTCAAACGCCACTGAGCTTTCGTGGCAGATCAGAATAAAAGCAACATCCGCTGAGCAGCTGGCAGTGCACATGCAGCCGCCACGAATCGGATCGAGTCGAAATCCCAGATCGGTGGTACACCACACCCGGAAGTGAATTTGGCCATTAACAATAAATTGATGTCAACATGGCGGAAAACACTGGTGCAGACGACTCGAAATCAATCGAAACATCTCCAGGGCCGCTAGGAGCGGGAGATTCCGGAATATCCGATAACAGACCACTTGAAAATGTTGGTCATACTTTCGAGAATGGCGATGGGGTAGATATCGAGGCGACTTTAGACGCAGATGAAGAATTCGGCGATGCTATCGGTGATGCACAGAAAGTTCTCAGTGAGTGTTGACGTATTTGTACGAGGTTTACCGTGTACTCGCTACGGTGTTCTCTCCTGCGGGATCTCGCAGCAGGGTTGCATGGCTTGGGCTGGTGTGCATTGAGTGATTGGAACTCATGGAGTATCAGTAGAGTAGCGTGATAATGAGGGCTATTCTAGGTCCCAGGGCCGGCCGGGTACAGTCGTTGAGGTGTAGGCTACACAGCCTACGCTACAGGGCTGGCGCTGCGCTGCAGCGAGGCAAAACAAAAGAAAGCAAAGAAAGAATGTTTTGCAATTATAATAGCCATTTAATTTCTAAAGTCTATGTCATTCCTGTTTGGTCAAAATGGTTGTTGTTTTTATTTGGTAGGACGTGATGTTACAATTGCATTTATCGTTGACATATGTTTTGACTTTTGTGTTTTGTTGACTGCGTGTCGGTGAATGTAAAATACTTGATATTGATAGTCATGTAAATGAGCTTGAAAGGATTCGTTGAGGATTCCATGTGGAGCAGTCTTGAGCCTGAGGGAATGTTAAACTGGTATAGTGATGCCAGATGGCACAGAGATTGGTACCACAGTATACTTGAACTCCTGCAGCACCAATTATAATTAGAACATTCTAGTGGAGTAGTGTTATGACTCATCAATCATATTTTTTTTCAACTACTCTCTGCTATTTGCATTTCTATTACTTTTTAGTTTTTACTGCATTAGGTGGATAAAAAAGAAAAGAAAACAAAAAACAAAGCAGTATATGAATTTGATATTGCATAATATTTCAGATTTAATTATAATGTCATCTAAATCTATATAGTTCTGACTTTAGGTCTAGTATTGTATTGATAGGATTGAAGTATTGCATATATTGAAACACCAGGTAGTAAATTGGACTATAGAGGCTATGGATAGCAAGTTTGCTTCTCTAACTTAAGTTAAGGATCTGCTGTCATCAGTTCCTTTTTTTCCTCTGAGTCTTCTTCTCCTCCAGCGAATGCACAAATGACAAGATCAGTTCTATCTTCTTTCATTCAGTGCAAGTTTGGGTATTCCCAGCTTTTGAATGATGATGAAAAAAAATATCTTTGCAACTAGGGACTAATGGTTTGGAAAGGTGGACTTTCTTGCTAAACAAACCAGCGCAGGTTAATCAAGTTGTTTTGCATCCCTCCCCCCCCCCTCCCCCTTTCTTTAGGGATTTGTTCCTGAGTCAGAAATGAATGTAGATAGACATTAATAAATTAAAGATGGATGAACATATAACACACACAAAAATAATAAAACAAATTGGGAACTCATTGCAAGAAAAATGAAATGAACATTCAAACAAAAGAAAAGAGCCGACAAAGAATATGTTGCAAAGTAATGTACATAAGCAAGGGAATGTAAAGGAGGGGGGGGGGGGTGGTGATGGTGTCCACACAAGCTGACCTTACAACCTGAAGATTGCATTCAAAATTAACTTTGTGGAGTTCATAGATATAAAAACATTTGTGTCTGGTGACCCCCGGATTTATATATTCTGTTCACTTTGATGAGTAGCATAGCAGCTCACGTGAAGTATGATGACTGCAAATCATGGTAAAAATGAAGGAGTATCCTTAAGTATACCCTATTTGGAATTGATGAGCATTTGTCTTTGCATCTTTTCATGTTTGTGATATTACGGTATCATGACCATGCTGTTAGAATTTAATTATGACGATCTTATTGCTAACCCTTTTCAATGCAGGCCATGAATCATGTAAGATCCGATGTGTTAACCCTTTATGAACCCTGGCACTTCAATAGTTTTTGTGCAGATGAGGATTGAGCTTTTAAACTTTTTTTTTTTTTTTGCAAGATACTAAAAAACCACCCTGAAATGTTACAAAGCATACTATTCTATTAAGAGGAATTCTAAGTTTATTTGGTGAATCGCTTTCAAAATGGCTGAAATATCCAAAAACAAAGTAAAGCAAAGCAATCCTACATGTACAAAGGTGGGTCCCACATATTATTGGGATCACTGTTTTGGATATATCTCGACCATTTCAAACCGATTTTCATCAATGAATTCCTCTTAGAATTTCATGCTCTATAGAAGTCATCATATTTCACAAGAGGTTTCTCACTATCTTACCAAAAATGTTAGAAAATTTAAGCCAGGTCTCAACCAAAGCTAACCATCCCTTTATCTTGCCAAGCTTTTCCATGAGCATCAAGTAACCCATTTAAACTTGCTTTAGTTTGAGATTAGCAAGCTCACTCAGGTGTGGCAATGTGCCTTAGTCCTACAGGAATCCATGGTGATGCAGTTGGGATTAGGGGAATTAGGTATTCTCTATTCATTGACCGTTTTTTTCCGGACATGAGCCAACTAGCAAAGATAGCACTCTGCCAATCCATGCATGCCAGTCGGCGAACAATGCACAATAAGGGTTAAAGGTGAATTCCAGTTTCGGTTGAGACCAAATTTCAGGTTTCTAACATTTTTTTGGAGAGATGATGAGAATCTTCTTATGAAATATGAAACAGCATGTAATTCTATGTGGAATTCAACGTTTATTTGATGAAAATTGGTTTTAAAATGGCTGAGATATCCAAAAAAGAGCGATTCTAATAAAGTGTGGGACCCGCACTTTATTGCGATCGTTTTGTTTTACTTTGTTTTTGGATGTTTCAGTCATTCCAAACCCGATTTTCATCAAATAAATTTTGCATTCCACTTAAAATGGTATGCTCTGTACTATATCATAAGTGTTTTCTTGGTATCTCGCAAAAAGTTAAAAGCCCAATTCTCATCTCCACCAATACTGTACCATCCCTTTAAGGCGAAATACCACTGCATTTGACAAAAGATGACTTAAGATAAATAAAGTGAGGAATATGCAAAAAGTACAGTAGAAGTTTCATTTGAATCAGACCCAGAAAAACAAATTATGATGTACCTCATATGTCCACAGAGCAGTAATAGATAGTAATATTTAGATGAAATGATAATCAATGCAATTGAGCCTTAACTCTCCCATTGAACAGCACACAAATTCTCCCAAATGCTCTGTATTTGAGATGAAATAAAAAAAAAAATTAACCCACAATGAATTTTATTAAGTTCATCATATGGTTGCAGAGCAGTAATAGCATTCTGTAGTCTGAGTGATGGTGTTTGCTGGAGAGGGGGTTGTGGTTACTAGATTATTTAAAGTTGTGTTTTGTAAGTTAATGACTTTTAATACTCCTTTATATTGGAATTGAAGTTGGCATGGGCTTACGCCTTAACAGTGAAGAGACTTGTGTGTACTGTGCAATGCAGAGTTGCAGTCACCATCAGACGATTCCATTGCCACAATGGGGATGCAGCCATCACCTCACAGGCAGGGACAGGGTGGAGTAACAGACGCCACAGCTGATCAGGCTATGGAGCCTGACAACTATGAAGACATTGCCAAGCATAACATTATTCAAGTTGGAGGTATGTCTCTGTGGGTTTTTATTCTGAAACTGCAAGGAATTAGGAAAAACCAACCCCCTTTTTTTTCTCTCTCTCTTATCTGCAGTAAGATACAACATGAATACTAGTAGTTCAGAGCTACTACTAGGGTTAAGCCATGTGTTTGCTTAATTCCAGAATAATTGTTACCGGGTACACCCATTCCCCAGAACTTACGAATTCAGGGTTCTTAGGCTTTGGTTCTAAGGGGTTTGCATTATTTTATCTTGGGCCCTGTTTCATAAAGCTGTTCGTAAAGTTACGCACAACTCTATGAACAACTTAGATATATGGCAGGCCAAGTGGGTTTCCTAATCGTTAATTTCAGTAGCTAAAGTTGAAATTTGCATATATAATATTGATTATTCTTACATGTTAACACACATTTTTAGTTGAAAGTGTATTCTTGCCCCAGTGTAGATGAAATATTGACAGTCGTACTGTGTTAAAACGTAAGGAGGAAAAAATGAGCACACATATTGGCACTTTATACTCGAGTCGTTCGTAAAGTTACACTTTACTTTACAAACAGCTGGAATATGAAGTGCCAATATGAGTGCCCATTTTGTTTTTCCTTCTGTTTTAACAAAGTATGACTGCATGTCAATATTTCATCTACATTGGGGCAAAAGTATACTTTCAACTAAAAATGTGTGTTAAAATGTAAGAATATTCATTATCATGTGCAAATTTCAACTTCAGCTACTGAAATTAACAGTTATAAGGAAACCAACTTGGCTTGCCATATTTAAGTCGTTCGTAAAGTTGTGCGTAACTTTACGAACAGCTTCATGAAACAGGGCCCAGGAAACACAAGTACAGAATTGTTATGTTGGGTATGTGTAACGCAATGAAAAAGTGCATGGTGAAACAAAACAAATATCTGGGCAATGAAAAATTTCACGATCAGTTTCTGCAATTTGTCACTGTTGACAGCTGCATAGATCAATAACTTTGGTTTGGTAGGAAATATAATGTTTTTAGTCTTTGGTGTCTTGTATTCAATGACAATCTCCCTTACAAAAATACCAGTAACATCTCCTTGTGTGTATAAGGAAATGTATTGTTACTGGTAATATCATGGACATCTGACTTCCCCCAACAAATCGGAGCAAGATGAGGTATTGTGTCTGTGAAACAAGGACAAACTCAAACCTCTGTCTTATCTCAGAAGGAGTTTGGAGAAACAAAAGGGCAGGTTGATATGTTACTTACATAAATACTGTATGTGTGTTTATTTGATATCCACGATCGTAGAAATCATGTGTACCATATTGACATGTCATGTTTCACAAGTAAAACATTCTGTGAATTTGGACTTGTGATGCAATTTTTGAAGTTATTCATTTGGAATTGACAGCCATAGTCACAGAATGAGAAATAACTAAATCTCTTTTCTTTAGAAAAGTAGTGATTTCCTTCCTTATAGATGATATATCATGCATTTGTTTTACAATGCTGAAACAAACTTGAACCCAGTTGTTGAATTCGCAATGACATATACACCGACAACACAAAATACACTGCGTATACGGTATTTAAAGTGCAATGCTCTCTCAGGGTTGATTATAATCAACCTTGGGAGAGAGCATTGTACTGTAAAGGGACTGTACAGTACTGGTTGAGGTGGGGATTCATGTTTTGAACATTCCTAAATGAGAATGAGGAACCTCCTATGAAATATGAAAGAGCATGTAATTTTATGAAGGATTCAACATTTATTTGATGAAAAGTGGTTTTCAAATGGCTGAGATATCAAAAAATTGATAATAATAAAAGGCAACAGGCCACACCTTTTATTAGGATCTCTATGTTTCACCTTGTTTTTGGATATCTCAGCCATTTCAAAACCGATTTTCATTGAATAAACTTTTAATACCGGTACCCCTTAGAATTGCATGCTCTTTGACATCTCATAGAGTGGTTTCTGAATATCTCGCAAAACGTTAAAAGCTAAATCCTTGTGCACCTCAACCAGAACTGTACACACCCTTTAAATACTATGCATCTCAGCTGTAAAGTCTGGAAGAATAAAAGATGGATGTGACCTGTTCTGTAAGTGAGAAGTTAAGAGCATACATGGAAAGAAAGTTTGTGTTGCAGAACAATTTCAGTTGTGATATTCCCTTGTCTCCATTTTGTGTCATTTCAAGCAAATAGAGGAGACACTTTCAGCTGCTGAAAGTCAATTGAAATCATGATGCCATTAAAACAAATATAAAGTATCTATAAAATGTAATCCCTCGGAATGTTGAATATTATGCACTGACTCATGATCTGTCCACAACAGTTACACACAAGAGTAATGGCTACAGTATACCACTTGCATAGCCTATACAGACAATGTCAATATCAGTTTCAGATGCTTATATACTGAAAAGGACAAGCATGTGTTTTTAGTGTCATACTAATTACAAGCGATCACTTTCTTGTGCCTGCAATACACCTGTGATGTGAAAGCTGCCACACAGCCTGGTTTGACGATCAAACCAAGTTGTATTAACATCACCAGTCTAGCACATTGTATGTTTATTTAGGTCACACTGACACAGTAACATTACATGTGCCATGCTTTCCCCCCTTTCCCCTCCATTCATCTAGGTGATGATAAAGCCGGGCGCAAGTTGATTTTCTTTCACTGCTGTCGACTGCCTCCTAGCAAAACGTACAACCAAATGAGACTCTTAGGGTAAGATGACCAATTTTATCTTTTTCTATGCGTTTTGGACTTGTACAATTTTGCTGAACTAGTAAATGTTTAACCATTTATGCAAAGACTGTGTTACATTTGAGTGGAGCTAGATACATAGAAGCCTGTCTGTAATGGTGTCTCAGAGGTGAATGGAAGATACTACTACAAAGGGTACTTTAACTTTAATTTTTTTTTTATTAGGTGATCCGAGTATCCTCTCGGATCACCTTCTGTATCTGTATTGATTCTTTATTCTTCTTCTTTGTTTGTTTCTTTATTTCTCCCCAAAAGTTGTACAGAGGTTAGCTCAGAAAGTCCTCTGCCTATCAATTTCAAAATTATACCATGTATGCATCATGTCCTAAAGACAACAAATCTAATGCATCATTGTGATCAGTTGACCGTGACGTCACTATGACGTCATTATATGAAAACACATTCTCAATCATATCTCATTACTGGAATGCCAATTTTTCAATGAAATTTACATCACATATATTTCAAGTTATGTGCATTCTACTCATATTCTCAAAATTCATCTCTACCCTTAAAACGTGCGCGTACGCGCGCGTTGAAATATTTGCATACTCCAATCGAGCTCAAAACTTTTTTGCACACGTTTCAGACCATTTAGAGCATTTTTTGAAAAATTCAAAAAATTGGACGGACGCGTACGCGCGCGCATATATGCGCACGCACACCTCATATGTCCAACAAATTTCCCGTTTTTTCAATCGGATCGGATGTCCGAAATGTCAAGGAATATTTCTACCAAGTTTCAAGTCAATCCGACTCAATATGACGTCATAAGGGCCCGTCAATGTTGAAATTCCGCGCGCGCGTCAATGGCGATATGCAGTTCAACTATGCCAAGAAACCACCAATTTTAAATCTGATTTTACTCGTCAGGATGGACGATGACCCCCCATTTTCTTTACGTATTCTGAAAGCTCATGAGTTGTACATGTCATCTCATGGGTTGCCGACGCTGGCAAAATGATTAAAAGGTATCAAATTTCACAATGAAATAAAAAAACTAGAATTTGATAATAAAGTCATCAAATTTCAAGTTCACTCGAGCGTATCTCCCTTATCTTTTGCCGATTTACCCCAAGATTTCAGTATGTTGTAGCTTATTAAATGTACTTTCAAAGTTGTAATAACAATATTTTAATTGGATGATGGCATCACCTTGTAAAAATGGATTGAAAGTAATTTTGTCAAATTTGACCAGTTTACGTGTTATCTCTATGGGAGTACAGTTTTTCTGGAAATGAAAACTGACATGACTATCTTTATCGAGCACTAGCTCACTTATGCTTCGGTGAATTTCTCCCATATTTTAGTATGTTGTAGCTGAGACTTTGGGCTATTGTAAGTGTGCCCTTTTTTATTTTATACGGAGTCGGCATCACGTCCAAAAACTTGGTTGAAATTCAAGCTTATCTTCGATGTATTGAAATATTTCTTTCTTTCTGTAACTTGCTTTGCGATAACTCAAGAAAAACATATCCTATCACCACCATATTTTGCACATGTTTAGTTCATGTCACGTACATTATTTCACAAAATAACAACTACTTGATCAGACACCATCTTGGGTATGTAAATTAGGGTCAAAGGTCATAAATGTTTCATCCTGTATCTTCGTGAATACTTGTCCTATCTTTCCCATATTTTGCACACGTAAAGACCATGTTACAAGGATCATTTCACAAAATAACCATTTTTGGCTCAGAGGCCATCTTGTCTGTACAAAGTGGGGTCAAAGGTCATAAATGTACTTCTTCCTGTATCTTCGTTATGACGTGTTATCTCTATGGGAGGGAATTTTTCTAGATGTGAAAATTGACATGATTGTCTTTATCGACGACTAGCTCACTTACCCTTCGGTGAATTTCTCCCAGATTTTAATATGTTGTAGCTGAGACTTTGCGCTATCGTTATGTGTCCTTTGTTTTTTCATACAATGTTGGAATCACGTGAAAAATCTTGGTTAAAATTAAAGCTCATCTTCGATGTATTCAGATATTTCTTTCTTTCTGCAACTTTCCTGGCAATAACTCATGAAAAACACACCCTATCACCCCCATATTTTGCACATGTTTAGTTTATGTCACGTACATTATTTCATGCAATAACAACTACTTGATTTGACAATATCTTGGGTATGTAAATAAGGGTCAAAGGTCATAAGTGTTGCATTTTGTATCTTGGTGAATACCTGTCCTGATATCTTTGCCATATTTTGCACACGTATATAGACGATGTCGCAGGAATCATTTCACAAAATAACCACTTTTTCCTCAGATGCCATCTTGGGAGTGTAAAGATGGGTCAAAGGTCATATGTATTCGTTGCTGTATCTTCGTTATTCAGTGTATACAGAATTTGGCACCAAAGATGGCAGATATGACTCCCTTTTCTAAATGAGAATCCAAACATCACACGGCCAATGTCTCTAAACACAGATGAAACTTGTATGATCATGCCTATTGCGATCAGGACTCGAATCATTGATTTAAAAAAAATATAAATCGGATCACCTTAATTTGTCAGTGATGACAAATTACAATCTCTAGTTTTATTATTATTTTTATTATTTTTATTTCTATTTTTATTTATTTATTTTTTTTCTATTTTTTTATTTATTTATTTATTTATTTATTTATTTTTTTTTTTATTTTTTTTTTTTTTTGGGGGGGGGGGCACTTTTCTTGAGTCCAGATAGTTTTAATTAAGGGTGAAATCTTTTTGGGGTGGGTTTTTGCTTCCTGGTCAACTAACAGAATATGATTATTTCTTCAGGAATCTGTATGAAAGGTTCTGTATGAAAAAACAACAAATGCATGTGTGTGCATATGGAGTAATTGTTACATGGCAGAGAAAGTCATTAGAGAGTAACTGTATACGCCAAATATTTCGCGAGGTTTTTATTTTCGCGAATTTCGCGAGTCGGGTGCTATTCGCGAAATTAAAGACACGCGAAAATATTAACTCTGATCCCGATGTGAATGTGACGTACGCGTGTACATTTGTCCGTTCATTACAGGACTACAAGATCGCGAATTTAACAATAGCGAAATCGTCGGGAGTGTCTGATTCACGAAAATTTAGACTCGCGAAATATATGGCGTATACAGTAACTGTATCAGATGATATTTCTGCATATGTATTAAAGGGGTAAAGTTTTATTTGTGTGATAAGTGTAATGTTAAAATGAGTAAAGTTTTCTACTGAAACTTTGATATAATGTCACAAGTCTCAGATACTGTACCCCTGCCATACTCTCCTCTAGAGGGTGATATAATTTGCAGAAATCTTGCGATACTGCTGTATACTTAATGTAAGTCATAAATATGTGAATACCAACAAGATCTTATTCCAAATGATGTCTAAAATCATTCCTGGTCAGTATTTTTGTTCTGATAGCATGTGAGAGCAACTGCTTTCCATCTTTAAAGTATGTGGCAGGGCTTTTTCCAGACGTGTCAGAAATTCTGTTGCCCCAGCGGGGAACATACAAAGCAAACATTCTGTTTCTAATATCACTCTCAAGTTCATTGTACTGTGCTGCTGATTGTGATTTTGTAGGGAAATATTTTCCCTCTTTCTTTAGATGGAGTCAGCATGTTTATTTACTTGTGGGTGCTTGCCTCTCTATCTGAGGATTACGAATGAATCCTATCAATCCAATTAATACATATCTCTTCCGCCTTTCGGCCTAGGAGAGTTCAATAAAGCCCAGTGTGATTCCAACAAATACCTGAACAATATTATACCACAGCACCACAATTTAGATACTTGTACCTTGTCTCATTTTTGTTTTCAGCAGAAAAGTCATACATTTTAAATGCAGCAATAGAACTGAATGAGCAATGACAGCCATTATATGTACATACTTGTATGTGTATAAGCCCTTTCATCTGTTTGTTCAGAAATAAAAGATGTTCTTATTTTCAAGTGTTCTATGTTGTTGTGTTTGATTGTTACCAAAAATCAGATTTCTGAAGGATACATTGGACAAATATGTGGAGAATGACTACAGTCTGATCATCTTCCAGTATGGGTTAACAAGGCAGAATCGAGTGTCATGGAAGTTTCTGGTGGAGGCGTACAGAAGCTTGGAAAGGAAGTAAGTATCAAACTGATATTTGTCTATCTTATGTCATAATAAGTGAGCGATCTTTATAAATTTTGATATTTTAATTTCTTTTCTTACCCGTGAAGAGACAAATTGAAATAGCCATAAAGCTACATTATTTTAGTGTTAAAATGAATCAGCATTTGGGGAGAGAACGGTAAAATTTTGTTGTGAATAACTGATTTCACATAGTCGTATTCATTTTTTATTGTGTTGATGATTAAATTGCAGCAACACCATATAATTTCGAATAGATCATGTGTTATTTGTAAACAAGATTGAGGAGATTTTATTAATACTCCTGAGTTGAACATCGAAGGTACATGTTGTAAAGTTGTTCCACACATTACTCATAAAATCGGAATAACCAGCAGGGATATACATGTATATGGTGTGTGGTAAGTGCACTTATGAGGATTATAAGTAATTATATTATATGAAATGAATTAGTTGTTGTTTGTAATTTTCTTCCAGCCAGTATTGTCTGCAAGACAATAATTCTCAACATTATTTGATGCCTGTTTTATACATGAATTCATAATAGTGAATTGCTTTGCAACATCAACTTTTCTGGGATTGCCCAAGACTGCATTCAATGTCTGTATAAAGCAAGGACCTTTCAAGTGTAATATAAAGCTATTATCATACAATAGTACTCACTCACAAGTGGAAATTTTGATCCAAGTCAGATTGTGGTTTCAGTTGAAAAGCCACAAAGTTTGCCCTGTTCTGGCATGCAAGGTTTCATTTGTTGATTTATCGGTTACTCATCCAGAGTTATTCAACATACATAATGTTGAAATAGTGTTCAAAGTAATGAGCTGACACTCATCAACGACAGCCTAACCCAACTAAAGTATTCTTTGGTAACCTTGTAAAGAGGATAGGCCCAGCTTCCTTTCCACTTCCTTATTAGCTAATGTTTCAAACATTTGTATGTTAATGCATGATGTGAAGTTAAACCTATCAATTTTCATGTAATAATGATGCACCTTGATGTGTGCATGAATGCCAAATACAGAATGTTTTCATAATTATATTATGCTTAATCTCTTTTCCATGTGCTCACATGTTGTTTGTTCAGTCTAATTGATAATCTGTAGACTTATCCAGCTAAAGTTGAGTGATTCTCTTGTGTTGCCCCCATATTTTCTGTTTGATGTTCAATCAGGTTTACTATTTAATGTTATATAGATGTACATCTTTTGGATTTGTGATGAGTGTAAAGTCTTGACCATCATATTTGGCAAATATAACAACCTACAACAAATGTACAAGGATGAAATGCCAGATGTCTACATCATAAACAAACATATATATTTTTTTTTAATTGATTGAGCTTTAATAAACATTTATGAAAAGATGTATGATTGTGCAGCAGATAGAAAGAGTGACAGTAGAACGTTTGTCTTTTTTATAAACACAAAAGCCCTGCTGATAAAAGGTAAAGACTTTCTTTTTCAAAACTTCAAGAGTGCTGTGTTACATTTCAGCAACAACATGCTTATGGGCAAGTCTAAGATAGGGTCCCCATGAAGTCAAAATTTCATTTTCAATCAACAATGTCATGGCTGACTTCCTTTAAAACCAGTGAGTTAACTTCCTTTAATGAAAAAGTTAATTCTGATGTAATTCAAATTCTCACAAATTGTGTGGGCCTACGTAAGCTACGTATGTAAATCAGTGTGTTACATATGGGACATTTGAAAAGATATCATGTAGAATCATGAGGTACTACAGCAGCTGTAGTCAGGTTGCAATGTCAAATTTTGAGATTACTGTGAGAGGGTGGATAAAAGCACCAAATTTGGAGGGATGATCCCTCAGTATTAAAAAATATATTTTTTATTGTACAGTTGCTAAATTTCACTATTTATGATATAATCAAAATTGTATTCATGTATTATTTATCTGAGGGAGGGGTTCAAAATTGAAATAGTGGACCTTTCTGTAAACATAACCACTCGAGAACCCCCTCCCCTTTTGTTGGGTAAGGTCTGGGAGGGGTAAAATTCAATTAGTTTTTTTGTTTGTTTTTTACCTTTGATAGTTTCGCTTCACGTACAATGTATGTACAGCTGTAGCCTATCAGCAATTAAAAAACAAAATATTGAATTTTTGTTGCTTAAGATGTCAACCACCTTTTATTAAGTTGATTACTTCCTAGTAATGATGAATGTAAAGGAGTGCTAGAGATCTCAGTTCAATTCATAGCTGTATTGAAAAAAAAAAATGCTTTCATGGGGGTGCAAGTATATGTTCAGTATGTTCCTGGCTATCAGGCATGGAGAAGATAATGAAAATGAAATATTTTCCTCTTGAATATGCTTATTTTTTCTTTATGGTGAAAGGTAATGAAATGTCCCATATGTAACAACACGGAGATTAGCTTGGACTTGCCTGATAAGAATTACAGGAAATCACACGTACTTCTGTTATAATTTCATTGATTTTACATGAGTCTTATTAATTTGCTTAATCATTACTTTAAGTGAAGGACGCTCATTGAACTGCATACTTTTCTTCTTCCTTTTGATTTAAGCCATTCAAAAATGGAACAACCTGTAGTCCCATATAAGTAAATGCGTGTAATGAGTACCGGGATGTGCGTTAAGAGGAATGTTAGCAGTACAGTTCTCAGGATTTATCTGTGCAGGAATAGTTAATGTGGACATAATACATCTAGTTTACAGTCTGACCTCTCCTATCCGGACATGTCGGTACTGGCACTCATCTTGATAAGGGATTTGGCCGAATATAGGAGACTCAATGTTTTATACACACAGCTGCCTATACCCAATGGTAGCTACATGCACATGTATTAGTTTTACTTGAACATGTCACGTCCTCGTCAGCTGGTCTGCTTTGAGAATTTTCTGATAATTTGCTCATTGAACGATTGCCTGTGCCTTGCCCTGATTTGCCGAAAAAATTCTGTCAACGTTCTTGCTGTGATATGGGGGTAGTGAATGTCTGAATGGATGTTATTTCGATGAAAATTTGATGTGAATGTACATTACTTATGCTGGGAATAATATGTAATTCATGTGAGTTTGCACAGAAGAATTATGATTGAGTTTGAAAGCCCCCTTTTCTCCATGATTATTTGATTGAAAAAAAAAAAAATAACATTGAGATTGTGTCCGGATGATAGAGAGATCCAGATAAAGGAAGGCCTGATAGGAGAGGCCAGACTGTATTGCTTTCCAGATCAATGATGGGAATGGACCTACACATTGTATTTCTTATGGGAACTTTGAGTCTGTCTTTGTTATTGTTAAAATTTATGTATGTTTTCACATATGTCTGCTGCTGTAACCAAAAAAAAAAAAGCAATTATGAATGAAGTGCTTTTGTCTTTCAAGACTTTAATTGCGTATCTATAATAACATCTGTGTATTGTTTATACTGTGGGTATTGTGAGGCTTTGTGGTTTCTCAAGCAAAGTGATAAAACATGTTTCAGGAATGAAATGCTTCAAATGAAAAATAAAAATATTATTTCATCAAGAAACACTTAAAGTACATGTATATATTATACATATCAGTTTGATAGCTTTTGGTTTGCTGGAAAAAAATGAAGACATCCTGAAAAAAAAAAATGTGAATGCTCTGCTGCAGATTATAGGATACTGTAAGTCTTTATACACGGATGGATACGACACTATTAACTGGTTATAATGCAATATAGGTTTACACAGTGTTGTGAAGGCAAAACGTCAAAGATCATTATCATTTATAACAACAAATGATATCATGGGATGAATACTAGGTGGCCATGTTATTTTCACTTTGGGCATTCATTTGATTCTGCTCTTCCTCCTTCCATTTTTTCTTGACATTTTTGTTTGGAAAGGCAAATTTATTCTGTTCATTGATCACAGAAAAGCTTAACTTTTTATTAGTCTATTCACAGTTGTCAGGACAGCCATACCAACCAACATCGTATTACAGAATCATATGTTTTTGCTTAAAGAGGACACAGTTTCAATTTCATTCAACTCAACTGTGTTCTATCTCACATTTAATGATGATTTCCATTTCATGCTTCTTTGCTTTTCATAGTACCTTTAGAAACTGACAATTCATTGTAACAATGGCAATGCAACAGCAGAATAATATGCATGTATGTTTCTTTTTAATGTAAGACTTATGTTTTGTATTCTCAAAGAAACGATGTCCTACTTTTGCACAATTTATATTTGTAAGGACGAGTAGAGTCAGGAGGTTGATGAAATGCAGAAATACAGCATGAATGATGAGAGTTACAAATAATGATACATGGACAGAAATGTACTGTGTAAACATTTGTGCTTGCAATATTTGTGGTGCTGCAGCTGGTTAATCCATGGGTAGACTGACGCTTCCCTCTTTTTGTGAGGTTTGTGATTACACATGCTTTCATACACTGTAGATATGGTGCATGGGTGCCTAGGTTAAAGGGAAAGGTGTATTATTCTGCACTTTTGATGTGACAAATGCCTCTAAATATTGTGTGTCAACCATTTTCTGAAGTGTTTCAACATCACTGCTAGTCTTTGAAATAGTACTTCATTATTGGCTCTTGTAATTGCAAATTTGATATGATTTGATATGATTATAGTGCAATGTGCTATAGTTCTTTTTCATACAGTCTGTAACACTAATCCTTCAAAATTATGATCTAGCTCCATGTGTGTACACAGTGTCTAAAACTATGCCTTGTGCCTTTCTGGTTTATTTCTGCAAGCAAGTACAAGATAAGACAAGGATATGATATCTATAGACATCTTTTACAAACTCTTTGAGAAGTATGCAGGGAAGGTAACAGCATGATATGAATTGGTTCATTTCTTTTCACTTTTTTTTTTCTCTTTTGATCCTTATCCATCTCTTTGCAAGATACAAGAAGAACCTGAAGGCCCTGTACATCGTCCACCCATCTCAGTTCGTCAAGATGATCTGGGGCATCTTCCGCCACATTGTTAGCGTCAAGTTCAGTCGGAAAGTGACATACGTTCATTTCCTCTCGGAGCTGAACGACACCATGGACACCAAGAAGGTGGAGATTCCCCAGCTTGTTCGAGAGTGAGTTCTAGCTGTCGGCACTTATATTTACCTTATATCTGGCTCTGTGCATGGTAACACAGATCTTGAAATCTTGCGCCATCTCTCAAATTAGTTGCGAAGAAGGGAAGTTTGCATGTCAGTATTGTCAACGGAGTCAGAAGATCAAAACTTTTCTGTTAGCAGCGAATCTTACAAAGTACAGCAGTGTTTAGACGGTGCAGAATGCATTGATGTAGGCAAGATTGCAATAGAAAAGGAAGAAGAAATGTTTCCCATATCCACATTTTTTTTTTTTTTTTTTGTGTGTGTGTTTATCTTATTCAAAATATGCATATTATTTATGGATATGACTCAGTAAGATATTGGATGCTGTTAAAGTTTGTATTTCTTTCTCCTCTGGTTTTACTATCTTGATCTAAGTATGATCTAGATCTCAAGTATAGGGAATAGAACATTCAATTCAAGTAAAGAAAAGATATTTTCTCTTTTTTTGAAGTTTCCTAGAAAATTTATTTATTCCATACCAATAGCACATTTACGTATTTAGTCACATTGCCTAATTCAACTATGTATGTGTGTATGTATACCTTTTACAGTACATGTGATCCAGGTGAAATTTTTTTCAATTGAAAGTGATGCTCGGATATAGTTATTTCTGGGCATTAAATGCACATAAGATGTAATTGCTGATTTGCTTGTGGATCTTATCATGCATTTACTGTGCATATGTGTATGTTTGCTCTGTTTTCAGTCACGACGACCGCATGGTGGCCCAGTACAAGGCCAAGCAGCAGGCTGCTAAACCTCCAGTCACAAGAACCGACGGGCAGGATCGGAAGACGCCTTTACAAACTCAACAATTTGGTGTCTCTTTAGAATTGTGAGTTGATGTTATATGCAGATACTAGCATTCCGGGCATAGTGTCTCCGCATTTATGACCTTTTTATAAGCAGTTTACCTAAATATGAATTCCTGTATATGTATATTCAT
Source organism: Diadema setosum (assembly GCA_033980235.1). Classification (NCBI taxonomy): domain Eukaryota; kingdom Metazoa; phylum Echinodermata; class Echinoidea; order Diadematoida; family Diadematidae; genus Diadema; species Diadema setosum. The sequence goes on along the minus strand of CM067061.1, from coordinate 37,381,146 downwards.
TTGGTCACACTCAATGTTCTTATTTAAATCTTTTCTTCTTTGTTGATTATGTTTTCTGATATAATACAGAATATGTGCATATTGATGATTCCCTCTTACGGCATGCATCAAATCTGTATTGTGCTCATTGTTGATACTGATAGTAAAACTTTTTTTATTTTTTTTTTTTTTTATTTATATGTTTTATTAAGTCAAAACAAAAATCACATTATTTACACACAATTGGCAACAATTTGAAAAAAAAAAGAAAAAGAAAGAAAGAAAAAAAAAAGAGACAAGAGAAACATTTGGGATAATCATACACCTAAGAACTCTTAACCTATGGAGACACCAGGGTAACTACCTTCCATAGTGACTAAATATGATACATAATTATTCAAACTCATATGATTTATGAACATGACATACACTGCATGTAATACACTTTGAGTACACTAATAGAGAGCTAGTACATGTATCAAGGTACTGTCACTAGCAGCATGAATCTTGATAAGTACACTGACCACCAATAGAGTTTATCTACCTGTATCAAATTCAAACCTCCATTTTTTAAAATGAATGGGGAGCTTATTTCTTTTCTTAGCCAAATGGTATTCTATTTCTTTCTGTTTTTGAACAAATGATTGAAATGCATTTATATTTGGAATGTTATTTTTGAATTTACAATTAAATGTAAAATATTTTACCACTAAGATTAAATATGTTACGAATTTGTCAGATAATACACCAAACAACTTGTTAAAATTTGTAAAATTAAAGTTAGAATCATACTTTTGCACTAATATACCTCGTAAAAATTCCCAAATTGGAGTGACCTTCTCACATTCACAAAATAGATGAATTATTGTCTCTTCAAATTTATCACAAAAAGAACAGTTTGGAGAATCTCTTCTTTTAATCTTATACAAAAATTCGTTTAGGGCTATTGTTTTATGAAAAATTTTAAAATAAAACGAGCGTAGTTTAGTATCAATAGTGCATGTAAAATTTGTAAGATGTACTTTTTCCCAATCCAGATTGACCGGTACTAAAACCTTGTTATCCCAATATTCATAACGCTTGTTGGGAACTTGTTTGGAGTTCAGCAAATGGTATGCAAGACTGGGTATTTTCTTTGAACTCTTCAACTTAACAATGAGAGCTTCATGTACATCAACATCTTGCATATTAGGTTTTTCCAGCCAGTCATTTGGAATATTCTTCATTAAAAAATTATACTTTCTTCTTTGTGACTGAGGGATATCAAAATCAAGGACTAATTCTTCGAATAATTTATGGCCAGGAAAGGGAGGATTCAGCAAGTCAGAGATTACAGATACATTCTTTATATTCCACAACTCATAATAATAATATTTCTTAGATTTTGAATGTATCAATCGATTAAACCACAATGACTGACATGCACCGATTTCTGAGAATTTGCATTGAAATTGCTCTACAGTTGCATACTCCCTGTACATGTACCAAGTACGCAAGGAATCTGCTAACTGTGTATTACCTAAAGAGTTCAAGATTTTTTCAGGCGCATATGATTTCCAAAGAATATTAGGGTCTATATGAAATTTTTCCAAGGCTGATAATTCAATCGCTGATAGTAAAACTTTAATGAAACCCATGGAAGCCTCTCCATACTGTATATGCCATTTATATTTATTAGCGAGTCTACTTCTTTTCCAGAATCAGGACTTCCTGACAATTTTGCGAGTAGTTAAATTTGCGATCATGGACTACAGTGATGAACAGAGAAGTGTCACATTTGACTCATTTTGGGATCAGAGTTACGTAATATTTTTGCATGTTTTATAATGTACAGTTCGCAAAGATAAAAACCCTGTGAAATATATTTTATGTACAATACTTGGGGAGGAGGGAGACGGATTAGTTGGTAGATCTCGATTTTAGATTTATCACATCTTGGTTTCATTTATGATCCGAGATGGCATTGCCACAGTATCAAGCCATAAGCAAATGTGAGGATTCCATGGAATTGCAATGAAGAAAAGATCATTTGGGATGTTTGAAATCTATATTTATGGAATTGAGTGGCTGGTGATGTATTTAAAGTGGTTTCTGGTGTCAGGATAAAGGGTTAAGGGGTAAACAGCAACAAGGCTTTCTGTAGTTTTCAAAATGTTATGTTTGCTTGATTTCTCCAGTGCACCTATTTCCCCCAATTCATTCAGATACTTTGTCCTTCCACTTGATATGTAGAGGATGTCTTCATGATTATAAACTTGTATAAGGTATTATGTAGTGCTCATATTCCTTTTGATTTATGATAATGATAAGATAATATCCATGATAATTTGTCACAGCCTACGAGAGCACGGTGAGACAGAACCAATTCCCAAAGTCGTCAGGGAGACAGTGGAGTACCTGAAGAGAAATGGTGAGCCTGGAAAAAAAAAAAAAGCTGCATCACTTTGGTGATCCCTCGCATTTATCCCCAAGTTGAATTATCCTTCGGGTTTATGCCAGGTTTAAGTGTGTGCGTGTGTGTCACACACAAACACACTGCTATAGCTTCTGACCACCCGAGCATTGAGAATCAAGGGTTTCTGGGACAAACACTGTACTAGGGCTTTCTATAGCTCAGTCGGTAGAGCACCGGTCTAGCAATCCGGAGGTCTCGGGTTCGACTCCCGATGGAATCCCATTTTCTTTGCTCACTTTTCCACTAATAATTTATATTCTTTCTGGTCAGTTTGTTCTGTCTTTATTTGTTACAAAAGTGAAACTTTTGTGACTTTTGAGCGATAAACCTCTCTTCAATTTTGCTGGGCTTTTCATCAGAATTGAATGCAGACATGGTAATATCCTCACTGATTTTATGTTGCATAACAGGTATTTCTGAATGGTGCCAAATTTATCTTTTGTCACTGTTGAAAAATGTGTTGCCATGGTAACACCATATTTTGAATGAAAAATCATGCAATAATGTGAATTCAGCTGACTCAGCTTTTGAGCATTTGACTTGAAATTTGGCACATGTGACGGCTATGATATATAGTTGTGCAAACTTCATTTTTTTTTTGTTAATGTCAAACATTCTATTGCCATGGTGACAGTATTTTTAATGAAATCAAAATTGCCAATTTGATTATCTTGCTTCCTCAGGTTTTGAGCATTTAGCTTTAATTTTGGCACATGTAACTATCAGTGAGCAAAATATACATTTATTCAATGTTGAACAATGCATTGCCATGGAAACTTTTTTTTTTAATAAAAAGCATACTGTACGAGCTGAAATTTTCACGGTGGTTTTATTTTCGCGAATTTCGCAAATCGCTTTTGAACCACGAAAATAACATCACGCGAAAATAACAACACACGAATAACTAAGTTCAGTTAGACCCTCACAACCGTGAAATTAACAACATGCGAAAATGTCCTCCAAGTAGCAATTCACGAAAATATTTATACGCAAAAATTTCAGCTCGTACAGTATTAAAAAATTGCTGGTTGAGATAACTCCCTCAGTGTTAGGTGGGAGTATTAATCACATTGAGTGATAGTTCTAGTTTGGTATGGATAATTTTAGTCATAATGCCATTATGGAACATATGGTGTAGTGGTGATGATTTATTATATGTTGCCAAATGTGACATAATGTCATTGAATTAATGATGCTGAAGAGAGTGTGGCTCATACTTGAAATGAGAGAAGTGGATTCACTGATTGCAAATTATTCATTCTAATTTGTTTTTGATGTCAAATCTGAGTGATGCTAATCAAAATATGAGCAAATGATAAATGTGATTGTAATTGTGGCAGTCATTACTGTAGTCATCATAACAATAGCCATATTACGTGATCACTCTGAACAGAATGGAAATGAGAGGTATTGTGTATAATGACAATGAAGAATGGAAAATATTGAGTCTGCTACAACTTGGTGCTGTGTTTGGTGTTGACTTTGTCTGTAAACCAGTATAACTACATGTGTTTTGATGAAATGTTCTATTTGCTGAAATTAACTTTGGATATTTCTTGTGAATTGCAAACATCATAGTAGAGTTTTGAAGTGCTCACTTACTTGCAATACTAGAAGCAAAGAAAAACAGTAGTAGACAGTAGTTGAAGGCATTATTCAGTTGACAAAGTATGATCATGTAATAATATGTAACATACACAAATATGTTTTTTTTTTTAATGTATGAGCACTGTTTAGGATTTGACAAGTTTATTCATCTGCACTTTCTTCTTAAGTCTTTGTGGACAGTTTGAAGCAGGCTTTTGTCAGTTAGTTTTGGTACTTTTATTTTTTCAAATGTAATTTTAACCAAAAGCAAATTCTGTTGAATGAAAATCATGGCAATTGATGTTGCTTGATAGCAAATGATGCAAATTACACCATCCACATGCCAATCTGTTATATTGTATATCAATTCATTATTTTCTGCTTCGATTGGACCGCTATGAAATAGTTAATACTCTGTAGCAATGAGAATTCAACTGTGATTGGTATTTGAAAGCTAAGATGGACGTATGAACTTTAATACAACACACCATTGCTCTTTTTCTATCGTTGCATGAAAAAAAAATGATACCATGTCTTCTGATCCTTTTGGAAATGTTCTCACCGGTTTTACTTTGTTTTGTCTTTTTCTTCTGTTCACAGGGTTAAGAACTGAGGGTCTCTTTAGACGGTGTCCAAATGCAATCACAGTGAAGAGAGTGCAAGAAAAATACAACAGTGGTGAGTCAGTTTGAAATGCAAGATTTTTGTCATTTCAGAGTTGCCTGGAAATACATACTGTGAAATGAGGAATTCATTTTGATTTGGAGAAGTTTGCGAGAGCCAAGATTTATGAAAGTAAATTGAATGCAAAATTTTTTGCCTACACTATGTGCATTGAATGCCAGTGACAGTTCGTGAAAATTTCATGCAGCGTAAAAGGCCATTGGCTCCAATTCACAAAATTTCATGCCGCAATATACAAATATTCAATGTTTATGAGTGCGATGGTTCCGAATATTACATGAGCGTGCAAGTTTAACCATTCTATTCAACGACGCGAAGCGGAGTTGAATAGAACGGTTAAACTTGCACCGAATGTAATATTCGGTACCGTCGCATGAATGATAAACATTGAATATTTGTTTTATACAACACATGATATCGAAATATTTAGGCATGGTCTAGAGTCTAGACCAAGATAGATATGCTTTAACCCTAAATAAGTAGGTCGAGAACTATGCGACGCCGAAAGCCTACTCCTATTAAACGTTACGGCCTTATGCCTACTATAGCTATACGTAGCGTACTGCCACTGGATGGCTCGATCTGTTGTAGGTCTTGAAAAAAGGTCTAACTAAACCCTATATAATAGGGCTAGAGAGTTTGCTTACCACTATTTAAAGCATACTGTATTTGACCACTTTCTTAGTATTTACTGCTGCACTTCACTCATGATTAGCAATGCGCGGAGATCCTCATCAGAGACGAGAACAAAGCTCGGGTGAGAAGAGGTACAAGTAGGTTTACGTAGCCATGATAATGTAGTGGCATGGCCGTGCGTGTATAACGGTGGACTGGTACGGTGGTGGTGATCCGGTTGCGTGCTGGCGCAGCGCAAACCCTACGGGTGCAAACCCTACGGGTGCGCGTATAATGCCATCAATGCCAGCTAGCTAGTGTACGATACACAAGTTCAGTGTGTCCTAGGGTCTATTGCACTGCCGGCTCGCTTGTACCGTTCAATAGTCGACTATTGCACTGCCATTGAGAGTTAGCGTTGGATAGCTGATTCCTCTGCATGTCATGTGACCCGCATTCATCCAATCAGATGGCAAGATTCCATACATGTGTTGTATAGATATATCATGTTTTTTTATACAGTAATGTAGTTTTGGACTGCAGAATGAAATTACCTACCTGTACATATAAAGTATGATTATACATTGTATGTCATTTTTACTTGAGTGATGTCTAATGTTGCATGAGCTCAGATGTCTTGAGAACACATCTTAGGCAATATGTTGCATTCTATAGCTATACACTCAGTTTTGTTAGATGTTTCATATCTATATATTTGATGTAGTGTATAGCACCTGCAACTTCTTGCACTGTCAAAACTTAATTAACAGCTGATGACTGATATCCTGTTTTCTTTGATGTGAAATATTATATAGATGATGACTGGCGGGGGAGGGAACATACCGAATGTTCCACCCAAAGGGTATGAAATGCTATTGAGGGAGGTTATAAGTCCCGAGACGAAGTCGAGGGACTTATAGCCTCCTGAAATAGCATTTCAAACCCTGAGGGTGGAACGTTTGGTACATGTTCCCGACAACAAAAGTTATCATCTGTTATATTATATGGGTTAGTCAAATGCCAAGCCATGTTCACAACGTCTACCACCAGCACAATGCACTCGATCGCTCGCGCAGAGCCAAATTCACTGTGCGTGGGTCCTTCAAATCACACTTTCGTACGCTTTACAATAATCGGTCATCTGCTTTTTCACATTGTATGGAATAGGCAAATTTATCCTATCGATAGCATGAAAAATATGATCGTTCAATTGTTTGGTATTGTTTGTCATTTGTTACGTGAAAATGTTTTCCCATGTGAGAACATTACAAAAATGTTCTGCCCATGGGCGAACATAACCAATGTGCCTCCAATCACTAACCGGTATTTGACTAACCCATTTAATATAAGCAAATGTCTGTTATGTCCAGTTTTGTGGTATTCACAATTTTGGGGCTTATTCTCTTGCAAATTTATGGGTACATATTTTTTTTCCTATGCCTTTGTTCCTATCATGCAGGCGAACCAGTAAATTTCGCTGATGTTGGAGATGTCCATGTTCCTGCTTTACTATTGAAAGCATTCTTCAGGGAACTTCCTGAGCCGATCATGACATTTGACCTCTACGATGACATTCTCAAAGTCCATGGTATTGACATGATATTTAAAACTGATGGCCCTTTATTTATACCATACACTTAGCTCTCTGTTCTTTTTTTTTTCGCTTGGTGCACATAATGATCTAATGAATTTATTTGAGTATGAATTATACAAGTCCTCTTTTACTCTAGAGTAGTTGTAAACTAGGATTCCAAACGTACACTCAACAAAAAAGAAAGTAAACACTGTAAACTTCATATTTTTCATGGAATATTTGGCTAAATGTTAATGTTTAAACCATGTTAAAGATTATCTAATTGGCTATCAACTTGGTAGGTCAATAGAAAGAGAAAGTTTATGCATGAGTGAACACATTCATTTTTCTCTTCCAAGGTACAAAAGAAAAAATTGCAAAAGTCAACAATTTGCCGTTCATCAGTGCTCTTTTATATAACAGACAAATGTGTAGGTGAGATAATGAGAAACCTCTTATGAAATATGGAAGAACATTTGATTTTTAGAGGAATTCACAGTTTATATGAAGAAAATTTGTCCTGAAATGGCCGAGATATCCAAAAGAGCGATCCTAATAAAATGTGACAGGCCATGACTTTTTTTTAGGATCTCTTTATTTTACCTTGCTTTTGGATATCTTAGTCATTTCAAAAACAATTTTCATCAAAGAAACTTTCAGTTCCCCATAAAATTGTATGCTCTTTAACATGTCATATAGTGGTTTGTAAATGTCTCGCAAATTGTAAAAGTTGAATCCTCACCTCAACCAATACTATTATATTCTTAGGGTTGAATTTCCCTGTAGAAATCACAGAAATGTAGGTTAAGTCCTGTGATTATGCTCTCTGTGTATAGAGTGATAAACAGAGCATTTTAATGTCATTCAATCCTAGTAAAGAAAATATGAGTTGATGCAAATAAGTTTGTTGGATTTGTCTCACAAAGGTAGTTGAGAGAAGTCTGACTTTTAATCCCACAAAGTTATATCATGCACACATACTTCTGGCTGCAATGTAGTTTATCTTGTGCAATGTAAATTATCTTTGTGTTATTTTGCCTGGGCCACAGATCTCCAAGACAACACGGACCGGGCTGCAGCCTGCAGGGTGCTGATTCATGAGAAACTGCCGGAACAGAACCGCATCATTTTCACTTTTGTCATGAAGCTGCTCAGAGAAGTTAGTAATGACTGTTGCTATTTGGCGACTGTAGTCGTATGAAACAAATTAACAATGTCCTCCTGTAGAATAAAAGGTAATCACCTTTTGTGTGAGTAAAGTATCCCATTCTAAACCCAAGCACAACCCTTCTCAGAACTCATATGACAAATATCAGTAGGATCTAAACACACATTGCATATCACATCGGATCCTTTTAAAAGGGTGTGATAGGATTTTCTGTTATCTATATTTTGATGCAAACTGTCTCAAGAGTGAAATGTTTGATTTATCTGTTTATTTTAGGACATAAACATAGTGGCCATTCTACAAATGTTGTAATTTTGAAATAAAATTGTAGTTTAGACTAGTTTCATGATGGGCCTTTAAAAAAGAGAAGCAAAAAAAAAAAATTACTTTGATTATAAATATACTATGAAAACATTTAGTCTTGTGATATCACACTTTATCCCCCCCCCCCCAATGAAAACAAACAAACAAACACCACTGTAATATTTTAACCTTGGTTGATGACAACCATATGCAGTCCTGGCAATTCAACTTAGAATTAGTTTTCAGTGCTGTGGAACACATCATGAACTAGCTATCTCAGTCAAGATTTAGTAGTGATAACAATTCAGCTAGGCTGGTGATATTCCACGTCACACCCAGTAATCTGTGGTATATCATACATTTTGTTATATGTACTGGGTCAGTGAGGTCTCAATGGTCCAACCAACAAAAGTGACACATGAATTAACACAAGCAGTGGATACATTGTACATCCCTCCCAATAGAAGTAAAACCATTAGAGTTGAAAAATGGCTTTCATGGGATTTAAAAAGTTAGGTAAGGCTGGGACTTCAATAGGTGAATATATATTTGTCTTTTTTTTCCTCACATACTCTGTTAAAACTTGCAATGCTTATGAATATTATATAGTATGTAGTGATTGGTTGAAAACACAGAATTTGTATATGAGTTATTGAAGAAATGACAAAATAAATGAAGATGAAACTATAGTGAAAAGTCTGTAGATACCTGTAACTCACCTTCTAAAATGCTTATTCCACATTTGTTTTCAGGTCTCTCTGCACAGCAGTGAGAATCAGATGTCCGACTCCAACCTTGCCATCGTCTTTGGGCCGAACCTGGTCTGGTCCCGGGACGCCTCAGCCTCACTCTCCGCCATGGCCCAGATCAACTCCTTCATTGCCACTGTCCTCTTCAACTTTGACGAGATCTTCCCGGCGTCGTCATCATCTGGCGGGGCGGAGGAGAATGGCGTGGTGGATCTCGAGCGGACGGACGGCGACGGAGCCAACGAGAAAGAGCTGACATCGGTGGAAGACAAAGTGGCGGAGGCATGATGGTGAGGTAAAAGCAAGACATCTCCATTTAGTATGCAATGCTCCTATCCCAAAAATGAGTCAGTGGTCCTTCCCAAAGTGTTGGAAGTCCTAGAAACAGTTATCTCTCAGAGTATATCAATTTGTTATTTCTATTTTCACCTGGAATTATTTCCAGTAGAAATGAGTATTATGGTGTGTCATATTGTAGTGTGAACATTACTTCAGTTTACATTATTGACGAATAAAGATAAAGTAACAGGTACAAGAAACGGAAGTTACCAAATAGAATGTTGCTTTGATGGTGTAAAATATGTGTTTAGTCCATGTGATTAAAGCATTTCGTCTAATTCAGCTAATGAAAGGAAACTTTAGGATGATTACTTTAACACTAATTATGAGTACGAAAGGATGCATTTTAATCAACTATTTAGATGTGAGAACTGCAGTATGCTGATATAACTTCAAAAACATTTAATGGCTGTCAGTTCTTATCGGATTTGTTTGACTTGAGATAGTACATTCCAATTAAAGGGAAAGAGGCACACTTGACATTTATGTAGATCAATTGTCGTGATCATAATCCCCTCAGTCTTATATTGGTATGACATCATGATATGTTATCTATAGCATCAAATAATTAGGCATATTGCACATGATGGATTGCCAGTTTCATGTAAACTTGCAAATGTTTGAATTCTTGAATGTATTCACTAGTACCACAAAATAGCTTTAATGCATAGCATAGTGTGTAGAGAACATTCCTCGCACGATTCATTGAAATGTGAGCGCAATGTTATGGGTATACCCCTCTCATAATCACTTCTCCCAACTGCTTGTTTAAATAAAAATATTACCTAGATGTTTCTGCTTCAAAGGGAATTTGGTTTCAGAGGGTTAGAACTTTGACACTATCTTCACGACTCTTCCAGCTAAATTAGGGTCAGCCTGTCTATCTCTTTGGATTGGTACCTTATAGTGAAAATTTGAACCAAAGTGCAAGCATGGTGCAATTCAAACATTTTTTTTTTTGAATAGTTTTGCTTTCTCACAGTTTTATTTCAAATGCCAGCAACATTACTATGATGCAACTACCCCTTTAAGCAGTGGAATCTGGGACTGTACACCTAAATGTTCCAAAGCACTACATATAGTGTATCTTTGAATCATTTATAAGTGGATGAAGAAAACAGATATGAAGTAAACGTAAATGTAAGACTGTGTGTGTTATTCAGATGATCGGTGAAACTAGATATGTGTATATTCATGCTGATGCCCTTCAGTTGACCTTGATATGTTGTTGATCGTAGAATTTATATGTGTACATATTTGTAGAATACACATCAGCTTTTATGTCAGTGAAGAAGGAAAATATATATTACAATTATAACATTCATTATATAGCGTTTATATTTCTATGTTTGAAGGATGAAATTTTTAGTATTTTTGTAGTATAATTTGACACAGCCAGACATGTAGTATAAGTGGATTTTGAGAATTTTTGTTGTTGTACTTTTCGCTTTCTGAGAATATCTATGTAATGCTTTGGTTGTGACTGATAAAGTGCAAGTATGGGTGTTGATAAAAAGATTTTAATGCAGAAGTCATATTACACTTCTCAAACATTATATATTTAACAGATGAAGCTGTGTTTATGTCCAACAGAGTTAGCATTGGTGGAGAAATATGTAAAGATACTCTACATAGGCTAGACAGTGAATACATATTCCTTTCTGATAACTATGATCTACAATTTCACCTTCAGTAGAGGAGATATTTAATGCAACATATATATTTTGAAGTTGATACCTTATCCAGCATACCCTTTACCAGTGATCTTGTTGAAAATGTATTTCCATGTTAAATAAGAATAATGGGGGAAAAAAAGACTTAGCATGATATTTGGAGTTCATCTGCATCAGCAGATGCAGATGAACTCCATTGATTTATGATTTTAATGTAAACCTTAACTAATATAAAAACTGGTTTTCCCTTTTATTTACATAACATGCATCACAGAAAGACATGTTGAGTATGGACAGGAATTTCCTTTGCCAATTTTTGTCTGAAATTGCCAAGTTAGTTGTCAGCATTAACGGACAAGCTAAGATTGAGTGTGTGCACACATCCTTGATAACAATGATTAGCTTATACTGATGTCTGTTGCACTTGTTGTGCAGTGTTACTCCTAAGGGAGGGACGTGCAGTGTAGCTCAGGCAATGATAAGACGTATACTGTATACGCCATATATTAAGCAAGTCTAATTTTTCGCGAATGGGGACCTCCCATCAATTTCAGGAGTGGTTAAATTCATGATGATGGAGTACTGCAATGGATGAAGAACTCTGTATTATTCACTCATGTTCAAGAAACAAAATTCAATAGTGATCCTGCATTGAAGACAAAAAATGCTGTAAGCTTATGAAAAAAGTGTCCAGAAAATTCTGATACTAAGATGTGTTTCTAAAATGATTTTAAGATCACTCAAATGAAAGAGCCATTTATGGTCCTCGCACTAGTTACAATTTACTAGTACTTGCACAAACGTGATTTAGATATGTGCATGATCATGTTCGAGCATTATACATGTGTTGTACTAGTTCTGCAATGTAGACATGTCAGAATCAGGGCTAATATTTTGGCATTTTGTTAGATTTGCGAATAACACCCGACTTGCGAAAATTCACGGAAATAAAAGCCTTGCAAAATATATGGCATGTACACTACTATTGGGATCAGTTTTCGTCACCTCATGTAATGCTTTCTTTCGGTAACATTGCTTGTTAAGAACTAGACTTTAAATACACTCTTCATTTTGTGCTGCATTGTATAACACATATCGGGGAAACTCCTAATCAATACCTAAAACGCACAAGCAGTGCTCCTGTAGTGTCGGAAGTAGAAGCCAAATTATGTGAAGAGGTTTCTGCTGGACCCTTTTCAAACTCCTGTATCTACCTTGTTCACACTCATGAAACAAGAGCAGAGTTATGATTAGCTCTCCTATGTGATATGCATGAATACCTTTCCACTGGGTGCATTTCTCTCATCTCAAGAAGACCCAGGTAATCTATTGCTGCTGCGGCACTCATATAGACCTCCAGATTCAAGATTGGTACATATCTGTAACTTTCTGTGAGCATGCACCTAGTTTGCACCAGTGCACTGCCCCATCTGACAGCTGCCTTGAAGTACATGTAAAGTGGTCTGCCCCAGGGCACTTCTTCCTGACTTGGGTACATCAGCCTGCTTACTTTATTCTGATCATTATTGGGGGGGGGGGGGGGGGGGAGGGGGAGAGATCCTGCTGAGACTATTCTTATTTCCTGAATGTGAACAGGGTTGTAACCACTTCCTTCCAATCACATCATGGGAATGGAATCGAAACTTGCCGACCCTTTCAGATTGAAGGGATTATACACTGTTAGCGCTGATCGTACGGAAACTACATTTCAGAGGAATTACAAAAAAAAAAGAAAAAAAAGAAAGGTTGTATAAAGTTAACTAATTTCTATGTTTAGTTTAGTTTTGTGATTTGTTGTACCAATCATTTATGGACTGAAATGTAAGTCTTACAAGAAGCAATACAATGTACAAGTAAGTATAGAAAAACTGTTATAGCAGTACTATGAGAGATATAGAAATTTGGTTTGTTGATCTTTTTTTTTTTCAGGTATAATTCTGTGATGTTGTTTATTTTGATGAGTAGATTGGATGACATATTTTGATATGTGCATCTTGTTGAAATATTTATCAAGCTTTGCTGTGGGAAAACATTGATTACAATATAAATGATAGTCAAATTATATCATAGCCTTTCCAAGGTATGAATTATATTATTGTGGCCATAACGATATTCTTGCATGAGTTTGTGTACATGTGATACACTTAAAAGTACCTGTGTCTCATGTATAAAGATTGAATTATTCCATAACTTTATTTAAGACATGCATAACTTGTAATGTGATAAGGAGTGTCATGAAATTGTCATAAAACAAGAACTTTCAATTTTCAATTTCCCTGCTCACCCTAGAGATAGACTAATTCTGAGCAGATGATCAACAGTCTGTAGAACACAAACTGAAGTTGATCCTTTAAAAGACATAATGCAAAGTAGCGCTTATAAGTGGACAGAAGTTTCTCTTCCAAATCACCCAAAATGTTTTCCTCTTTTCCCCCGATTATGGAAGAATTCATATTTACATAAAATGTGGGTAGAGGAGGAGGAGGAGGTGAAGCAGATGATAAAGAAGAAAAAAAGATAGAGAATGTGAGATACATTGAGAATGGAATATATAGATGGGATAGAAGATTTATCAGTAATGCTCACACTTACTTCATCTAGAGTGTCAACTATGTCAACAATGTTGCTGCCCTATCCTATATGTAGGTCCCAAATATTATGTGTACATAGTCATACAGGGTATTTTAAGACAAATGTGAAATCCTCCTCTCTTAGGATGTCGTGTCTGTCTGTACTTTAGGGCTCGACATCAAATTAGCAGTGGCCCGGGGCCACTAAAAATTGATGTCAGGCCACTAATTTTACAGAAAATGGCCCAATCAGGCATCCAAAAATCAAAATGAATTCATGTAGTTTTTCTGTCCTTTTATTTCAGGCCAACTACCTTGCTTTTTGGGCCACCGAAATTTCAAATTCAAAGATTTTAGTGGCTTGAACAGCCCACCGTAGGAAACCCCAGATAATTAGTGTTGAGCCCTGTATATACATATACATACAGACATGCATAGTAGATATGAGAGAGACTGAGGAAATATGTATACATGTATAGATATATGTTCACACATCCAGCTCTAATTCAGCTCGAGATTTACCACAAGTACACATGTATATTCATGTACAATCCATCCCGATTGCAGAACCACAACCACAAGCGCAACCACCTCCCAACCCCACCCCGTAACCAAAAATATATAAACAACCAACAACTAAACGCCAAATTGATGTAAGATCTCATGTGGTACGCTATGGTATATAAATGTGTCTATTCAGATATGAACTCGATTTATTACATAATAAGCAGTTTCATTATAGTCTTTACCTTGCCTAACCAGCATTATTTTATTTAAAAAAAGAAAAATGTTTTGTAAATTGTTGAAACATTTTGTCCTTTCTCTTTTCCATTATTCCAAGGTTGCATATAACAGAATGATTGCTAGTTCTTTGTCTGACCACTGAAGATGGTGAAAATGTAAAGCTCCTGGCTGATTTTTTTTTTTTTTTTTTTGCCACAGTTTAAGTATTATAGTCATGCCTTTGTTCCTGTGTGTGTTTGTATCTTTGTTTGTTTTTTCTTTCATTGCATATTTCTTTGCTGACAAGATAATGATTAACAAAGCAGCAAAAGCTTGTGAAACCAAATACAAAAATAGTAGTAAGCTACTTAACATGATATAGAGAGATATATTCCTATTAAGTCAGCGTATCATATCATGAATCTATGGATTCATTTTTTAAATTCATTTCTTGTGAAAGATCAGTTAGTCGTACCACCATTCATTCCTTTACATAAAGTCAGCGTATCATACAAGTCAGCATATTATACAAATCAGATTAGTTTGCTTTATGTGTGTTCATTTAGTGGCTAAGGTGAATCTATTGATTCATTTTTTAAATTCATTTCTTGTGAAAGATCAGTTAGTCGTACCACCATTCATTCCTTTACATAAAATGTCCCATACTGTTGCTAGGGCACAGAGAGGGAGAATGTTGAAATTCAAATGAATATCTCTCTCATAGTGTGCTTTGTTCCAGTCAATATTATTGTCTCGAGATTCAAAGAACCATTTTACTAATTTAGGATGTGAGAGTTCAGAGTTTAATCTGATTTTTTTTCTTTACTCTTCCCCAAACCCATTTTTCAGACTTTTGGGCTATTCAGATGCATTGAAACATTCACAGTGTAATGCATTTCAGACTTTTTTGTTTATTTCAGCTGTTTCAGATTTGTTTTTCAGATTTTTTTTTCAAATATTCACACACCCCTTTTATTTATATGTTTGATAAAATTGAGACCTTAGAAGGAAAAAAATATCAATGACCAAACTTTGAATTGCTTGCAGCCAGTCAGAATCGTATAACTGAGGTTTAGCCAGCATTTTGATTGCTACTTTTTTAGTACACTGTATTTCTTTTCTTTCTTTTTTATTCAGCAGCAGAATCCAGCATGGATCTGCCTTGCCCTAGATGGGATCCTTTTTTTGAAGATGTTACTTTTTTGATGCTCCATTCTAGTTCATGGGATATTCAAAAACCATTTCCAGCTGGTGTGTGTTTGTGAGCCCATGTAAAATAAAAACATGCTTGTTGCTTGGATGTGCTCAGCAAAATACGATTTACCAGGTGTGTACTTTAACCCCAATTCTTTGTTGAATTGTTCTGTATGTCTGTGTGTGACACTACATGACTGCCTAAAGTCTGCTCAAATAGATGCTTTGTAACAAAATGGGCATTCACAAGTGTGATCTTTTCTTTTTTTTTCTCCTGTCTCGGCAATGTTTTGTGTAGTGTATTTGTGTAGATTTGAAATTGCATCTGAAGAACCACGGGGGGGGGGGGGGGGGGGGGGGGGGGGGGGGGGGGCATTTTTTATTTCTCTCCAGCAATTTATCCTTGGCTGTGAATGATATGGCAGCACTCTTTTTCTGTCTATTTTTGTATGTTTCTTTGTGTGGGGTTTTTTAAATGCATATCCAAGTGATGAGGAAAAACTTTTACATTGTAGTCGCATTCCAAGCAGTTTGTATGTGGTCTGGCCAGGGGTGGATGAGCCTATTGGATCTGCATTTTTAGGTCCTCCATTTCACTCCAGATGAACTTGATGACAACCCAGCTGATGATTCATGCTGGTCCCACCATTCTTGAGGGTCAAGATTTTTTTTTTTTTTTTTTTACATTGTTCATGTTGCCTTGAGTACATAAGAATGGAGGGCATGTACATGTAGTTCTGCTCGATGACACTTGTGTCCTAGGTTTTTTGAAAGCCAACATTTGGAGATTATACTAATTAGAACATTTTCCTCTTGTTATGATATTCTTGTGTGTGCCATTCTTTCCTATGCTTTCTTATCAACTATACTAGGATGTGGGAAGTCAAGAAATGAAGTAGCAAGATAAGTTTCCATTGGCACTTTTCTCCTTATTTGTCATTAATCTTTGGAAGGAGAGTATAAAAAGTGCAAAGGCAAGTTCAAATTCTGTATAGTGTACACCCTCTTTGCAGAGACTCCAACCCCAAGCACCTTCTGATCTGGAGATTCTCCCGCCCGAAACCCCTAGCAAACGGGAGACTCCAAGTTGAATGTGTGTGAAGCGCGAAGTTCCTAGGATTCTAGATGTTCTCTGGTGCTACCTAAGGCTTATTTTTTCAACATACGATAGAAATAAGTAAGAAATCCTTTCCACCGGGAGACACAGAGCCAGGGCGGGAGAAATCAAATCTCAAACGGGAGAATGGGAGATTGTGCAAAAATGGGCTTTCGGCGGGAGATCTCCCGTCGAAAACGGGAGAGTTGGAGTCTCTGTCTTTGCCTGGTTATGTAGATTTATGGAACATATATTTGATTGCATAAAATCTTCATTTATGAAAGCTAGACGTATATCGAATGTATAGCTGTAATGAGAGTCCTTGCTCTTGTTTTGAATTCATACTTCAGATTTGCTGGTACATCTTTTCGAAATGTTTATTGGTAACAGAATAGGGTTAAAGAGAGGCAAGATGTAGTCACTGTAATTCCAGAGGAGGAGTTCATTCAACAGGCTGTAACATTGTCACTCATGCTCTATCCAATTTCCATGGTAAGTTGAAAGATATATCTAGGCAGAATCATAATACACATACAATGTAGCTGGTTCGTAATGATAGGTTTACATGTGGTACAAAGAAAAGATGCCCAGCCCTTGGTCAAAGGAATTGTTTGAGCGAGTATATCAGGGCTCAACACTATTTTTTCAGCTCTGGAGGCCTGTTTGGGCTTGCCATTTAAAACGTTAGATGTGAAATTTTGGTGGCCAAAAATAAATAGAAACATGAATCTTACTTGCCCGATCAGGCCACCAAAAGAGAACCACATTGATGTAGGGCAATTTGTCAATCAGTTGCATAAAAGAGAACCTTTTTGGAAATTTGGTGGCCCGATATCAAGTTATAGTGGCCCCGTAATGTTGAACCCTGGAATACAATGTATAATACTGTCTGTTATGAACCTCATGGTGAGTTCAGCCCACACTGGGTTTGTTTTGATGACAAGTGTTGTTGAAAAAAAAAAGTTAATTCTGCATTGGTACCATTTGACCTTTCAACCCATTGAAGACTACTAGTAGTCCTGGGGGGTGTTTCATCAATGCTTGTCAGCACTGACAACTGTCGGTGCTGACCAATTTCAGCAAAATCCTTGGTTTTGATTGGCTGAGATGCTCTGGTAACTGACTGTTACTATGGTGATTCAAGTTGTCAGCGCTGACAAGCGTTGATGAACACTCCCCAGAGCGCACTCCAGCAGGTGTGTATTGGAAATGTGTACTTGTTATAGCATAATTAGTTCGTCCTCAATGGGTTAAGAGGTATTGTTGTTTGCTTCAAATTTATTTTTGACATGGATCAGATGCAGTTTTGAGCATATGATGGCCAGTTTTGTGCAAAGCATTAGAGATTGTGTAATGTTATGTATGTTTGGAGTGGTGGTATGAGGTGTTGCGTCTCCTGGAAATGAAGCTCCAGACAATTAAGAAGCTCACCTAATAAGAACTAACGTCATTGGATTCAAAGGCCATGTAATTTGTAGTGGCACCAAACATTGGTGGACGCAGTCAAATTGGCACACATAAGGCACACTGGAATGAAACAAAGTTAGCATCAGCTTGCATAACATTTCACATATGATATAAGTTCCTTTTTTTTTGGGGGGGGGGGAATTCCATGCTGCTGAAGAACAATGTATTTTATTTTGTTTTGATGGAGCATCATGAGGAAATATCTCTGTCTTCGTGCAAATACTCTAATAAGTTGTATTTGGATTTTTTTTTTAAATTACTGTTTATTGCACAGACATGAGACATGTTGTCAGCAATGCCAAGGGCAGAATTCTACCATCAAACTGGTTACCTGCCCATTGCACTAATTGCTGGATGGGCTAAGGTAGACGTGGGCTTTATGTAATATTTTATGTGGTATATTGATGGGCAAGAACTTTAAGTTGTAATATTGAATATTAACTCTGGCTCATCTATCACGCCCATGAGGATGAATATTGTCACTTTTCAGTAGGATTCAAAGAATGACTGTCTTCATTTTGTTCTGTTATTATGTCATGTACTGCCCTGTTCCTCCCCTATTGCCATTCTTCCATAGGAAGTAATGATCCAAGATATATATGTATTGCAAAGTAAGACAGAGTTTAGCATTATGATTTTGTAAGTCTATAGCTTGTATATGGTGTTTTCCATTGCAGCTCTTGCTGGGTTTCTTGACTTGTTTGAATGTACTAGTACCTCCACTGGGTGGAAGTAAAGTCATAGATTATACTGAAAATTGTAACAGGATTCTTCATTTCTGTGTCTGACTGTGTGTATGTGGGTGTGTCTGTTTGTATAAATAGTTAATCATATTGACCTTAATCTATAAAATATGAAAAAGACTTCTACATCTACATGCTATGCCCTCTTAACCTGTTGAGGATGATCTGATTTTGCTACAACACGCATTTCCCATAGACACCTGCCCGAGTATACTCGGTACTCGTCCTCAACGGGTTAAAGGGACTGTACAGTACTGGTTGAGGTGGGGATTCAGGTTTATAACATTCCTAAGTGAGATAATTAGAAACTTCTTATGAAACATGAAAGAGCATGTAATTTTAAGAAGGATTCAACATTTTATTTGATGAAAATTGGTTTTGAAATGGCTGATATATCCAAAAAAGTGATAATAATAAAAGGCAACAGGCCACACCTTTTATTAGGATCTCTTTGTTTCACCTTGTTTTTGGATATCTCAGCCATTTCAAAACTGATTTTCATCAGATAAACTTTTGATACCCCTTAGAATTGCATGCTCTTTGACATCTCATATAGAGTGGTTTCTGAATATCTGGCAAAACGTTAAAAGCTAAATCCTAACCTCAACTAGAACTGTACACACCCTTTAATAATCTGTATGTCTGTCTATTCCCTCCTCTTCCTCCCTCTTTTAGATCAAAGCACTGTTTTTTATCTCCCAACATTGCATACAGGGTCAAAACCCACATGATCTTCTTCTGACAATATGTAACAAGTCTTTACAATAATTCATTCATTCATTTGTTTTTCTAGTGAAATGGAGTGTGCCAGAATGCTTCATGCATGTCAACATGATTATAACTATTACAACTACATAAATCTTGTCAAAATGATTGATAATCTTTAGAAACAAACACACAAAGTTGCTATGATGAATCAATCCAAACAGGAAGCGATTGGCCATATGGTTGGATCGCGCTATAGCTGGCACATTAATTTTAAAAGACACTGAGAAAAAAAAATAACAAGCAAATTGACATGGCAAATAAGTAAAGATGCAATAACGAAAAATCAGAAGGGATATACAGCTGTACAAAATGTAGAAGTATGAATAAAGATTCCAAGTTCATCTAGATTTTTTGTTTGTTCTTTTTTCACGTGCGCGACCCTTAATCGGATTTGCACTACATCGCGTGTTGTAATACGGGGACACCACAGATACCCTATAAATTTCTAACAGTCTCGTATCACAAATGAAATGTGTGTTGAATCATGCCACTTTTTCAGAATATGTAATATAAGCGCAGAGGATGAAATAGAATGCGTCCTCCATTATACCCGCATGGTATTTTTTCTCCAGTATTTTTTTTTTTCAATCGCAGTACATCATGCAGTACAATCCGTATTGGCTGTAACATTTGAGATTTTCTCATTGATTTCTTAATCTGAAAGGATTAGTGGATACGGCATGGGTTTTATAATAAGCAAGAAATTCTATGATAGATATGGTGATATTATACTCTTGTTAATCACAAAATTACCACGAACATAATTGAGGGCGGCAAGACTTGGGTAAGTGTTAAATAAAATCGGAGAATTACAAGGAATAAACAAGAAATGATGAGTGCGGTACATGAACTTTTTACCGCGATTTTGCGCCATCATGATCACCCATTGAATTGGTTGCATCAAATTCAAGTGGGATTTGCTCTATTTGCAACATACATTCGCAGTACTGTCAATGATATTTACGTGCTCGGAAGGCGGCATCTATACAAGCCAAGGGATGTGACCGTTTTGATCGATCGATTTTCCCCAGTAATAATTATACCAGAGATAATTAATCTTCATCGCATGTTGAGCACAGTGGTCTCCCGTTATAACTAAGTCCTCAGGACTAGCAGTTTCATTCGTATATCGAAAATTCGTTATAACCGAACAAATAAACAGTAATTAAAAAAACAACAACAAAAACATGGAGCCGATAATTTTGCGACCTGGATTTTTATTTCGCTGTAACCGGAATTTCGTTATAACCGTGTTCGTTATAACGGGAGTGCACTGTATAGACCAGCCTACATCTTGCAAGATGATTAACAAAATGCTCTTTATTGTTGCTTGTTGGCTGTATCATGTGCACGGTATCAATAACGATTTTGCGGCATAAATATAGACTATAGGTTTCATAATGATACCACGACTTATAAGCTTCATTTTACCGTTTTGTGTTAAAAAAAGATGATAAAATGAAACATAAAAGCGTGTGTGCATGCTTGCACACATCTTGCTTTTTTATCAAGCTTGCTTTTTTTATCAAGACACTGAGACACTGTACATGTGTGTGTTTGCGTGTGTGTGTGTGTGTGTGTGTGTGTGTGTGTGGAGGGTGGGGGGGGGGTAAAATCAGTATTAAAGGAGAATGAAACCCAAATATTTATACACGTATGTGAATTTATGAAATCCAACCATGTCATTACAAAATACATCATTGAACCTGCAGCCATCGCTGAATGAGAAGACTACAATTTGTGACGTCATGCATGGACAACAATATAGAAAACCTAATATTATAAAGAAAATATGCTCACTTTTCTAGCATATTGAAAGAACACTTACTTATATAATCTCTGTCAGAAAGCAAAGGGAATAATATTACCATTATATCTACGCCAAAATACAAGTCGAGGATAAGACTGTTTTTCATTATAAGTACAATTATTTTTTTCTTAAATTCTCCTTAGAGAGCCTTTTTCTTCACATCGTACATACCTGACGTCACGAATTACTGTACTAGTCTTATGCCTTTTTAACACACATAATTACATGTATATAATGTTCTGGCATTTTGAGTGCCCAAAACTGGGGACACGATAGTTATGTTCAAGGCAATTGGGCACATTTCATCATATAAAATATAAACGTGTATAAAGAGGACAAAAACCACACACACACACACACGCACGCACACACACACACACACACACTCCGTCGCGCTCATCACAATGAGCCAAATAAACACTTTTTTTTATCAAGACACTGAGCAGAAAATTTGAAAATATACACTAAAATTACTAGATTTATTACACGATATTTTGAATTTTGCGTATCTGAGCCATGACTTTGGTGTAGTTAAATCATAAAACAAGAATAACAGTCTACTGAAAGAAAGCATTCAAAGAAATATCCATCAATATAGTGAAGCCACGACTGACTTTCGCAAAACATCACACAGAAGTAAGCAAGTATGCTACATCTAAATTACTAGACTTTCCTCACGTAATCTCTCAATCCACAATGCAAGAAATCACTTATCGTTTTCAGAGGAGACCCGTAGAAAAGAAAAATGATATTGGGTCCGATAATTTTGTTTGCTTACTTTTTTTTTTTTTTTTACTTACCAATCGAGATAATGGTTTGGGCTGTTATTTCACCTCTTATTAATTATAATTATACTGAAATTTTCACTCTTGTGTAGATGGTTTTATCTAGAAAATGAAATGTGTCTTTTTACCAGGGATAAGGATAAGGAGGTGGAAGCTCCCAACAACCAAAACAGAACACTTTTCATTGACAGGTGGATACTCAGACGCATGATGAAAGAAGACTCAACGAATTCAGAAGTACAGGACTCAGATTTATATACACCCTTCCCAACCCCCGCGTTGCGCTCCCTTTGTATACGTTGTCCACGTCATGCGAATCCTCGACTGAGCTAGTGCGTGGCAAACTACCCAGTAATCTTCCAACGCAAGTGAGGCCGCGACACGAGCGGACTGTAGCGCTGCGTGGCTAGCAGACGGCGAAGATCTCGCATCAAGCACCAGCGGAAAGTACGAATTGGTGCATGAACAGTTCGGAAAGATCCCTCATCATGGACGGAACAGGAAGCTTAGCCGCAGTCGATGTCGGCGTCATCGTCGTATATTTTGTGCTAGTGTTAGCTGTCGGTTTAGGGGTGAGTATGCAGATAACTATGTTTTCTTTTTCGTTGCAGCTTACCATCGCTCCTCTGCTCCTCCCCTGTCTCGCCTCGGCACACCTTTCCCCGCCTTTCGTCGCGTCTTCAATTCCCTCCAGACTGAACGAGCGGACATGAGCCGCGGCGGCATGCCCTCAGTCACGTAAACGAGTAGACTAGCACACACACGTAAACACACACGATGGTCAAAGAACAATCTAGATGAATGATTGCAGAACCTGATTGCGCGGTACTACGAAGTGTATGCACGTGTTCATGTGTTTGTAAACACGTAGTAATTTTTCCCCCCTCTCGGCCTCTCTCTCTCGGATGTTCCGGTGTTACACACTTTGCATTGGTCAGGATAATGTTCCAGTTGGATGATCAAAGCGATGATCCAGCTATCACTGCTTATCAGCACTTAAAAGCTGTAGAAATGTTTATTGATAATGAAATGAAAGCTAGGACAACACAGCATTCGCCGCGGTCAGTGAAGGGGTAGACAATCAATCATTGCATCGCATACCACGCAATGTCGTGACAAAATCCATCTATTTCTTTGCGATGATATTGACAATCAATCATTGCACGATAGTTTACGCACGCAAGCCTGATTGATGAAAGACTGACGGGAGAATAAGAACTTACCAGCAGCGAACGGGTAAATCTACGATGATGAATGGACTCTCCCACCAGTACCAGGGAGGTGCTATACTAGCACCTCCCTGCTCCCACCTCCTGTTCACAGCACAGCCCCTTCCCGCCCCAGAGATAATAATAGACTAGTAGGCCTGAGTCTGGGGGTATTATATTACATTCCCATTGTAAAGAAATGTACATTGTGTTATCGTTTTGATATCAGTTTGATACTCCCAATTTGTTATCAATTCAGGGTTTGTGCTTTATTTTTGTGTATGCATGCATGTGTGTGTATGTGTGTTTCCAAGGTGGGGATAGTGGGTTGGATCTTGGATAAGGGTGCTCCTTGGTTGCATGCTATAAATGGCAAGGTCAGAGGGGAGCACCGGCACCCTCCCCCACCCCCCCCCCCCCTTCCTGGACACGCCCAGAAATTATTCCCGTTGCCTTTGTCTTTATGAGTTTGTCATCTTTATAACATGATATCAAGTATCTATAGAATTTCCATACGAAAAAAGCCCACAAATTTGTATCTAAGCTAAACGCACAATGTGCCTCCGCACAACACACATAGGCCTACCAGTAAAAGTTACAATTACTATTGTGATCACAATTATTATTGTTAGAATATCATTAACATTGTGCAGGTATAGTTAGAAGAAAAAGAAGTGGAAAGACGCAAGACAATACAATAAGCACGCTTCACATTAAGCATTTATTTTCAGGTTTTTTTTCTTTGCATTTGAAATCTAGACGAAAAACAAATGGTAAGTATTATACATCAAGAATAAAGTATATATAAAATTGTGTTCCTTTTTCGGTTTTTATTTAATATGTTTTCACTGTTTTCGTGAAGATGATAATTATCTGGCAACCTCGTTATTTATCGACCTCCTCGACATGCTATTTTCGTTTTCCCTTCAAGATAAATCATCTTTATGAACAATAAAATAAAAGCAAATAAATGTCGAGCTAATAGATGCACTTGACTTAAGGTTGCTTCCATTTTGAACGATTGCCTTGATAGGAAAAGCCCTAAAGTGTATCACGTGACTCCCATCAAGCAACGATTAAATTAACCAGCGTGAACACGACGTTTAGAAAATACTCGCTGCGAATAATAATCTAATATTAAAGGGTGCTCATGGCTTGTCGTTTAGGCCTATTATACCTTATATACACAAATCACAATGCCATGTTTATCCTGGGTGCTCGTCAACACAATATTTAAACGATTGGTTTAGACTAATGATTATAATTTTTCTCGATGTTTCATATTGGTCACAGGATTTCAAATTCTCCTTTTTCAACTGATGACTGATTTTATAGCCAGCGTATGCAACGAGTATGTGTGATTCTCGTCCAGCCCGTGTTACATGTACTTTTAATAACGCCGGTATCATTGAGTTATATTTATTATGTAACAATCATCATTATTGTTTGGCCTTAATATGTTATCATTACATTATTATCTTTATTATTCAGTGTAGGTATACAATAAAAAGAAAATGTATTTAATATAGGGCCTATTAGTGACGTCTGAGGTTGAAACAATAGTTTTGATGACTTGCATCCATTGCTAACGTTTCCATCGCTTTTTATCTTGCCTCCTTCGAATCTGATAAGAAGATTCATGATGATGTTTCACCTTATAGGCCTAGTTATTAATATTGTACGCATTCCTTGGAAATTACTCTTGTACTTTTTCGTTTGTTTGTTTGTTTGTTTGTTAAATCTATACCAAGTTTTAATTTGTATCGACGCTTCGATTCTAGCACATGCGTTGCGATACAGAACTTTATTCGGAAGACGTTTGTTCAACATGACTTCTGTTCAGCTCCGGCAGCATTCACCCCCACTATAATTTCGGCTATAGTTTTCACCCTCATGAATATTCACAAACTCGAACGGCTTCATTAGCTGAATGAAGTTGGAGTTGCACACGCTTGCGCGGGAACTCAGAGACGCGTATCACCGCCCGTCGGCTCATGGATTATAACCACGGTTAGCACTCGGACTGACCGCATCAGGGCTTACTCGTATTCTCCACAGCTCCATGGAACTGTGCAAGTTTGCAATATTATACGTATTAATTTCATTTTCGATTACTCGACCTTGGGAATCATTTAGTTGTGGCACTACCTCGCGATTGCTCATTTCTTCATCATGGAGGGAAGGGAGAATTTAGCAAAGGCTGACATTGCAGTTATTGTCCTCTACTTCATTGTAGTGTTAGCTGTTGGATTAGGGGTGAGTATATTGCTCAAAGACTCTCGTCTTTGATGTTCGTGAAACGAATAGGCCTACTTGCAGTTATGTGGGTGGAGAGTGTGTGAGCAAACGTAGTAGAAGGCAGCAACTCGTCTGTTTCATTCATAATTACATTATGATTGGTTTGCTTTTCGGTGTGATTTTTATAAACGGATTTAGATTTCATTGCGTACTATAGTGTTTTATGTGCGTGGCGCGCCAGCGACTTTGATGAAATTTTAAACGGAAAATACATTTTGTTGACATGATTAGCATTTATTAGCAAGTCAATCTGTGCCAATGTATTTGCTCATTATACTATTTGTTGATATTTATATTTCGTAAGAGTTTTTTTTTTCTCTCCCTCTCTCGTTTTCATTCCCAGGGTGCATTATAATACAAAATATGAGCTCAGATGTGATTAATTATATCACTTCTCTTTTATAGTTGGACCTTAATGTGTAAACTTTTCCCTTGTGGAAATAAACCGTTAAAACTCGTGACTTTTATTTTATTTTACGAAAGAAGTTGCAATTAGCACAATCTATAAAATATCAATGGGGTGGATGAAATAAATATACGTTGACCCGATATCTGTTTGATTGGGCATTGTGTTTATAAAATAGCATATTTCAATTCCAATCATGAGTGCTTTTTGGTTTGTCATACAGTCATGTCCGCTTGAAGTCGATCTCGATTATATCGATTTCATGCATAGTTCTTTTACTTGAAAAGTTTGACCTATCGAGTTCTACCAAGGTATACAGCTGAACGTGGTGACGGTAGTAAAAATGAAACGAGAGGTTCATACGCCAGCACCCGTTTTTAGAAGCGACAATGAAGACATTTATTATGGTGTTTATGGTGACGGTCATATCCAACCAATATCGCACAGCGGAATATTGTCTATGAGATGATACAATAACAGTATATGGTTGCAATTCAGTATTGTTCAGTGGTTTGATAAAATAATACATATACGCTTAACTTATACTAATGATTTTCGAACTACTTGTGTATCACATTGGTGTACAGAGGGCAGTAAAATAGATAGGGGAAATTATTGAAAAACTACGGTATTATACCAGCGTGATGGAGCTACCCACTTTACTGTTTGAAGCTGTAAATTCCTTTTCAAAATACGAGCAAACATTCATCACCGTAAGCATACAGCTGCTGTACTTCAAATTTTATAGAGAGCGGCATTTATTTTGGCGTGGATGGATTCGCCTAAAAAACCCGTATCCATCTATACACTTCCTGAGTGAAAAAAAGAACATAAAAAATTATACAGTATATAGCGGGACCTTTGCATAAAAACAGATAACAGCAAAGCAAAACAGTCTCACAAATTTCACAACTGAAATGGATTAAGATGTTTAACTTGCATACGAAACTACTCTGCAAGTAGGACCCTACACAGTTCATATATCTTAAATGTCAATTTGGATATTACATCTGTATGTGTTTCTTTATCGTTGAATGGTATTCTTATTACGAGGTCACGTGACTACTCAGATAGCTTACTGCGGACATGACATACTGTGATGTTTGATCTTTCTTGCAGTTATACACGCACTCATACGATAGTTTTGGTGATATAAGATGTTCTGCGTTTGCCTCATTATCCAAGACAGTTTAGAAATAAGTCGGTCGAGCCTTTTTCCCCCAGGGGAGAGTCATGTAGGCCTTATCATGATCGAATGACCAAATTACATGTAGTCGTTTTTAAGGGGACCGTTTTAAATGGCGCCTCCAGAGTGTCATTAGTGACATAGCAAGGTTTGAATCCACTATCACAAGGCACATTTCATATCCATTCTTGATGTCCCGCATTATTGCGTATAATAGGCGATAATGTTAATGGCAAGGTCGTTTGTGATAAAATACTTTAGATTTATCAAGAGGTTTCAGATGATAATTTTATGTAAGATTATGTTTATTAGTGCTTTGGGCCCAATAATTATAATCATTATTTTCAATATGCCTTTTAATAGGTTTGTCATGGACGCATCCGTTCTATATGTGAAGCATTTTACCCCTTCCCCCCCCCCCAAAAAAAAAAAACACACACACACAAAAAAAACCCACAAAAAACAATAACAACAACAACAACAACAACAAAACACAAATCAAATTAACTTTAATTTCCGCGAAATTGAGTAATTATCGGGATCATTCCGGCACACGAATCTATAGCTGTATATTGTTTGTTTATTCGAGCCAACATTATCAGAAGTGTTTAAATATACCAAAGCATACATCCGTTACACAGTATATAGATGATACCAGACATACATAATGGGTCTTTTCTCGGTAAACTTTCTTGGTCGTCGTGTGTGTCGTCTTGTGTGTTTGTGTGTGTAATTAAAATTGTAAGAATCATTTGGTATAGGATAATCAAATACGAATATTTGCTTTCGTTGTTAGGCGGAGTGCTGATTGTGCTATATAATTATGAAACAAATCATTCTTGATTGTACAATTAAATTCTTTTATGGATACGTTCTTATATGCAGGGGAATGTGATTTGTATGAAACAAATTCGAGGGAAACATGTTTACCTATGTCAGTGTCTTTTCGTGATTAATTCATCAGTGCGATTGATTTATAACTGAGTTTTATCGACGCTGAAGAGAGAGACTATTTGCAATATATATCGAAAAATAATTTGTTTTTGTTGCTAAATCGTATTTGTATTGTCTTTGTTCATGTTATACCCAGAATGGGTTAATCCATTTTTATTTTGAATGAGATCAATAAAGACCAGGGGGAAAGTAATGTTCGTGTTTGAGCAAACGTTGTGGTGTGCGAATTGACTTTAATAAGAGAAGGATTTCCCGTTCGCCAACCTGATTACTTAGGTCTTGCGTGATGAAAATTTTGTCTTGCACTACAGCTGCAGCTCTTTATCTCCTGACACTGCAAGGTCTCTGGACCGAAAAAAAAAAAATGAAGAAGCAATCGTAAGTGACAACCAGGGTTGTGTTACGTGAGTATAATTACCAGCCTATCCAGACCCCAAGGCCCGAATTCACGAAGGTGGTACAAATGAAACCATGGTTTAAACCATGGACAAAAACCATGGAGCGCCAAGTGTTGCATGGAATATTTCGTTACGAAATCAGTCATTTCGTCGATGAAATGATTATTTTGTAATGAAATGACAACATTTTGTAACTAAATGAACATTTCGTCCACGAAATTATGATTTCATTAACGAAACGGTCATTTTGTCGACGAAATGACCAATTTCGTAACAAAATATTCCGTGTGACACTTGGCGCTCCATGGTTTTTGTCCATGGTTTAAACCATGGTTTCATTTGTACTACCTTCGTGAATCCGGGCCCAAAAGTGACAGAGCCCACCCCCCCCCCCCAAAAAAAAAAAAACAACAACAACAACAACAACAACAACAACACACGGAAGAACGATAAAGACCGTAACTCACAAACCACTCGAAACGATCTGAGAATAAGGTGAGAAAGGTTCAAGATATCACTAATTATAATTTTTCTTGAAAGTACATGTATGTTGCAACCCAGCAAACTATTTGCAACAGGACCGAAAGATTCTGTTGGATATTTATTTTTTAATACCGAGGTTATTTCATTGATTTTCGAAGAATAACAATGTCCATTTAATTCCTCGTCAATTGATTCATCGAGTGCAATTTTCGCATACTTACGTACTTTCCCGCCAGTGCGGTTACAGGTATTACACGGAGGGGTGGTTAACGCTGAATGTAATCGTCGAAGGATTGAAATTTCCGACTCTACAGAACGTCGCAGGTGACGAGGCAACGTTTTATTCGACTCGCCGTGTAACTGCACTTACTCCCTCAACTAAGTGACCGTGACGCCAACATATTGTATTCGCGTTTGTTTTGTTTTGTTTGTCTTACTCACTTTGATTCATTCGACTGCTTTGAATATGACACTACCTGATACTACTCTAGAAGTACCTCGAATCCGGAAGCGCCCATAGTATAGTAACGCCCATTAGAAATGAGTAGGCCCCGGGTTAGGCCTACACAGTTTTGGAGCTGAGATCGGGTTGGCAGAATCATTGAATGCCGCGATATTTCAACAGCTAGAGGTTGTAGAGGTTGTATTCATTGTCATGCTCTTGCTTTTGATAATTGAAGACTTGCTCTAGTGTGTGAAATATGAAATGTGAAATGTGAAGGCATACTGTGGATCATGAAACATGCTTTCCAATGTGCTCCTTGAGTTTGACTCCTCAAAGTTTGATGTGTAAAAGGCTGCGTTTATCAACTCCTTTTCTCGGCAGAAATAGGTTATACAAACAGCTTTCAAGGAATTTTTACGAGTTGATAAACGCAAAGCTGTTTTGAACGCCCTTTAGGAAAGCCTTTTCCGAAAGGGTGCGTTTATCAACTCTCCTTTCTCGGCAGAAACAGGTTATCCAAACAGCTTTCAAGGAATTTTTACGAGTTGATAAACGCAAAGCTGTTTTGAACGCCCTTTAGGAAAGCCTTTTCGAAAGCCGCAAATTTGTGGCGATCCAAACAGGTTTCCTAAACAGGTTATCAGAAACCTGTTTGTAAAAGCCTTTTGGAAGATGATAAACGCAAAGCTGTTTTGAAACGGCTTTGTAGTCTTGTACTTCAGTACCTGTACTTCTCCTCGGGTCGAATAGCGCAATGCAGCTGTGCAGTGACAGGCCAGTTAAAAAATCGTGTTCGTGAAGAGAGTTGATAAACGCAACTATTTTGAAAGCCGTTTCTAAAGGGCTTTGGAAAGGGCTATCGAAAGCCGTTTAAACAGGGGAAAGTTGATAAACGCAGCCAAAGTCTCATGCTGCCACTCATAAATGTTTGAAGTATGTGCTAAACTGGAGCTGCCTCACTGATAGGTAGACAATTGATTCATGTGGCATTGCATCATGACTCGTCACTCTCAAAGGAAGATATGTCTTTATGATGGTAATTGCTTTTCGCCGTCCCTTCTTAGAAAACAAGCGGTACATTAATAGTACAGGCAGTCAGGGCTTTGGAAAGGGCTCTCGAAAGGGCTATGGAAAGGGCTATCGAAAGCCGTTTAAACAGGGTAAAGTTGATAAACGCAGCCAAAAGTCACGGCTTGATTTTTGACAAAATATAAAAGTATGTTCAATACTTTACAAAAGCGTATTTTCTTATGCAATATTCACGGTTGTTATGTGATGTTTTCTCATTACCTGGCCGACATACAAATTATGCATAGATAGATCAAGGACAAAATCTTTTGACATTATAATAACTCCGACTTTCAAAAGATTGTTGTCTGCAACAATGCGATGTTTTCATGGTAATAATGTCACAACGTTCAGTCTGGAAATCAACTTCAGTGTGCACTGTGTCGAGTAGCCACGAAGACGTTTTAACAGCCTTTTTTCTTTTTCTTTTTTGTAAGAGAGAAAAAAGTTATCGTATAGTGAATTAGAAAGGTCTGTGATGAAGCATAAAGCAATTCTATTTACGTTTATATTAGCGTATAGCGATATTACGTAGGCTACGTAGACTTATCATAACGCAAAGCGTATAGATATGATAAGTAAAGATTTAAGATTTTACCCAAGCAAGAAATAAAATGGAAAAAAAAAAACAATCACGCCCCCCCCACCCTTCAATGCTGCATACATTTCGTCATTCTGGGTATACAGTGTATATACTCGTTGCGAGAGTGTACGTGTTTTGCGTATTCATGCATAATTACTAGCCCTTCAAACGTGATTTCAGTCAGTGACAAAACCAAAGTGGGGTTGAGGGTGAGGATTTGTCAAGAATGCCCCCACGCTGTTGTTAGCACCGACAATGGCCATAGTAGCAAGGCCTTGCCTTTCTCAAGAGACGGGATGCATTGCACGCTTCACTAGCGATGTATGGGAATCCTCGGATGAGCCAGTTTTAGTAGGCCTAGATCTCTGCAGAATTCAGTGTAGGCCTTAAATCGTGTCTCCGTAGTTTCCGCAGCTTCATGCGAAGTTTTGTTGAATACATGTTAATATATTCTTGTTTACACAGTGAATAGACAATAGTTTGTCATTGTATCGGGAGACCGAAAGAAAAGAGTATAGTCACATTATCTATGAAAAAAAAATCATGGGATAATGTTAGTTGGATATTCCAAACGTTCGTTATTCCGATTGCTCGTTATTTCCAAATGCACAAATTTCGCATACCTAGATGTTCTTTGTATCCGAAAATAATACAAGGGTCTTTTGCCGGAGGTTTGTTCATTCGATAATAATGATAATGATAATAATAATAATAATAATAATAATAATAATAATAATAATAATAATAATAATAATAATAATAATGATAATAGAAAAGTAACAACAACCAAAAGAAAAACGCTCGTTGCTTCGAAGGTTCATTTCTCCAAGGTTAAAAACAGCAATTAACAAAACAAACAAACCAAAACACGCAAACAAAAACTGGTCGCGAGCTTTATTTCCTTTTCTAATTAACAATTACTAACCTTTACTTGCGCGGATTTCCAAGCGAACTTTCGAAATAACGAACCTCTCGGAATATCAAATTTTCGGAGTAATGTACCGTTAACCGTAATATTGTTATGATATAAGAAGGAGAGAAATGAAATAGCAATGTATTGTCTGAGATTACAGGGAAAAAGTTCAAACGTCAAAATTGTCATTTACCAACTTTAGCTGAAAATGTCCTCCTTCAAGCCATACATGCCAAATACGCAAGGTTCGAATTTGCGCAGTAATGTTATTTGATGTAATGGATAGTATATGTGACGATATATCCTTCATGCTGAATGGGATAGTGGTCAAAATCAATTGACTCCGTCAAAAAAAGAAGAAGTCAATTAGGGGGCATTAGTATGTTCTCGTGAATCGGATCCATTCCAGTTAAGTAGGATTTTCCCCTTAAAATTTATTGCAATAATTTTAATGCCATGATAATGACATTACTTTTTTTTCCCTATGTGTCCAGGGTATACCTCTTCAATTTGCCACTGCACTGCGAAAGAATCCGTCCAGGAATTCCCTCCTAGCTATAACAATTGAACGTTTGACGTTTTTGAAACATTCCAATTTCGTTATTTGGACGTTTTGTCAAAACGTGTTCAGAACGTCTTTTCATGGAAAGTTTTGGACGTTTTAAAACGTTTCAATTAAACAAACGTTTTGTGGGTGTCCACAAAGCCTTTGAAAACATATAGAACGTTCAAAAAACGCTTTAACAATGTCTAAAAAGAAGCCATATTATGACCCTTTCCAGAACGTTTAGAGAAGCGCTCATATCCGTCCAGAACGTCCAGAAAAAAAAAAATATATATATATATTATAATTGTGAGATTATACAGGCGCAATCTGAGATCAATCTACCCTAATCCTATACAATAATTACCCAGACCCCGTTCCTTATGTCCTACCACCTATACCTATACCTGTTCCCAGTTGATGTGTCTGTATCACATTCTTTAACAGGCAAAGGATGTTGTAACGCGTGAAGATATGGTAACTGAAATGAAATCACTCGTACCGTAATTACGTCCATTAAATTGAAAATACTTCTTCATAACACAATTCGAAAATTGTAAATAACCATTACTGAACAATAACGTATGTACAATTTTTAACATGGTTAGAAAGTTTGAACCCAGCGTAAATCCTTTAGATTTCAATGTCTTTTACATGTATCTGTTTCCACGAATTTTGACATTTTAGATTTTCATACTTGAATATCCATAAATACGCATGAATGTTCTTGATTTAGGAACCAATGACAAAAACGTAGCGGAGAAAATAAAAATGTTTTTTAAACGTCCGTGAAAAAGGAGTCGACCAAAAACGTTTTGATGGACGTTTATACACGAAGACGTGTATGAACAGACACGATAAAAACGTTAAGTGTGTAACGTCCATTGACGTGTTTAAAATGTTTTCCAAAAAGAAAAAAAAAAAAACTGTGCTTGCGGTAAATGCTAAGTCCAAACTTTGGCGTTATATTATGTACGTTTTAAAAAGTCCATTTTAAATGAAGACGTACGGAACTTCAAAAAAAAAAAAAATTATAGAGGAAACGTTCAGAAAACATTATGTGTTTGCCGGGCTGTCATTGCCAATATCCCATGGGAAATAGGGACCAAAGTTCTTGTTCTCTGATCGAGGCTCGTTCAAAACATTTTACTCCAGTGTTCCAACTTATCGGGTGATGTTCTTTCTTCCGAATGTTCGTTTATCCGAAAATGACATTAAAGATTCTCTATTCCAAAGGTACGCTGAATTCCCTATACAAAGGACTTACCAATATCGTTCATAAATCCGCAAATGAAAAATATTCGTCAATCCAGAAATGAATAGGTGTCTAACAAACCTCGGAATTACGAATCTAATATTGTTTTCAGATTAACGAACCTTCGAAATTATATGAACCGCAATGTTTTCAGATGAACGAACCATCGTAATTATACGAACCTTTTTTTTTTTTTTTTTTTAGCTCACCTGAGCCGGAGGCTCAAGTGAGATATTGCGATCGTGCGTCGTGCGTAAACTTTTTACATTTTCATCTTCTTCTTGAGAACCCCATGACCGATTTTCACCAAACTTGGCAGGTAGCATCCCCAGGGGGATAGGATCTCCAGTTTATTCAAATGGGCACCATGCCCCACCTGGGGGTGGGGGGCCCTAGAGGGGCCTAACCCCCCCCCCCCCCCCCAAAAAAAAAAAAAAAAAAAAAAGGAATCTTAAAAAGATCTTCTTCTGTGGAACCAGAAGTGATAGAGCTAAGTTAATACTGCAGTGTTAGTTGGCACATTGATGACGGTAGTTTCAAGTTTGTTCATGGCGGAATCAGAGGTGCCCCCCCCCCCCCCCCCTTGGGACTCAGGGAAGGGGTCATAATGGGGGCCCAAATTGTACATTTTCATCTTTTTCTTGAAAATGTCATGATGATTTTTCTCCAAACTTGGCAGGTAGCATCCCTAGGGGGATAGAATCTCATTCTCATCATATGGGTACCATGCCCCACGTGGGGGCCACAGGGGGCCTAAATTGGGACCTAAATTGGGACCTAAATTGTAGATTTTCATCCCTTTTTTGAAAACCACATGATTAATTTATACCAAACTTTGCAGTTAGCATCCCTAGGGGGAAAGAATCTCAATTACTTCAAGTGGGCACCATGCCCCACCGGGACCCCCATGGGACCCAACTTTCCCCCAGTAAGGAATCTTTAAAGATTTTTTTCTAGAACCAGAAGTGATTGAGTGATTAATATAATGAGTCAGTATATTGATAGCTGTTTGTTTCAAGTTTGTTCATGTCAGACTCAGGGGCTCAAAGTGTTTGAATGGGCACCACGCTTTCCTTGGGGGCCCCAGGGGGGGCCCAAACCTTTTAGATTAAGGAAGATTCAATAATATTCTTCTCTAGAATCAGAGTGATGGAGCTTTAAGTCTTTTTTAGCTCACCTGAGCCAAAGGCTCAAGTGAGCTATTGCGATCGCCCTTCGTCCGGCGTCCGTCGTCCGGTGTCAGTCGGGCGTCGTGCGTCGTCCGTCGTCCGTCGTGCGTAAACTTTTTACATTTCCATCTTCTTCTTGAAAACCCCAAGACCGATTTTCATCAAACTTGGCAGGTAGCATCCCTAGGGGGTTAGGAACTCAATTTGTCAAAATGGGCACCATGTCCCACCCAGAGGGCCCCCAGGGGGCCCAACCCCCCCCCCCAAATTAAGGAATCTGTAAAAATCTTCTTCTGTAGAACCAGAAGTGATAGAGCTAAGTTAATACTATGAGTTAGTACATTGATGACTGTAGTTTCATGGCAGAATCAGGGGTGCCCCTTGGGATCTAGGGAGGGGGGGTGGGGAGGGGTCCTAATGGGGCCTAAATTATACATTTTCATCTTCTTCTTGAGAACCCCATGACCAATTTTCACCAAACTTGGCAGGTAGCATCCCTAGGGGGTTAGGATCTCAATTTGTTAAAATGGGCACCATGCCCCACCCAGGGGCCCCAGGGGGGGGGCCCAAACCCCCAAAATTAAGGAATCTGTAAAAATCTTCTTCTCTAGAACCAGAAGTGATAGAGCTAAGTTGATACTATGAGTTAGTACATTGATGACTGTAGTTTAAAGTTTGTTCATGGCAGAATCAGGGGTGCCCCCTTGGGACCCAGGGAGGGGGGTGGGGAGGGGTCCTAATGGGGCCTAAATTATACATTTTCATCTTCTCCTTGAGAACCCCATGACCAATTTTAACCAAACTTGGCAGGTAGCATCCCTAGGGGGTTAGGATCTCAAGTTGTTAAAATGGGCACCATGCCCCACCCAGGGGCCCCAGGGGGGCCAAATTACCCCCCAAAATGAAGGAATCTTTAAAAATCTTCTCTAGAATCAGAAGTTATAGAGCTAAGATAATACTATGAGTGAGTACATTAATGACTGTAGTTTCAAGTTTGTTCATAGCAAATCCAGGGGTGCCCCTCTTGGAAGCAGGGGGGGGGGGTTGGGAAGGTCCAAATGGGGGCCTGAATTGTACATTTTCATCTTTTTCCTGAAAGCCTCATTATGGATTTTCGTCAAACTGGGCAGGTAGCATCCCTAGGGGGTCAGGATCTCAATTTATCAAAATGGGCACCATGCCCCACCCAGAGGGCCCCAGGGGGCCCCCAATCCCCCCAAATTAAGGAATCTTAAAAGATTTGGGCCCTTATTGTACATTTTCCTCTTCTACTTGAGAATGCCTGGTCAAATTTTAGCAGAGCTGTGAATAATTTAGATTAGTGACTGCGTGAAAGGTGAACTTGTGATACTCAGGTGAGCGCTAGACCCGCGGGTCTCTCGTTTTTCAACCTGTATAGTCCAACCTTCTATAAAGTACAAAGTATTTGGCAGGTATTTTTACCAGTGTGATTGAATGTGCCAATGAACACTATGCCCCCAGCTCTCAAAGCTGCCCCGCCCCAAGTTTCCAATGTTCTCAGGTAAGAGTCTGCAAGAATGCATGGAAGGTGAACTTGTGATACTCAGGTGAGTGTCACTGCAAGCCATATTGTGAATTGACAAACTTTGCTGTTCTCAACGCACATATTGTTATCACACAATGGTTCTTTTCTCACCCCGTGCATGAATATAGGAGTGGGAACTGTACACAAAATACGTGCCAAAACTTTGATAAAGTACAAAACGAGTATGTTTCTCCATTGACCTGCTCACGTATGCTACACATGTTACAAGTTCAAGGACGAACACAATGTCGTTGTGGTGGGATAATCAGATTTCAGATTGTAACTATTACTATGCTGTGAAGGAGTTGTGTCTGCATGTGGGTGTCTTTTCAAATATTGAGCAATTTGGTATCAGTTGTTTTGGACATTCCGAATGTTTTCCATGTGATGTTAAAGGGACATTCTAGATGATTTAATTTTACAGTAAATTGATAGTGTCATCTAGGCCTATATATTTTTGGTTTTATTGGATGGTCCTAGAGCAAACAAACCAATATCCTGAAAAAACTCAAAACACATAATCCCAATAACTAAAAATTGTAACTCTCTGTTTTTGTCTCCTCGAATTAAATAGATAAAAGAACGTATCATCTTTCTTTTTTTTTCTTTCCTTTTTTTTTTGATTAAAAAATTCCCAAATATTCCACTGAAAATGTGCGCCAAATCATTGAATTTAAGTTCTAAAATGCAAAAACTCCCTTGTATGGGAGGGGGATACCCTCCCTCCACTCAATATCTGCGCTCACTTGCTTGCGTGTTCCCCAAGTATTGAACATTATATAAATCGTGCATATGCCCTATGAAAACATTACTGCCATGAATGTGACTTGGTCTCTTTCGCTCGTTTTCAGAAAGTGATAAACCTGCATGAAAGAGGTATTCCCCAATCCTCTTCAGCAATGAAATGGAAATGAAATAAACAAGATGAAATGTAAAGAAGGATGGCTGACCTTCATATAAATTAGAATTATAAGTTTATCGATTTTCAGTGATGATCATCAACAACAGATTGTGTTTTTGTCATGTGAGTTTTACAAATGTTGCATTGAGTTGGTTAGAAATTATGCTCACCCATTTATGCTTGCTTGATTTGGGTTTAAATTACGGATTAATTTGAATATAATGTGCAGATGTGATAGATGCAACAGGTTTGTACCGAGTACACAAGTTATTAGCACAGCATAAACTAAAATGCATCTGTTTGTATTCATAAAATTGAGAGTAAAATGATATGGCTGTCATACATTTTTTCCATTCGTGTTGAAAATCTGAAATGCCAAAGTGAGTATCTCTGTTTGTTTGTTTTTTTCTGCTTCTTCTTCTTCAACAGTCGATGTTTAGATCCAATCGTGGCAGCGCAGAAGGCTACTTTCTGGCTGGAGGAGCAATGTTATGGCTTCCTGTGAGTAAAGTTTTATCTTAGCAGGTGGTGCAAACACATCAGATTACTGTTTTAAACTGACCAGCATTACTAACATAATAATCATATTCATGTCCGTTATTGATCTTTTTGATGATTTCATGAATGATTTTCATTATTCCAAGAGTTCATTTTGAAAAAAAAAAAAAAATCGGAAATTGAAATAGGATTCATTATTCTAAAACACACAAATTCCAAATCACCTAAATGTTTATTAATATTAAATTGAAATAAGGCTTGTTAATCCCTACAATTTTGTGACGTTATTTCAAGGGTGCATTAGTCTGCATATTAAATGGGATTAGTGTGTTATGCAACCAATTTCAAAGTGGTATGTACGAAATGAAAGTGTTTTATCATGATATATCAGGCAGTATATATCTGCTAATGTCCGTGCTTTTGCTATCTCAGAGCCTTGTCTTCATTATTTGTCAAATAAATGTATGATAATGGACAAAACTGCACAATGATTTGCTCATGTGTTTACTCAAGAATATTGATTATTATTTCAAGAAATCATCATCATTATGTTTTCTGTTGTTGTACGGGTGCCATTTTGCTGACAAGATATTTGTTTGTGTTTATAAACCAATTGCCTTTTAAGAATGCATTGTTTATTTGACTCTCAATCTGTGCTACTGTGAACTACATCCTCCCCGTGTGTGCAATCATAGTACCAGTAATTGCTTGTTTGAGAATAAGTCCCCCATATACAATTTATGTTCCAATCATAGGTGGGAGCCTCTCTCTTTGCCAGCAACATTGGCAGTGAACACTTCATCGGTTTGGCTGGCTCTGGAGCGTCTTCAGGGTTGGGCGTTGGTGCCTTTGAGCTCAATGTAAGTGGTGTTCAATCCTCTGTATTTTACAGAATGAAGTGGGAGAAGACCAAGAGAAAAGAAGTCCTCTCTTTGGTTTGATTGCACAAGGGCTTAAATCAAGCCTGGTCGAATGGAAGAAAGACAAACTTTGTGTTTGTGGGTGTTGATGAACTCTTAGTGTTAACATAATTTTGAAGTACCAGATGATATAGATAAATAGATAGATAGATAGAAAGATAAACATAAAGAAAGGAAGATAGATAGATAGATTGAAAAGTAGATCGATAGATTGATTGATTGATATATGATTATATGCAAATAGATGGATAAAAATTACTATAGGTTGATAGATCAAAATGTAGAACGATCCATAGATATACATAAAGATCAATAGGTACACTGTAGGTAGATGGATAGATATATATAAATTATCATGTGGAGATTTATATCAATACAGACACTGCATAGGCCAATAGATATAACTAGGTACAGTTGAACCTCTCATATCCGGACAAGTCGGGACCGGGGCTCATCCGGATAAGGGATTTGGCCGGATACGGGAGACTCAATGCTTTATACATGTATACATACACATGTACTGATGTAGCCCATTGTAGTACCACAATGTAGTAATGTGTATACTGCAACCTTTTCATTGTTACACTCAGTAAGAGACCCCAAAGTAGAGGTTCGTGTTTGCAAGAATGAAATCATTTTCTTTTATAAATTCTTGGAATGATTTACCTAAATAATTATTAAGAAATGTATCAAGTAGATCTTGAAAATAAACCGTACTCGGCAAAGTCGACTGTAGGTCGCCATTGTTAGATTGAGTTGGGAATCCCCCTTTCCTCCCGTAATTATTAAAAAAAAATCACGGCGAGATTGCGTCTGTATAATAGAGAGATCCGGATAAAGGGAGGCCGGATAAGAGAGGTTCAACTGTAGATACATGATAAAGTAAAAGACAGGTAGGTAAGCAACTATTAATAGGTACACAGATAAACACAGATAAACAGATAGATAGACATAAAAAGATAATTGATATAAGATAAGTACAAAATATATAAAGTATATAGATGGATAGATTTTCTGATAATTTGATGGATATATATATAAAAAAATGAAATATGACAAAAAGGAAGGAAAAGGAGGGGTAGAAAAAAAGCCAGTGTGAATATTTGCAGAAAGATTAGCCCTATTCAGTCCTGAAAATAGTAGAGCATTTGGAAGTTCACATGTGAGCTCTCAATGAATGTAGCTCTCCATTCGCCATTTCTCTGCTTTGACTGCACTGACAGAAAAAGATAGAAAGAGTGTGTGTTTGTGTGTGTGTGTGTGTGTGTGTGTGTGTGTGTGTGTGTGTGACAGAGAGAAAGAGAACGGGGGAGGGGAGCTTTTTCCTATGTATGTGTTTGTTTGCAGAGGAGCCAGGAAATAAACGGCTTTGTCTGGAATTGTAAATGTATTGGTGAGCCTTCACCATAAATGAAAAAAGATGTATGAAAGCTTCAAGCTTTTTGCAGTGATGCACTGTTGTTGTGTTGTTGTTGTTGTTGTTTTTGTTGTTGTTGTTGTTGTTGTTGTTGTTGTTGCAAAGAAAAGAAGATGCCCTGGTCATCACAACAAGGGCCCCTTGTTGAAGGAAAAGACTTGAAAGTGCATGAGTTCCAATTCTTCAGCCCCATGTCTTCTGCCTCAGTAGGGCTTGAAAGACATTTTTCAAGCAATTCGCTTTTATAGATGTTGTTGAAGTGAGACATTTTGACAGCAATATTTAAAGAGCAGATTTCACAAAATGTTTGCAAAGGGTATATGGTATAGACACATCAAATTTTCTTGTCGAATAAGGGGTCTATAATCTGTATAATGAGTATTGACACAATTTATCTGACTTTGCCTTGAATACTGCATTATTCATGTAGTGGCCACAGTAATATAGAATTTTTATTGGACAGCGGGGAAGTCACGTTGACAATATTAATGCACATAAATGATCTGATGAGTTTTTAGGAGAACCACAAGGCGGTATAGATAACATGTGTGATATTGCCACCTCCCCCTGCCATCACAATAAAAAAAAGCAGAAGCTTTTACATTTGACCTGTTGGGGACGATTTGCTACGTATTTCCCATGGACACCTGCCCTTATATTCTTGGGACTCCTCTTCATCAAGTTTAAAAATATCTTTCCTCCAAATTATGTTGATCTGAAGGATATTATGAATGCCCTGCAGTGTAGGATAGATCTACATCTTTGGACAACATACTGTAGCCATGTGATAGGCTTTGGCCGTCTGAAAGCATGAACCAGAAACCAAATTTCTTCTTGGGAAAGAGAGAGAGAAAAGACAAACAAACAAGTGGACTATCCGGAGAACTGACCCAAAGATGAAATCAATTTTATAGGCTATTTCTTGCAATTTTAGGATAGTGTGTATGAACTAGTACTGTGCAAAGCAAAGTGAAAATACTTGAACAAACCAATGCATGTATATGAATGACATTGCGGGCCTTTTGTGTGGAACCATGCCTTTAGCAATCTAACTTTATCACTGCAAGGCCACCAAAGAGAAGTCCTACTTGCAAGCAAATAGTGGGAAGCCTTTTTTGATGAACAGAGAAATAAGTCAGCATTGAGAAATTCCACAGTCTTTTGTAGGTTTCTCAAGCTCTGGTAGATCATTTTTAGTACTTCTGTGCTTC
Source organism: Diadema setosum (assembly GCA_033980235.1). Lineage (NCBI taxonomy): Eukaryota > Metazoa > Echinodermata > Echinoidea > Diadematoida > Diadematidae > Diadema > Diadema setosum. The sequence continues at coordinate 37,339,462 of CM067061.1, read as the reverse complement.
TGATTGTGTTTGTTAACTCATTGGTCTGGCAAATATCATCTTTATACTTCCATAATTTTGAAAGAAGACACCTGAGTGTGAAAGAAAAAGGTTACTACAAATCCACTTGTCTGCTTTCCTGATTCAGATAAAACTCAAAATCGAGCTATCAAAATTTAGATAGACACTTGCCCATGTTATACTGATAGTATGGCCCTGGCCAGGTTTTTTAAAACTTAACTTTATCATAGATGTTACTCAGTTGTACAAAGTACTGACCTTTTCTATTTTTATGTCAGTAGTAAGAGAATTGCAATTTAGCAAAAAAACAAAAACAAAAAACAAAACAAACAAACAAACAAACAAAAAACAAAACAACCCCCTAAAAAAGCAAACAAACAGAAACAAATACTACACAGGAAAGATATAATTACTTTTGTTACTGTGTCCAAATTATGTGATTATTTGCTATTTTGTACAGCAGTCCCAGTTTATAATACAATGTATTTCCTTTTTGTTAAGTGAATGAGAATTTATTAATACCATTGACAAAATAAAGTGTGTGTGTGTGTGTTTGTGTGTGTGTGTGTGTGTGTGTGTGTGTGTGTGTTTGTCATATCAATTGGCAGACATCCATACTCAAGAAGCTATGGCTGAGGAAATCTGTATAGAGATTTGTTAAAAGAATATGTGAAAATTTCTGATGTGGGAGAAAACAATGTTGTGCTTGAATGACTATATACAGGTGAGCTCTTTTCATTCAAATGGTAGGCTCCTATCCTTTGTTGTGATCATGTGAAAAGTGCTCTTTTCAAACTTGGATTACAAAGAAAGTGGTGCTGCAGTGGCTAATACCATAGTTTTATGTGTGTATATTTCTGTGTTTTGGGAGAGCATGTATTGAGATTAATTTACAGAAGTGCAGATCTTTGGTGTAGTTGGGTATACATTATGTTGTGGAACTGTGTGATTAAAATAGGTTTACAGTAGGTTCCATTTGAACGCTATAAAAATTACAGTTTCTCTGCCGTGTAAATATGCTAACACTCTTGAGCTTTGCACTGTTCGGTATACGTTAGTTGTTTGTTTGGTTTTTTTTTTTTTTTTTCACTGTCCTTCTGTCAACTAAGAGAAAAACTGTGCCAAAAGCATTTGGGAAATTAATCTTTTTCAGAAGTACTGTAGTGTCATTTCCTTTTCACTTCACTTCAAAAAAGTAATTGACACCAAAACAAACAGTCACATCATACACTCATGTTGTCGTTAAAATTTGTGCCACAACTATAGCTGGAACAATACAGGTTCTGAGTAAAAGACGTATCTCCCTTTTTTGGCACACGCAAGTTTTGGAAATGAAACAAAATGTGGATACTGCTGTCTTTTTAAAGATGCCAAAGGCAGCATGGTGAGCCACAAGAGAAAAAAAAAACAGAAGAAAACAGTAAACAAGATGGAAGATGCTGACCATGACTATCATATCAATTTGACACAAACATCATAGATGAGTAAACACATAATACAACAATGGTAGAAAGGATTGGTCAATTGATCTGAGAAAATAAATGTCCACAGAGACCAGTGCGACAAGAAAGTAACAAATACTGAGGAAAAACTTTTTGGATTTTTCTCTTTCCATCAAAGAAGTTATTTATTACCTCGTTTTGATTTATTGCTGCATTTTTTGTCTGTTTTTGTGTTTTGTTTTTATTTGTGTTTTTGTATGAGTTTTATTTTTGTTTTGTTTTTTCATTTCTGCTACATGTATATTTATGTTGTTTTTTTATCTGCGTGGACCTGTGGAAGAACAGTCTCTGGGCTGAAGTATGTTGCTGCACTTAAATAAATGAATGAAATGAAATGAAATGAAATCAACATAGGCCTACATGTAAAATGAATTAGAAAGAGAAAAGTACATAATTAAGTATGATGTATATCTCCCTTAAATGCTCTTTGAAATATTCAAGATTTTAATGTCTGAATATTTGGTAGACTTGAAATGGAGATTGGCCCAACTTCTACATCATTCAAAACCAAATGCTGTTCATGGAAGTAGTGTCACGCACGATAGATATAGCAATTATAACCAGGAAATGTTATAATAAATACATTTGCACTATCAGAAAGAGAAGTTGGTAATCTTGTAAAAATGGATATTTTGGTGAGAGTAATTTTATCATGCTATGCGAGTAAGATGATACTTGCTCATTTCTAATTCCACAGAATCACAACATTAATTTCATAAACATATGGCATGCAAAAATATTTGTGTGCTTTTATTTTCGTGCTAGCATCTGGTTGTGCGAAATCCACACCACAAAAATTTACTTTTCCAGTAGACTGTGCTCAATTCTCCATGATTTCCCCTGCCATTTTTTCACCCCCAGGCCATCATCATACTCCAGATTATGGGGTGGCTCTTTCTGCCGGTCTACCTGGCCGGTGGAGTCTACACCATGCCGGAGTACCTCCAGAAGAGGTTCGGTGGGGTGCGGATCCGGATGTACGTGGCCATCCTCTCCCTCATTCTCTACATCTTCACAAAGATTTCTGTGAGTACTTATGCTTGAGGGCTTGTAGGGAAAGGAAAGAGTGGAAGAGGGAATGTTCATGTAGGTCAAGTGGAAAGACTATCGATAGAAGATGAGATTTTCTTCTGGCAGTTACCTTCTCCGTCATCATCATGATCGCTGTGAGGAAATATCAATCGAAGCCTGCTTTATTGATCTAACTGATGAAGCGTGTTAATATACAGTATGTCCCCCAAAAAATACAATAGGATTTTTGCATTGATAAGTTCTAACATGATTAAACTGTCTGAATGCTATTTCAGGGTCTAAAAATATGACATCTTACCTATGTTTTGCAGAAAACCCCATTCAATTTGGTTAAGTGGTCACAGAGAAGTGTGAATTGTTGTGAAGCATGTCGTGGATGTGATTCTTCCAAGTTTAGCACTTGGATGCTCTTGGAACTGCATATTAATGTGTGAACACAATGGACAGAACTTGGAGGGAAAAGATTTCTGGCATGCTCTACAAAAATCCTAATTTCTCTTTGACCACTAAAGCAAATCAGATGGGGTTTTCTGCAAGACGTGGATGATAAGTTATAGTTTCATACCCTGAAATTGTATTTGGATTGATTCACTATTTTTAAAGTTATCATTGCGGAGGGTCCAATTGTAATTTTTTGAAGGGACATACAGTATATATGCATATTTTTATATGGCATGTACTCATCAATGTTGTTAGGAAATACTCATTCACATTATACTCTTGCTCAAGATTTCTAACAAAGCTGCGTTGCCACGCACGTGGTACACTGTATATACTCATCATCACGTGATATGTACTCATCAATATTGCTAAGAAATACTCATTCGCCATTTTTGCTCCTTCTAACAAAGCCATTGAAATGTTCATTAAATTCCTTGTAACTTGCTTCTCATGAAGTTCCTTACATCTTCTATTCACCGAAACTATTCTTTGATCATAACCACTGAAGAATGTTGACCCTCGAAATAAGAATTTTCTGAGATGAATGTACAGTTCGAACAATCATCCAATCATTTTGTTTTTAAATTCATTATGTAGGCTGCTTTGCTGGATTCAAAACATTTCACATGACCACCTAGCCCGACCAGACACCATGCAACTTCTTCACAGCAACAGTTAGGGCTGTGTATAGTTGATCACCCAAAATGAGTTACAAATGGCATGCGTACTGAGATTGGCTCATTGTTTTTTTTTTACTCTCCTCATGTTGTAAATTTTAACTTGAAGAAAGTATGTCTTGATTTTCTCCTCCTAGTAAATGCTCGTGACTTCTACTTAAAGCAGATACACTCTAAATTTACAGAGTAAACATCTCGTGATGATGATATTTGTGTCACATTACAGTACATTCACCTCATGGGTTGTTGTTGTGTGGTTTTGTTTTTGTTTTGTTTTTTGCAAATATTGCTATATTTACATCTTCTCGACCCCTCCCGTGGAAGTTATGCAACATTGGGGGCACCTACCTTTAATTCACTTGGTGCTGGTGCCATTAACATTTATATAATATTGACTGGCCTCGAGGGAGATACCAGAAAATATTGCCCAAACTGAAAGAATATTGCCCGAGTCGAAGACGAGGGCAATATTCTTTCAGTGCGGGCAATATTTATCTGGTATCTCCCTCAAGGCCAGTCAATATCATAATTATTACCTATCCCCTAGGTAAATTAAGAAAATATGTGAATACAGCTATACACTATGATATAGATCAAGCCACATTTTGACTACCTGTAGATCATCACCAACATGTCGAATAATTGAAAAATTGTTCATCAATGTATATCATTCAACTCCAACTTCAAAGATTTTATGTAGTTGTAACAGGCGAACTTCAAACATCTGAACGCTTTTACACTTTATTTTTGCTTCTGTTTCAATTTGGAGAGTTGTAATAACTGATGGTCACTGTGCAGTTAGTCATTGTTTGACGCGTCGTGCTGCTGGAACTAGTGGAAGTGGTCGACCTTGTATGAGTTGATTTATCGGCGTTCTTCTGCGGTGCGTGTAATCGACACGCAGCGACGTCCTTGATAGTTTTCTCTTCGTGGTCGATCGGAATGTTTACATGAGGTGGGAAGAGAAGGAGTGGAATCTCTCTTCCCACCTCCCTGTTTTACAGTGCACTCCCGTTATAACGAACACGCGGTTATAACAAAATTCTGGTTATAACGAAGTAAAAATTTGGGCTGCAATGTCATCCACTCTGTGTATTTCTATCGTTTATTTGTTTGGTTATAAAAAAATTCCGATATGACGAAAGAATAACTGCCAGTCCCGATGATTTCGTTATAACGGGAGCCCACTGTATATGTAAAACCCCGGATGCTCGTAATATGCTCTAATATCGCCCGCTGAACTCCCGACCCTGCAAAATACCAACTGTAATTGCCTCGCAAAACTACCTCGTATAGGTAATAATTGGTCATATTATTCTAACCTACACTTCTTCCTTTGTTCAGTTGTTACCGTGCATCAGTCTCCATGGGGAAATGAGAAATACATCAGTGCCTGTAATGAACATAGGAATATGTGGAAAAAAACCCTCAAGATTCTTATCAGCATTGTTAGTCTGTTACTTAATCAATAAGCTATTTCACACCTGTTACCTTTTTAGCTCACCTGAGCCAAAGGCTCAAGTGAGCTATTGCGATCGCCCTTCCGTCGTGCGTCGTGCGTAAACTTTTTACATTTTCATCTTCTTCTTGAAAACCCCAAGACCGATTTTCATCAAACTTGGCAGGTAGCATCCCTTGGGGGTTAGGAACTCAATTTGTTAAAATGGGCACCATGCCCTACCCAGGGGGCCCCCAGGGGGCCCAAACGCCCAAAAATTAAGGAATCTGTAAAAATCTTCTTCTCTAGAACCAGAAGTGATAGAGCTAAGTTAATACTATGAGTTAGTACATTGATGACTGTAGTTTCAAGTTTGTTCATGGCAAAATCGGGGGTGCCCCCCTTGGGACCCAGGGGAGGGGGGGGGGGTGAGGAGGGGTCCTAATGGGGTTGGGGTTGGGAAGGTCCAAATGGGGACCTGAATTGTACATTTTCATCTTCTTCCTAAAAACCTCATGATGTATTTTCGTCAAACTTGGCAGGTAGCATCCCTAGGGGGTCAGGATCTCAATTTATAAAAATGGGCACCATGCCCCACCCAGAGGGCCCCAGGGGGCCCCAATCCCCCCAAATTAAGGAATCTTAAAAAATTTGGGCCCTTATTGTACAGTTTCATCTTCTACTTGAGAATGCCTGGTTGGGAAGGTCCAAATGGGGACCTGAATTGTACATTTTCATTTTCTTCCTGAAAACCACATGATGTATTTTCGTCAAACTTGGCAGGTAGCATCCCTAGGGGGTCAGGATCTCAATTTATAAAAATGGGCACCATGCCCCACCCAGAGGGCCCCAGGGGGCCCCAATCCCCCCAAATTAAGGAATCTTAAAAGATTTGGGCCCTTATTGTACAGTTTCATCTTCTACTTGAGAATGCCTGGTCAAATTTTGGTAGAGTTGTGAATAATTTAGATTAGTGACTGCGTGAAAGGTGAACTTGCTATACTCAGGTGAGCGCTAGACCCGCGGGTCTCTTGTTTGTGTCGTTTTGTTTTGGTCTGGTAGAGCTACGAAATGATCTGCCGTACATGTGACCACTGAAATTTAATGGCTTGTGAAACAACCTTAAGAAAGTTGTTGGATTTGTCAGTGTGAGAAACTGAAGTCTCAGACAAAAATACCCGTCTTACAGTTCAGTGAAGTGTTCAGACTGTTTGAAGAACACAATTTCTCCATGTCCTATAATATTCTGCAAGATAATGGTTTTTAATGATTTCATTTATTTTCTTGTAATGTGTCACCACATAGTTCCCTATCTGTAAGTGTATTGATTATATAGTTATGTGTTTGCGCACATGTGCGTTTGTGTGTGTGTGTGTGTGTGTGCATTGTGTGTTCTGAAAATGTATGTATTGCAAGGAATTGAGTATTTACTGTCTGAGATTACACCATGAATTCATTTTTTCATCATTTGATTAATTTCCTGTGATGCCACACTAAACTTATTGCATTTTGTGGCTCCATTTTATTCTTTGAGATGTACAAGGAGGTTTTTTACAGGTACTTTGTTCTATCATGAGCCAATAATGTGACTAAAGGCCACCGCACACTACACGATCCGACTGGTCTTAAAGTCTTAAGCCAAGCTGGGTCTTAAGACCAGTCGTACGACCGGACACCGCACACTATACGACCGATCTTAAGGTCTTTATGGGTGTCGTGACTAGCGCATGCGCACATGACGTTTATCATAGCAACCGAAAATGGCGGCAAAACGCAACCTATTGCATCTCCTGCATGCACTACTGCTGCTCCGGCAACGTCGGAGGCGTCGACGACGTCGCATGTGGGTAAAACCATGGATCGAAAAGCGAAAACTAAAGGGAGCATATGCTAATTTGCTCAAAGAACTAGAAGACTCTTCCGAGGACTTTCGGAAGTTTGTTAGGATGGATGTGGAGGCATTTAGAGAACTACTAGAAATGGTTGCGCCGACAATCTCAAAGCAGGATACCAAACTGCGAAGAAGCATATGCGCGGAGGAGAGGCTCGCCATAACCTTGAGGTTCCTGGCAACGGGTAGGTCATTATACGAACTACATAAATGCTCTTCATTTATTAGCAAGTTCAAAATTGCATTTTTAAAGAGGGTAATAGCCATATCCATATGTCTGAACCTGCAATAATAGGGGAAGGACGCATCCAGTTACTACAGTATTCTATAAGAATTATTAAAAGACAGTTGATCCTGTAGACGTGTACTGACACTGACCTTTTCTAATCTATCACTTTCCAGGCGCATGCGCATGTAGATTACGATCATGAAATTTAAGACTTCATATTTTGCCTTTATTCAGTTTAGCAGTACCATTGAATATATCGGATCTACATACTGCATGGCTATATAGCTCACAGTTATAAGTTAGACGGGGAGGCCGCTCCAATGGGTGACTTTCTCTCTACAAAATCCTTAGACATGGGTATTGGTTTGGGCCGAAAATCTCCAATCGTGGATTGCAATATTTTGCCATTTTAGTTTGTTTTGTTTTTTTTTTTTGCTACTTAAGTACACGAAATGAAATTTTTGAATTAAAAACCTCAATAATGTGATCTTTTTTAACGAACCCCCTAATAATGGGCACTTTATCCCCCAAAATGATCCTTAATGATTGGTTCGGGTTTGGCGGCTTCAGAGGTACACCCCGTTGAAACCAAATCTGTACCCGCATGAAAATATGTACAATGTACAGCTGTATACTGCAAAATGGGGAAGTTGTTCGTTGCTCCTAATTATTAACATTTTAGTTATTAATGATGTCCATTTGATTTTATTTCTCTTAGCCTCCTTGCATATTCATACTTTCATGACAATGAACTGGTTGGGTATAGCATTTCAAGTGTTTATCCGTAGATTTGATTCAGGATCAATTCAAACGTAGAGACTCACTTTACTGCACGCTATCCCTTTACAGGACTTACATTTTCAAACTTATTATTTAGAACCCATAATTTATTAACCATACCTATCGCTTCATACAAAAATGCTTATATCCATAACACACACAAACAGACATACAGACATACACACACGCACACGCACACACACACACACACACACACACATATATAGCATGCATGCAACACACAAAGAAACATGGAGACGCAGAACAAAAGTACACCGTCCCACCGATTATTCCAATTTCAATTTTAATTTATTTCTCATATTTTCAAATATCTCAAAGAAACAACAATCATTATGACAAAGTTAAATCAAATACCGGTTATACGAATACGAATATATGCAACCACATACTTGGATTGCACTTAAAAGTATATATATTTAACATATTATTATGATCATTAGAAAGTGTCAGAAGTAACAGAAATGGGACGGGACCTATAAGCAAGCTTGTGTAACTGTGTATAGGTCCCAGACTTTGTGGGTGTGAAAAATGACAGAGACCATTAAAGAACAATGAAATACATGTAATAAAATCAGTATTGAAGAAAAGACTTGTAAGGTATATCCACCACGTCTTGCTAGATTAATATAATTTCAGAAAATTAAATTGTCACTATTTTACTCGTAATGGTCACGTATTTAGAAGAAAATATCAATAATTCTGGAAGAAAATTATATGCACAAGCACAACCGAGTTCACCGAGAATGTCTGTCTGATAAATACAATAACAGATATCTTGTCTTCCTCTTTTCACTGGCCGTGTTTTCATTATACAGGGTGGTTCCCCCCCCCCCCAAAAAAAAAAAAAAAATAATAATAATAAAAAATAAATAAAAAATAAAATATAAAAAGAGGCACGGTCGATCTTTGACCTGTTACATGCATATTGTTCTAATTGATTTCTACCTAATTCGTGTTGTGTGTTTCATGCAAATAAAATAACACTAAGGGCATCCATTTTTGTTGAGTGTTTTTGCTTCAGCGATTCTTTAATTGAAATATGTCATTTTTTATAATTTTGTAACTCGAGAGAGCTACAAACCGGGAATCTAATGAAGTTTCGATCCTGCGCACACCGGGCGATATTCGAATTCAAACGCATGAGACTTCGCGACGGCATAGTTTTCTATATAACATCTTTGTTGCTCGTGACAGACTGAAATGCGACAATTTTGAAATTGACATCTTTTCGCTAAAAACAAGCAAAACAAAACCTCATACCAAAAACGATGAGCTTAGTATCACTTTTTTTTTGTATATGAAAATAGGTTATCCGATAAAAGTTTCCTTCAAGACTACAAACTCCCGTTAAACAAATATCGCCCTCAAAGTGCCGCTTTTCTTGGTCGCCCTTTAGTGAAATGAATATCTGTGACAGTAGGAGTATACTATGTCGACTTCGGAAATATGATGTAACTTAGAAGAAAATAAACACACAGGAACAATTAACATGAAAACTTGCTGTCTGTAATTCTAGTTATCCGCTAATTTTCTGCAAACAGACAAGCATGCCCTCTTAATTCCATTTAGTGTGAATCAACATCAAGAAAACAGTACATTTCTTGTTTAACATGAACAGACTTCGTTAAGTAATACAAACAGTATCCCATTTTTCATGGTCACACCGTTTTTCTCACTGAAATTCTATTGTGTGACTGATGATATACCAGACCAAACTTAAATTCACTTCGCGGTTGTACAAAAAGATGAGCAATTACTTAATCAAAGGAATATTATATACAAAGAAATTGTTTACACTCTACAAATTACTTCTTATAGGTGAAAGTTTCACCAGCCTATCATTTCAGTATCGGGTTGGAGAGAGGACCGTTTCCGGCATCGTTGAAGAAACGTGTAAAGCCATATACGATGCACTGATGGAAAAGCATCTCAAGGTATGATCTCTCCCCCTGCCGCTTTCTTTAATTTTATCTGTTGTTTACATGACTGTGTTCTCTACACGACGCGGATACATTGCTTTGAAATCATTAAAAAATGTTACTTTTCTGAAGTAGCGTATAGATGCAAATCCATTAAACCAAATCTATAATCTCATCATGAAATGCACTGAAGCACAGAGATAGTTTTGGTGAATAATTTCGTAAAAAAAATTCAAGTTCTTGTATATTTGATAAGACACTATCCAGAGTATTTGTGAGCAAATGTCATGCTATTAACTGAACTCAGATTTACGATTGATCATACACCCCTTTTAAAGTATAAGGCTGATAACAAGTGTAGATTTGTTTGGAGGCCCTCCGAACAATTCGAAAATAATTCCAATAAATTACTTTAGAAATAAATAAAAGAGATTCCGATCAAACAATTACTACTCGATGACTTCTTTGTGCATGATCAAACACAAGAATTTCTGTGAATAATGTTTTAGAAAGGTTTTCAGATTTACCAAAAACTATCTTTGTGCTTTAACATACAATCATATGAAGATAATTTAAATAAATTGTCACTTGTAAGCATATCGAAATTAACCGTATTTCCCGTGGGCTATGTACTCTGTGTAAGGCAATTTTTTTTTTTATTTTTTTTTAAAGTTTTCAAATGTACATGCACTTTTCTAAATATTCTATGGATGTGAAATAGTTTCATGTTAAAGGGCAAGTCCGGACCAAAATTATCATCATTTCAGAAAAATTTTCCCACCAGAAAATGTCTTATAATCATGAAAATCATATAAGAAATAAGGAAGTTGTGAATTCTTATTTTTTCCATTTTTCCGGAAAACTCTTCTTGACCATTCAATATGATTTTTAAATGAAGTCTCGAGGACCGCGAGGTGATGATGTCATTTTTATATCATCACAATTTATCACGTGTCATGTGTCATACATGAAATCGTGATTTTTTTTTTTTCAGATGCAGGTGAACATATATCCCTGTTATGAAATATGTCAGAACAAACGTAATTTCTCATTAAATTTGATTAAATAAAGGTTCGATTTACTTTCGCATACCTCAAAATGAGATATGTCTTATTTTCTGTAAATGAAATGCGTAGAAAAATAGATTGATGAAAATTTTAGTCCACAAAAAAAACAACGCGAAATATGATTTTCTGAGATGGACGAAGAGAGCTATATAGGTTTAAGTCCAGTGCAAACAGAATATTGAGTTAAACCACTCCGACATAGTAACTCTCCACAAATAACATTACTAGAAATTAGTTTAATTCCCAGCCTTCAACAGACGTATTGATAAAGAGTATTTGTTAATTGGTCTTTGTTTTGGAGATTAACGACAAAAATCATTTCCAATGAAAATGTACAATCCTTTGTCAAGAAGTCTGATGGACTTAATTATAACTCATTGACCCCTTCCAGGAGGTCAAGCTGGGCTTTCGCAACATCATTACTTATTTTCAGTTTGAGTGCCAATTTAACTTTTTTGTCAGTTATTTCCTTCAATTCACCTGCTATGTAACGTCCGAAGAGGACGTCCTGGTCTTTTTCAGACTCCATTGATTTCATAACAGTCCTTATTTCTGAAATGATTTCATCTTCGGTGTTTTTTCCTTTTCCCTTTTCCTTCTTCCTTTTAGAGGGAATTGGTAATGGTGACTCTGACGCAGTACTTTGAGTACCTTGGCATTCAGGTGGTGGCGATTCTACCTCATCAAGGATGACGGACATTTCTTCGTTGATCTGCACGTGTATTTAAAAAGAATGAGAACAATTAATAAACTTTTGATTTTTCATCTTCTACAGGTACCAAGAACACAGGAAGAGTGGCAAGACCGATGGAACTTCCCGCACTGTCTAGGTGCTCTCGACGGAAAGCATGTGCAATTACGACCACCAGCTAACAGCGGCTCTACATTTTTCAATTATAAGCACTCCTTCAGCGTTGTGCTTCTTGGACTTGTAGGGCCAGACTACAAGTTTCTGTATGTGGATGTCGGTACAAACGGGCGCATGTCTGATGGAGGCGTGTTTGCTCAAAGCTCTCTTTGTAGGGCATTAAACGCAAATCTCCTGAACATCCCTGATGCTGCAACCCTTCCAGGCAATGATGCTGTGCAAGTTCCCTACTGTTTCGTAGCAGATGAGGCTTTCCCTTTGAGGGAGAACATCATGAAACCTTACGCACGACGGAACATGACTGAAGAAGAGCGCATATTCAATTACCGACTCAGCCGGGCGCGCCGAGTAGTCGAAAATGCCTTTGGCATATTGGCGAACAGGTTTCGAGTTTTCTTAACCCCTATCGCCCTCAGCCCTGAAAAAGTGACCAACATCGTACTTTGCGCATGTGCCCTACACAATTTCCTCATCACGCACAAGTCAGCAAAACATGTGTACTCGCCACCCGACATAATTGACGCTGAAAACCCAGTTTTTCACACCTTCATCCCGGGAACATGGCGTTCCTCAGCCACACTACCAACGAGGAATGTGGGGAGAACAACGAATGTCTCCATTGCTTCGAAGACCATCCGAGAGACCCTGAAAGACTATGTCAATTCCGCTGATGGAGCGGTTGCATGGCAACAAGATATGGTTTAATTGTATCTTGCTTCAATTCTACGATCATTGCAATTGCATTAATGTGTTTTGACGTACCCAATACCAAACCAAATTGTTTGGTGAACAATGTTATTTCTATGTAACTTCTGTGGCGAGATGTACAATTTGAACCAAATTCAGATCGGAAATACATGTGTATGTTTCAATTAGGTACCGTTGTGCTTAATTCTATAATAATTTATGGTTATTACGGATTCATTGGAAATATGGACCTTCAGATTTGACACAGAAGACCGTGATCTAATATGTGGCTCCAGGAAGGCTAGGTTCTTCAGGATCCATGTCTGCCGAGGGGTGTTTTGCTTGGCCGAAGATCCACTTGCAGGTTGACGACGAAGGCGGCTAAACTGAGTTCGTAGACTGGTCGTGCGCTGTGAAATGTCTTTTTCTGTTGAGAGCCATGGAAATTTCGAAATTGTTAAAGTACAATGATATGAAAATGTTGTAGGATTTGCGTCACAGGTGTTTATGTTAATAAAAAGTAAGTTCTGTATTTTTGAAACCACATTATTAAAGGTCTTTGCGAGGATGAAAGATGCAATAAACAAAAAAAAAACTTCGTTTGGGGCATGGGGGTGAAAATATAGAAATTGCGGTTGTTCAGTGCAAAGTATAATGTGTACATAAACTTACTTTTGGACCTTTGAACATGATTGTTAAAGACTCCAAATGAATGTGAGCATCTCTTAAGGTTAAACCATAATTTTCTGACATAAGAAGTTGAAATTGAGAATGTTATAGTATTTATACGTTTGAAGATATGCTATTTTATTGAAGTGCTAAAGTGCTAAAGGAGTAGTATCTCTCCAAGCTAATATCATTATGTAAATAATATAGGACAGGACATGTCCTATTACTATGTCCTATATATCCAAATGGTTTTTATTTGAATGGCTGGAACAGAAACACTTTGAACTGCATCCTTTGAACTATGTTTGGTAAACCTACATGTACATGATGTAGAAATAGAATTTGAGCATCTCTTAAGGTTAAAACTGTTGTATAATGTAACCAGTTATAGTATGCCCTTGGCAACGGCACTATATTGTACGCGCATGTACACCATCGTAACTAGGGCCGTGAGGTCCGTGCCAATAAAGCTTCAAGCCAGCAAGATGTACCTCTAGTACTGTCTCCGAATCAAACCTTATTTCTGCGTCTGTCTTTACATTTGTGTTATGAAACTGCCACAAAGTCCTACCCCATAACACAACATGGTGGCTAGCTGCGGGATATTTTTTGTGGACCAGCCAAAGACGCGAAATCAAAGTGATGAAATGACACTTTTCTGGACTGACCGAGCAATCGTCTGATTCGACGCGGATCGTATGCGCGTAGCTTTGACACAGCATACGCGTAGCTACGATAGTTACGGTACGGCACCAGCGCACGGACCAAGTTTTCAATCAAGCAAGGTAACAATCTAGTTACGGTCATAAATGCATGTTTATGGACGCTCTGCCGATGCATTTATGAAATGAAACATTGGCTATATTACGCTTGATTACCTTGATTGCAAAATCTGTTCCAGTGTTCGTACTATTTGATTCATGACTGAGCACAAACAGTCTAACGTTACATGTCACAGCGTAGCTTCAAAATCTACCGGCACAGTGATCATACGTGTACCGTACGGATATTTGGACTTGGAAGCACACTTCTCGGTAGATCTATCACTAGATCTAAGTGTAATGTGTGAGCTAATGGACGCTTTGCAGCACACATTACCTCGCCAATCGCCAGTTTTATCGTTCAGCAAGCAAATGCACATTGCAGTGTGGAACATTATCAGCACATCCACAGCAACCGGACTACAGGAGAGTCACGGACCGAACCCGTGATCCACGCAACCTCATCGAGCGCCGCCCAGCGGAGAGCCAAACGCGGACGCTGCAGCCGACGCATCCTGAGCCTAGCCAACGAAAGAGCAAACCCGACAGCGCAGCGGACGGAAAGCCATCTAGCGTACGTCAGCCCATCGCGGATGGATATTGCCACAGATTTTCATTGCAGTCGAATCTAATGTCAAGTTAGATTACGTGACGCCTAGCCTTACGACTGTGATTTTGAGTGAAAGACGCTATTCAGATAATACAACGTAATGTTATTTGATTTTTAAGTGCCCTAATAAAGTAAATAAATGTTGATCTAAAAAAGAATCAGGCATTTGGACTCTGTTAACATCTGCCTTAGATATAAATGGACACAGATATGGGTTATTCCATTGTATTGTTATATCAAAGTACACGAGTGAATGAGAGTATTGAGACGCAAGGAAAAGGTCCAGCGCATATTCTGTGAGTATATTTATGCCAATATTATTTTAGATTTTGTGAAGTACTTACTGCAGTATTACTCTAGCTAAGTAACAGGTCACATATTTTCCTTTACGTGTGATATTTAATAATAATAACAATAGTGGTTTTTTATAAGGCGCTGAAAGTTCATCAATAATGATGCTCATGGCGCTATTTGTTCTAATATACATTGATTTGTGAAGAATTGAAAATAATTTTATGTTCTAAGTAAACATAAGTAAAATATTGGTTGATGAGTTTGGATTGGTTGCAACCACCAATTATTAATATTGTACTGGTTATAATTTAACTGTTATTATAAATTATTTTTATAGCCCAGATTTAAACTAAAAATAAATTGATAAATAAGATAAAGATTTTAGTAATTATACTTACCCAGTATAGACTGTATACAAAGGATATTTTTGTGGATTTATGGTTTAAATAATTCCCCATCTGAATTATTTAGAGGTAACCGTTTGGAATATAAATATTCAAATTTTGGATGTTTTATCAGATTTTGAATTTATTGTGGGATATTTATATTGAATCGTATATTGTCACACGCAATATTGTATTCGTTCCATGTTGTTAGAGTACATCGTACTGTCAATTTTTGTTTAATGATGATATTCACGAATTAAGCACAGTTACATTATGGCTAAATTCCCTGAAATGAATTGGAGCGCTAGCAATGTGGCAGAAGAGTTTAAGCTTTTCCGACAAAGAACAGAGCTTTGCTTTTTGGACCATAATATTGTTGATCCTATCAAACAGGCAACAAAGATAAAGATTGCCGTTGGCAATGAAGGCCTTCGTAAGATTAATGCATCTGGCCTCTCTACTGATGACCAAAACAATCCAGCAAAACTGTGGAACCTCTTTGAAGACCAACTAAAGGTCAAGGTCAATTTCAGAATCCACCGTCTGGAACTCATGCGATACAGGCAAAAGCCAGGTGAATCAATCGATGAGTTCGTTAACAGATGTCGAAGTAAAGCAGTAGAGTGTGACTTCAAAGCCGATGAGTTATGTGAACGACTGGTAGAGCTCGTGATCGCATCCACACCAATAGAAGCATTTCAAAAGGATTTGCTTGATCAGCCAAAAGGTTTCAGTGCAGACAAACTGATTGAAACCGGACGCAAATACGAGGCAATCATGGCCGGACGTCAATGCCTCCAAACACTGGACAATGACACCAACATCGGTGCCATATCACCTGCGTCAAAGAAGCGCTGTGGAAACTGCGGTCTGTCCCACCCCCCAAAGCGATGTCCTGCTTACAAAGACTATTGTAAGGCATGCGGTAACATCGGTCATTGGGCAAAGATGTGTCGAAAAACCAAGCATGAAAGCAAGACACAACCCAGACACACGGGCGGATCAACCACCCAACAAAAGGGACGCAATCGATCCAGGAACCGAAGGTTCAGAAACCAATCCACATATCGAGGGAAGGACAGAGATCGGAGCCCGTCCCAACGGGACTGGAACAAATCGGTTGATGCTGTCACTGAAAGTAACCCTCATGAACGCCCATGGCAGGAGCAGGAAGATAACGTTGAAGTCAGTTTTCATTCCATTGGCTCCAAAGACACAAAGGAGGCATTTGTGGATGTCGAAATCGTCTGTCCTAAACGCACAGGAAGAGCTACCCTGAGCCTAAAAGTGGACACAGGAGCAGGTGGTAATGTTCTACCGTTGCGTATCCTGAAAGACATGTACCCACAGACGTGGAGACAGATGATCACGCCTACGAGTGCACAACTTAGCGCATACAATGGCACTCAGATTACATGCCTGGGATCCATCACACTCGGATGCAGGTACAAGCAATCTCCATGGTCTCAACAACTCCTTTACATCACAGATGCTGCAGGCCCAGCAATCTTGGGACTACCTGGATGTAAGACGTTAGGAGTTGTCACCATCAACGAAATCAGAAACATCCCAGGAAGAAGCCTCCAGGACAGCCATCCAATCAAGTCTATCAAAGACTTACAAGAGATGTACCCCCATCAGTTTGACACAATTGGAAACTTCAAGGGGGAAGCCATCCTCTATCTCAAGGATGATGCAACGCCTTCAATAGACCCCCCTAGAAAGTGCAGTGTCCACATCCGTGATAAGTTGAAGGCAGAACTAGACAAGATGGAGCAGGAAGGTGTTATCCGCAAAGTTCAACACTACACAGAGTGGTGTAGCTCCCTAACGACAAGTGTCAAGAAGGACGGAAGCCTAAGAGTATGTCTTGACCCCAAAAGACTGAACAATGCTCTTCGAAGGTGCCCTCACAAGATACCTACTTTAGAGGAGCTGAACCCAGCATTCAGGGGTGCCAAGTTCTTCTCGAAGCTTGATGCAAAATCGGGCTATTGGTCTGTACACTTGGAGAAGAAATCACAAGAGTTGACCACCTTCAGGACACCCTTTGGTCGCTACTGCTTCCAGCGCTTACCGTTTGGACTGTCGGTAAGCCAGGATATATTCCAGGAACGCATGGACCACATCATTGCACAGGTCCCTGGCTGTGTAGGAATTGCAGATGACATTGCTGTTTTCGGCCAGACAGAAGCCGAACATGACCACAACCTCCTCCAGCTCATGGAGACAGCCAGACGTGAAGGGTTAGTCTTCAATAGCACCAAATGCCACATCAAGACAGACCACATAGAGTTCTTTGGCTCTGTCTACACAGCTGATGGCATACGCCCCGACCCCAAGAAAGTGGAAGATGTTCGTCAAATGCCCACACCGCAGGACAAGGATGACCTGCAAAGGAGTCTTGGATTCTTCACGTACTTAGCACCATACATTCCCAACTACGCGGAACGTTCATCCATACTTCGGGACCTACTCAAGAAAGACGTACCATTCCTCTGGCAGGAGGATCACCAACATGCCTTTGATGATCTGAAGCAGGCAATCACTCCTGAATCATGCCTGAAGTACTTCAATCCTCAGGAAGAGACTACTGTTGAGGTAGATGCCTCCCAGAAAGGCCTAGGGGCGTGCCTTTTACAAGGAGGAATTCCAGTAGCATTCGCATCCAAAAGCCTATCACCTGCACAGGCAAACTACTCAAACATCGAGCGTGAAGCACTTGGATTAGTATTTGGCATTACAAGGTTCCATACTTACCTGTTTGGAAGGACATTCACGGTGGAAACAGATCATAAACCCCTCGAGATGATCTGGAAGAAACCACTTTCAAGTGCACCACCTCGTCTCCAACGCCTACTGATCAAGATACAAGGCTATGACTGCCAGGTACGCTACAAGCCAGGCAAGAACATGGTACTCTCAGATGCCCTGAGCAGACTGCCAAATCCCCACAAGAGACAAGACATTCCACTTGACCAGCAAGTGGATGAAGTACACTTGGACATTGAGGACTTTCACGGAGTTGACCTAACTAGCTTTGAGGAACCAAAGCAGAAGCAACTGCAGGATGAGACAGCCAGAGACCCAGTCCTCAAATTCCTCTGGCAAACAGTTGTCACCGGATGGCCTGGTACAATCAAGGAACTCCCTACTTCTATCAGAAGCTTCTGGCCATTCAGAGATGAAATCGGCATCTCAAACGGTGTGATATTCAAGGGGAAGCGAGTTCTCATTCCTCAATCACTACGGGATGACATCAAGAGTCAGTTGCACCAAGGCCACATGGGGATAGAGAGAACGAAAAGGCTGGCAAGAGAGACAGTATACTGGCCTGGAATAGACAGTGACATTGAGAAACTTGTGAAAGCATGTGAGGCATGCCAAGCCCACCAAGCTAGGAACCAGAAGGAACCACTTCAACCACACGAGATCCCACCTTCCCCGTGGACCAAACTAGCCACTGATCTGTTCACCCTGGAAGGAGAAGACTATCTGCTGATAACAGACTACTACTCAAAGTATCCCCTTGTCCACAAACTCCCAAACACGAGTAGTAGGACAGTTGCAAATATAGTCAGTGCAACATTCAGCCTCTTTGGAGTACCAGCACAGATTGTTTCAGACAATGGACCCCAATATGCTGGTCAACCGTTCAAAACCATGTGCAAGAAGTGGGGAATCAAGCACACAACCTCATCGCCGAGGTACCCCCGGTCGAACGGGATGGCTGAAAGGAATGTGAGGACCATCAAATCCCTCATGAAGAAATGCAAGGAAACTGGTCAAGATATCCAGATTGCACTTCTACACTACCGTGCAACCCCACTGGGATCCAATCTTCCCTCCCCAGCTGAGCTCCTGCTTGGAAGACAAATACGCACTACCCTTCCAAGTCACCACGTCTCCAGTCATCGTAACTCAGATGAGATCTATGACAATCTGGTGAAACGACAGCAGCGAATGAAGGAGGACCATGACATGATGGCGGGACCCAGTCTTCCGGCACTACACGTGGGACAGAGAGTTAGACTCCGAGATGCCCAGGACCAAACGTGGATACCTGCCCGGGTGACAAAAGTCTGCAAGGAACCACACTCCTATGAGGTGGAGACACCCAATGGAACACGGCTCAGGAGGAACCGTTCCCACCTTCGCGAGGTTCCTTCCGTCAAAACCCCTCCACAAAGCACAGAAGCTATGCTTCCAGTACGTAGACGTGTGAGCTTCGCTGATGGATATGTAACAGAACCACAGAACACTCCAACACAACTCCCTCCCAAACCAATCCTAAAAACTGAAAGGACTTGTTACAAGCAGTTGGAGCCAGGTACCACAGTTACTAGGTCCGGTAGAGTGGTCAGAAAGCCACTGCGTTATCGAGACACATAGTGTGCATACACGCATAGATGAGATATCTTCAAATGCGTAGTGGGGGAGGAGCTGATGTATATAAGTTCTAAATTTTGAAAATGAGTCATGCAACATAATTGCATAGCCCCAAGACTGGGTAGACTCCTGAACATTGTTGTTACATTATGATATACCAGGTTGTACTTTATAAACAACACTGATGGATAATATTATAATGTCCTACTTTTTATGTGAGAAGTGATTAACATAGACACTTATATACATGAGAATACAAGAGTTGTAATTGTGATAACACAATGTGTTAAACAGTATCCACATCAGTCTTCAGACACCCAAGTTATCAAATTTTGTTGATCTATGTTAACTGCAGAACAGCTCTATCAGAGAGTCTTTATTAAATATACAACAAACTCTGGTCAATAGAGTCGTGTAATTCAGCATTAACTCTGAATTGTTGAAAGTTGAGGTTTTCTGTGCTAACTAGCAAGCAAAGGAGGTACCTTTGCATCATTCGGTTGCATACACACCGACGCATACAACTAGTACTCACTAGATGAATGAAGTTAGTTGAAATGTGTATTATGTAACTATCATAAGTGTGCAACCTAATGGAATGTTTTGAAAAGCGTGCATACACTGTTTTAGCTGTTATATGAAAATGATTAAAGTGTTGCAGCTTGTTAGTTCATTTGAAAACGAATTTCAAAAGTATTGGTACTGGCATAGAAAACAAACTTGGTGTGATAAAAGGTACACTCTGTAACTTTCTTTAAGGAGAGGGGGATGTTGTATAATGTAACCAGTTATAGTATGCCCTTGGCAACGGCACTATATTGTACGCGCATGTACACCATCGTAACTAGGGCCGTGAGGTCCGTGCCAATAAAGCTTCAAGCCAGCAAGATGTACCTCTAGTACTGTCTCCGAATCAAACCTTATTTCTGCGTCTGTCTTTACATTTGTGTTATGAAACTGCCACAAAGTCCTACCCCATAACACAACAAAAACATACTTTTTTGACATAAGAAGTCGAAATTGAGATTGTTATAGTACGTTTGAAGATATGCTATTTTACTGAACTGCTAAAGTATCCAGGAGTAGTATCTCTCCAAGCTAATATCATTATGTAAATAATATAGGACAGGACATGTCCTATTATTATGTCCTATATATCCAAAAGGTTTTTGTTTGAGTGGCTGGAACAGAAGCACTTTGAACTGTATCCTTTGAACTATGTTTGGTAGGCCTTACATGTACATGATATATGAATAGAATAAATTATTGAAAACTTGACACAATTGTTTCTTTATGTGTCCTCTAGCTTGTCTACTGAAATTTCGGGACTATAAATGTTTTAAGTAAAAGTACTTTTCACATAACAGTTAAATCCCACTTGTTTCCATCATCCAAGAAGTCTTTTAATTTCTATCTATATCCTTTACTTCATTTAGAAACGCACATACACGCGATCATATACTGACGGTAAAAACACTTTAGCTTATATACCGTCTGCGCTCTTCCGAACCGTCGTATAAGTAAGCGGTGTACGAGAACACGATTTCGAGAAAAACAAACGCGTTTGAAGTTTGGGGTTCATTTAAAGTATAGTGTGAAGAAAATTCTTGCTTTTATTCCCGATCTTTTTATATGAAAGAAAGGCAAATTCCAGACGATTAGTATGACATAATATGTATATTTAAAATATTTATGAATAAAACTATTGCTACGTTCACCAAAAAAAGAGTCTTCCGCACAAGAACAGTCGAATAATCGGTAAACGACGGTTCGGAGATCGCACTTTCAGCAAACTGACGTATCGGGGTGATACGACAGTTTGCTGAGCGCGGTCTCCGAACCGTCGTATCCTATTCAGTGTCATAATTTAATAAATTGTAGTAAAAAATACGTACACAGTCAACTTTTGACATGGATGATGAACACTGCTTGGGGGGGGGGGGGGGGGGATGGCGAGAGGTTCCTCTGAAGTTTTTTCTTTTCTTTTTTTTTGACATGAATTACGCCTCAGGCGTCAGACGAGTGTTCTGTAAATTAAAAAAAAAAATCCCTGTTGAGGTTAGAACATATAGCTAAGATGAAATCAGTTTGCATCTAATTTGTATCAAGCTAAAAGTGGTTAAACTGTGGATTGTGAAAGAGGTAGGGCCCATCGAACGATTGTTTTTTCATTGCATCCCGCGCCTTCTTTCTCCTCTCCTTTCACCTTCTCACTGCTCCCCTCCTCCTCTTCTCTCTCCCCCTCCCAGGCGCGCTCTCTCTCCCCCACTCTCCAAGACTATAATTAAGCACACAATCACACATGATGAGCGCCTACAGCCAATTCGCAATCAGGCAAAATGTCGTAGGGCCGATATCAAATTTCTCTCTTAAAACACAAAATCCGGTTTCAAATTTTTGTGAGTAGAATGAGTGTGTGCTCGGCTTTCTTGGAACGGCAAGATCTGCAATTCTAAAATTTTGACATAGAGGGATATATATGACGGTTCATATGAGCGCCGACGTTATCTTGGTATTTTTTTTTTTTTTTTTTTTTTTTTAATAGACGCCTAATTATTAGTTGTATGTGTGTGGGTGTGTGTTTATGTTTGGGTATTGTATTTGCGTCTTTTTTTTTTTTTTTTTTTTTTTTTAGTCAATGCCAAACATTTACATCCAACATGCTAAGTACCGTAAACTGGGGGACTGTGTTTGAGTTTGAATGATTTATTTTTGTTTGTCATTCTCTTTCTTGTTTATTTTTCATAATTATCTCTAGTCTACTCTTGACCTGGGGGTGGGGGTGTTTCATCAACGTTTGTCGGCGCTGACAACATGAATCACCATAGTAACAGTCAGTGACCAGAGCATCTTAGCCAATCAAAACCAAGGATTTTGCTGAAATTGGTCAGCGCCGACAACTGTCGGCGCTGACAAGCGTTGATGAAACACCCCCTAGATACTATTTCCTTTTTTTTTTTTAGTTACTAGGTAGATCTGTAGGAGCTCAACATTATTTTGTAAAGAGGATATGCAGTGCATTTTTTGTCAGTTTTTTTTTTTTTAAACAGCAAGGAGTGCAGTGTGCATATACGTTCATAGATTTAACACACACATACACAGTTACAAGTGTACATAGCTTTTCAATATCTACTGTAGATGGCTGCTTTATATTTGTGTGTATACTAGTACATTGTACAACCATTGCAAGCTAGACATACCCTAGATGGTCACTTCCTGTCTGCAATGCCACGTGATGTCTGGATTATATGCAAATAACGCAATTATGAATGATTATTTTATAACAGCCAATCATTTTACAGTTACTTAATGTATGCAGTATTCTATAGCCAATCAAAATAGTTTTTGCCTTTTGGCCATTGATTTATGAGAGCTTGCCAACTGCTGTTAACTTTCAAAGAGTGATCACCATACTAGTGTGTGTCTCAATTCTGCTTCTGGCACGTGCTTATGCTTCAGACACACTAGCTAGCTGTTCAGTCATGAGTTTTGACTTTTGAGATTAACTACTTCACTGTAGGTCACCTATTCGGTCTACGTAGACTCCAGTTGTGTTCTGCAGTTGTCTGTACTGATTCTGATGATGGATTTATTTTTGGATTGAGTATTATTTTGGATAATTCAAACCCCGGAATAGCAGGCACTCCTGTGACGCTATGTATTCATTAATACTACTACTAGAATCTGCCAGGGTTTTTCATCAGTCATGCCATCGCCCTAGCCTAGGCGCAGCAGCTGTGTATCACATAAGGCGGCCGGCTAGGCTATCTCCGTTGGGAGCTAGCTACCTCGTGTTGATCCCTACACCGACGTCTGAACCTGCCATCATTGCAGTACTCGTGCACGGGGGTTCCTTAATAATAGTTGTTCCCGTTTTGTTCGACGACGCCGGCGCCCAGCACAGCAGTGTACATCAGTGGACAGTGAATACCACTCTCCTCGTCCTACTCCTAGTTTTATCGTCAGCGGCCATTGTTTTCTTCTACGAACGATTTATAAATTCTACTTTCTAGCGCCTATGTTAGATTTACCGTCGACGGACTGCTACACCGGCATACCGTGCAAGTGCTGGATCGACTATCATAGCAACTGTGATACTGCCCACTGGTACAGGTAGCTTTACTAGGACAGGTCCTACACTTTTCTCATTACCTTGTAGGGTCTACCTGTTAGTACACCATGTAATTACTACAATCCATGTATGTAAATTTTATAATAGCGGCGGCCTCCCGCTATATAAACAGTGCCTGTAGTTATAGACTACTGTTCTAAGTGTTTTTAGTACAGTAGTAGTAGGCCCTAGTACTAGTAGTAGAATCTAGTAAGTAGTAGTGGTAGTACGCTGTACTAACAGTCCCCGCTGGTTAAACGTAGGCTACTGACTGTATTCAACCTTGCATAGGGTAGGCTATAGTATAATCCGTGACGTAACTTGTTAGTCTATAAAAACCAAT
Source organism: Diadema setosum (assembly GCA_033980235.1). Classification (NCBI taxonomy): domain Eukaryota; kingdom Metazoa; phylum Echinodermata; class Echinoidea; order Diadematoida; family Diadematidae; genus Diadema; species Diadema setosum. The sequence goes on along the minus strand of CM067061.1, from coordinate 37,315,347 downwards.
CATTTTACACAACAGAGCTATCACCTATGCTACAACTGTCCTACCTAGGGCCTAACGTTAAATCTAGACTAGTCTGTCTATATCAAAATACACTTTAGAGAAGTCTAAAGGTCAGGCAGCACATAAGAGCACTATCCCACGACGATATGAAGCGTGCATTGCCACTCAGTCGCCCTGTCCACATCCCTGCGGCTGCGGACATGTCTGCATCACTAGCCGGCTACTAGCCCGGGAACCATGCTGAACAGACCGCCTAAACGAGATAGGTAGCAGAGCGTGCGGAATCTGCAAATTAACGTGTTTTAGTAAATAAATTTGAATAGAATTAAAAAAATATTTTTAACCTGTACAACCAACAAGAGCTGCCATTAACTGAACCGCTTTAGTACGCTTTTCTCTGTCGGCGTAGCTCGGGTCTGATACCGCGTATAGGCAAGTGTTTTCCTCCCACAACTCAACCAGCCTTTCGTCTCTTTCTTGTGTCCAGAATGAAGCCATTTTGATTTGCACGGCTCGCTTGCTCGCTCGCGCTAGCGCTTGTAATGTATGTAGGTAGCGTCGCTAGTGTAGCCATTTCTCTTCGTGGTATGGTATCGATACTTTTTGACGTCAGTACAATGCTGAATCGTGATTGGCTGTCACAGTCTACGACCAGTCGTGAAAATTCGACATGTTGAATCTTCAAGACTGAGCTTATGACCGAGTCTTAAGACTGGAGACTGACAAGGCTCTGACGTCACACTTCTAGTCTTAAGGTCTTAAGACGGTGAATCGGGGCAAAATCGTATAGTGTGCGGCGGGCTTAAGATTTTCTAATTCATCTAATCAATCATGTGAATTCTTTTTGTATGCCAAGAAAAAGGCATCAATTGTTGCTTTTTTATTTTGTATCTTTATGTTTGTGTGTATGTGTGTGTGTGTGTGTGTGTGTGTGTGTATGTACTTTTTATTGCAGTTGTACACTATCTGCATTTTTAAAGAATAAACCATTGAGCGGGCCATGGAATTTTTTTTTATAGGGTTAGGGGTGGGGGAATGAAGGGTCAATGTATCAGAATTGTTTTGTTTTGTTTTTTGAAGAGCCAAAAGTGGGGAGGGGGAATGCAACCTCCCCCCCCCCCTTCCCCAGCAAATGAAAGGAGAGATGTTATTTGTCACAGGTATGGTGTAAAGATCAGACATTCCATCATACATTGTAAGACATCCACTGGAAACAGATATAAAGTTGCTGTGGGATTAAAGTTTTAATGGGAAAGAGGGGGGGGGGTCAGATTTTGCCTTTGCACTCTATTAAAGTGGAATCAGCTTGACCTAGCTTTTAGTGGCCTGCAGTGAGACAGTATGTCCATTCATGACTGTAGTGCTAATGCTATAAGCAGTAGGGCTTATATTTCAGTCTGTGAATGCAGACTAGTGTCAGTGGTCACAAGCTGTGCTTGAGTGACTGAACACGAGACCACAAAAGTTCAGCTGAAAAAAGAATGTAGGGCAATGTAGTGTTGCAGCAGGGAGGTACCTCCCACCTCCCTGGTTGCAGTATCGTAGCTGTTCTTTGGCCACGTCCCAGTTTGGCACAAAAAAAAATTATGGGTTAATCAGATTTTTTTGCTATTGTTAAGCTTTTGCAGAGAGAAAATTGAAGTAGGTCATCTCTTCTAGGTAGGTTTCTGAGCTTCTGAGCTTCTGAGCTTCTAGGTGGGTTTGGAATTAGGGATTGCTGATTCCAAGTTCAGCAGTTCCGGCTGAATTGTCTGGCAAATTCATTTTGCATTCGGTGTTGGAATAGGGTGTCGATCCCATGACATGCACCTGCTTAAAACTGAGACAATTCATCCATACCCACAGGAAGTGCACAAATATGTGGATAATTTCGACCATATAGGGTCGGGAGCTACCAAGTCTCCCGCATTCTGCATGACACCCACGCATTTAGGGTCCGTCTCACGATCTCACGCATGGCACCCATTTTTCTCACGCATCGGGATCGAGCATAGGTCAAAGGATTAACGTGATAGTTGCAATTGAAGGTATATATCCCTTTTGTCTTTCAAAATAAGTAAAAAATAGTCACTTAAGTATGCACCAGATCGCACCATTAAGAGCTAAAAATTGAAAAAGCTCCATGCCGTGCTCCTGATACCCCCCACTCAGTCGCTTCGCTCCCTCGCTCGCGCCGAGGACGCCAACGCCGAGGACGCCAAGTTGTGAAAATCTCACGCATAAAAATTTTTGGAACTTGGCATCTCTGAGAGGGTCAGAGGTCAAGGGTCAAAGGCCAAATTAAAATTAAAATGCTTTTTTTTTTCCATTTATTATTGAAATTAAACTTTTTCTCCATATCAGCACCTTGAAAATTACTGGATGCATAAACTTATAAAAGGGTCAAAAGTCAAGTAAAAATCCTCAAATCCCCAAATACCTGCACTCATAGACAATATAGCCATTCATTCCATTAAACCTAGTTCAGGGAAAGTAAACATTCAACACAATTGTGACAAACGTGTCATTTTAATGTTTTGCCAATTATGTGAAACTGTCATCACACATTGTCAAGACATTGTACTATAGACCTATACACTGTATATGAGGAGAACCATGCGTTATTGCGGAGGCATACCAGTAGCCACCATAGCGACATTTCTAGTTTGTGTGTGTGTGTGTGCGTGTGTGGGTGTGTGTGTAGTGTTTGCGTGTATGAGAAATTATCCACATATTTGTGTGCTTCCTGTGGGTATGGATGAATTGTCTCAGGTTTAAGCGGGTGCATGTCACAAGACCAACACCCAGGAGTCATACAGCCTATAATGAGTTATAGAGCCCATGAGTCATACAGCCCATGAGTTTGACACAAAGCAAACAAGGCCCATGAGACCGACACATTAAACCCTGTGTTATATCCGTTGAACTTGTTGGTTGTTTTTATCTAGTGTTGGTCTCATGGGCTTTATTTGCCTAGTGTCTGACTTGTGGGCTGTAACAGGACTCGTGGGCTGTATGACTCATGGATTTTGGTCTTGTGGGATGACCAAGTTTTAACTACCCTGCCTGTGTGTGGCTGTGTGTGTTTTGCCCTGTACCTGACAATAACCTATTGTATTTGTATATTTATATATTTTTGTGTTGAGGTTTCTCCAACAGACATGCATGCACATGGTTGAATATGAATCTGTAAACATCAATTCATTAAGGAATTGAGAGCATACTTTCACCACACCTCCCTTGGGGTGAAATTTAAAATTAATTTAAAAGTGTTTGTCATGCATGGAACTTGATCACACATAGCCAGGAGTCAAAACTGTTCTACAAAGTTTATTACTGTTATATATGGATGTAAAGATAACTGAAATCATGGAGCTAGCTCCATGCTGAAATGAATCGATTTGGCTATGCAGAAGTTTGTTGTTGTTTTTTTTTTAGACAAAGTGGATGAAATAGGCGATGAAGATAACCATGATCTAAATGAGTTTACATGGCTACAACTAATGGTAAAAATATTGCATTAAGCAAATGAAAAATGCATGAAAATGTCTTCAAAAAATAATGCATAGCTGTAGTAATACAATATAAAGATTCTGTTTTAGCCAATTAATTGAAGCATGGAAACGATATCAATTTCATGTCTCGTGAAAATACTAAATTGTTATTATTTCTGTTTGTCATATCAACATCAAATGGTGATGTATTATGAAATAAAACAAAAACTGTAAAAAAGAGTCCTGTGGAAAGTGAGCATTAGCTTTGAAGAGCTAAAACAAAACATGTTCATCTGCAATATGCTACTGACAATGGCTGAAATGTTCCTGTAGAGTTGAGCATACTGTGAATATTTCACCAAGATGTAGGCATTTTTTTGGAAGCTTTTGTTTCCTGAGACCAGATATCATTTTCTTGACTAATCTAATGTATTAGTACTGAAGAAGGCTGATTTTAAGGGGAAATAGGAAAAAAAAATTAAGATGATAGAGAGTGCAGTCATGTTTACTGTACATATTTTTTTTTTCTTTCATTTATTCATGTTTTTGGTCATTTGGTGCTGAACTTCTATTTTACTCTTTAGATTTGGATGGTATCTTATGTTCATTGCCTATAGCTACCATATGTTTGATTAAACTCTGCAAATCTGCATTTGGAAGTAGCAGCTGTTCAGAGTACATTGGTTCACCCGTACATTGGTTCATCCCACGTCATATAGCATAACGAAATGATGAGATCTTTCTTTCCACAGGCTTTATATCTTTCTTTCTCTCTGCCTGTCTGTCTGTCTACATGCATTGCATCTTTTCTTCACATTCAGATTTCAAGCTTAGACTGCGCGGGCATTTTGAGTTGGTTGACGGGATTATATTGATGGCAGAAAAATTATTCAGTGAGCGAAAATGTGGCAGGGTGCGACTTAGGACAGATTTTCTGAAACGTGTGCGAGTCGATGATGTGCCATCCCTCCAAATTCCTCCTCCTAGCATTTTTGCACCATTACTCTTCAACATAATGGGGAAGTGGGCTGCATCACTGGAAATTCTGTCTGTCTTCAGGGGCAGCTATTCCTGTCGATTCAAATCTAAAATTCTTCTCTTCCTGGTTCAATAGAGCTGAGCAAAAACAAGAATGGGGGGGGGGGGGGGGAGAGGAGGAGGGGGAGTTGTTAGGTTTTTGTTTGTTTGTATTTTTGTGTGTGTGCTATTTATGACTTGCTACATCTTTCAAGCCTGAATACATTTTTTCAGTCATGAATAGTTCTAGACTGATCCTGGCAGGTTCCTTGAGACAACTCCCTCCCCCACACATACTCTAATAATACAGTCTGACCTGTCCTATCTGGACATGTTAGGACCGGCACTTATCCGGATAAGGGATTTGGCTGAACATGGGAGACTCAATGTTTAATACATGCAGCTGCTGAAGAACGATCGCTTGTACCACGCCCTGATTTAACCCGTTAAGGACGGTTTGATTTTGCTACAACACGCATTTCCCATAGACACCTGCCTGAGTATACTCGGGACTTGTCCTCACCAGATTGATTAAAAGTTTTCTGTCCATGTTCTTGTGGTGATTTAGGGATAGTGAATGTTTACAGAATGCAAGTTATTTAGATGAAAATTAGATATGAATTTATGTTCATTATGTTGAGAATAATATGTAATCCATGTGAGTTGTGCAGGAATTTTGTTTAAGTTTGAAATCCCCCTTTTCCTCCTAATCATTAGATTGAAAATAAAAAATTATGCCAAGATTGCATCCAGACGATACAGAGATCAGGATAAAGGGAGACCAGATAGGAGAGGTGGGACTGTACTTGAATTGAGGTTTGACCCTGCTGTACAACAGAATCACCCATTCCCATTTCAAAACTATCTTGTATTAGCTTGCCTTTTGATAAGCATTTAAATATCTCTTCTCCTCTCTCCTTTCATCCTGTCCAGTTTCTCCCATTAATTTTTCTGGATGTATTCTCTAAATTCATTCTCTTGCTTCACATTGCATGCTACTTTCTGAAGTGTATTTTACTTGTTACTGCCTGTCATTGAAGTTCACAGTTATATATATATATTTTTTTTTCTTTTCTGTCAACATACCTAGTAGTAGAATGTGCATGCCCCTTGATTTTGTTTTACTTAAAACTGATTACCATCATATCCCTGAACCAGCTCATTACTTTCAAGTTCTGCTCATTTAATTATGAAAACAAAATTTTCTATGAAATAAACATAATGAATAGAAAATATAATCATAAAGGTCATGTGAAATCTCAGAATATTATTGTGTTAGATTGTCTTTTTAGAACTTTCAAACATTCTACCTCACAGAAAAGAAAAAATGTTCTAATTGATATTTATATTCGTGTATATCTGACTAATGTCTGTGTTCACTGAAACTAACTCATGTGTCTTTAACTGAACCATTGCTTGTTACGCTGCCTGCTGTGTATCCCCAGCTGGTTGATCCATCAGGGAAGCAGACTGTCACAATCTTATGCTTTGCCTCATTAGCGCTGGCTTAGTGCTGTGGTGTCGTGTTCTTGCCTGGATGTTTTATTCTGGTTTTATTCACAGCTTAAACATTATCTTGTTATGATGTGTTCCATAGAGTATAAATTGTACATGGGTCATTATTATAAATCAGTTTAAAAAGTAATGATTTGTAGTACGGGACTATTCAAAGAATTCCAGTGATGCTAAAATGCCCCCCCCCCAAAAAAAAAAAAAGACAACAGCAAATTAATGTAGGGAAAGGTCATATGTCCCTCTCACCGAAAAGGGGGAGAAACAATTCACAGTATCTAGTGATACGTGCAGTTGAGCAGATTTTGCCAATTTCCTTGAATCTGGTGATGAAGTACCAGGTATCTTTTTTTAAATCATGCTTGAAAGAGAATTTTCAAAGCACCCTTGCGAATCAAGGCATGCTGCAGTGCATGACATCATCATATTGCATCATGTGAGTGATGAGCTCGAGTGAGGAAAGCGTTTTTCCGTCGCACCCTGCCATTGTGTGTTTAGATGTAAGGTAGTTTGTAGAATGCTAATCCGAGAATTGCTCTAGAGGGCTTGACGGCAGTGTACTTCCTTAAATTATTATGCCACTCCATATCCATTCATAACTGCATTTGATAAATAGGGTGAAGTAAAAGAGGAATGGTCTCAGTTTGGTCAAATTTGACATTATAGGATGAAGTTATGGAATGTAAAAGTTTAATTCTTTTCCACAAAGTAGTGATGTGCTGTGACAATCACAATATTTAAATTTATGTGAGATGATGATGAATGTGTGACAAGTCCCTGCATTCAAATCAACAATAAATTTTAATTTTGTTAGTGGATCAGAAGGTCGTGAATTGTGTTGTGATATCTTAATTTCTTTTACAGACACTTTGGGACTTGTGAGGTAATAATAGCCTCAAGCCTGTCATGATTTTCATATCATGTATTATAATATGATGCTTTTATGATGCATATCACTGCCATTGTTGCTCAAGAAGAAAAAATAGAAGGGCAGAAAGATGCTATCGAATGCAAACATAACTCATTCAATTTTATCGCTTTTTGAATGTCTAAACTTGGGGTGTTGTGGACGAGTCCTTCAAATAAGATGAACTATCGTTCCAAAGTAAAAGGTAGTGTGAGCAAAGATCTCTCTCCATAAAACTTGGTCCAAATAACAGAACAATGGGAAAGATCTTTCTGAACTGATTTGAGATGCATTTCTATGTGGTTGTTACCACTTACTAAATTGGAATAACACAGGTGCATTTGAAATTCCGAAAATTTTCCAAATCTATGTCTCATTTTGATGAAACTTGTATCATTCTGTTTGCTACAGTGTAGACTTTATCTCTATGTAACACATAGTCAACTCAAGCAGTGGAATGGCACATTTATTTTAAAGAGGCATAATATCTGCCTCATGCTGCTGCTGCTGTGAAGGTAACCAGAAGTGTCCTATGCTGTCTTTTATTATTACTTGGAAGGACACTGCAACTAGGATTGCAACACTGCTGCTGAGATGAACAGTTGTTTTTTTTTTTTGTTTTTTTTTTGCATTTTTATGAGTGTGTATCGTTAGTAATGCTTTAGACAGCAGTTAACAGACAACAGCTGTTGATCTTCATGTAATTTCAGAAGTCTGATCAATACTTGATGCAGTACTAACATTATAACAATGGAATATTAACAGGTAATAACATAATTCTGTATCCAAAGAGAACAGTCTTCATTTAATCACTGTGATTATCATTTCCATGTTATGACCACTCATATCATTCTCTATTGAATCAAGATAAACATGTTCCAACTGCTCTGTATTTTGCATAACCATACATGAACTAACAGTTTCTTCATCTACCGATGTGGAGGGTAAAAACAATACACTGTATCTGCATAGGACCTATTGTATGTATCCTTAATGTTTAACAAGTGTATAGACAGTGCAGAGGATCAAGTAGATTTTTGCTAATTAGCTTGATGGTGGCACTACCTTACCCTACTTGCTCCCACTTAAATGTGCCTTGTAACCCCCTTTCTCCCCCGCCTCCCAACAGGTGGACCTATACTCCGGTGCCCTCTTCATTCAGCAGGCTCTGGGCTGGAATCTGTACATCTCCATTTTCTCCCTGCTCGGTGTGACGGCGCTCTACACGGTGACTGGCGGTCTGGCCGCTGTCATCTACACCGACACGGTGCAGGCCATGATCATGTTATTTGGAGCCCTCTGGCTGTGTGTGGAAAGTAAGCAAGTAGGGATTTGAAACTCGTGTGGTTAGAAATGTTCAGCAGGACCGCAGGATACTGGGCCTAAACTTCTGCGTCTTTGCATTTATTTGTGCGTATATTCCATTGTAATACTCTCAACAGCTTTCACTGCAAAATGGAATTGCCAAAGGTGTGGATCTTACCGGCAGTGCAGCATGTTTGTGCATAAGAAGGTTTACGAGCCCAACCCCCAGCCATTAATCTCATCGCCTCACTGCTCCGTTCTTGATCGTCTCTAATTATGCGAGCATTGGTCGCAAGCAATCCGCAATTATGCTAGTAATGTATTGAGACAAAAGATGTTGAAGAAATGTGGCAAGTTGTTCAAATGGGGTGATGAATGCCCACAGTTCAGGCAGAATTCTCAGATATAATATCAGTGTTGTGCCATACAAATAGTCGCTCCTTTGGACTTTAGAATGGCAACATTGCATTTTGTGTAGCGTTGATGGCATATCGGATTCAGAGTTAGTATGGCGAACTCTGAAGAATCTTGGCTGCAAAATGGACACTGCAAAAGGTTTCCAGTATAGTGGAATTCTCTCGTTGAAATGGGACATGCGCTCTCAGTGTGAAGCCTTTGTCGTGTATTAGCAGCTTAAAGGGAAAGTCTTCGCTTGATTGAGATTGCATCGATGTTTGGTATCATGAATAAGATGAAGCTATGTGATCGTAGCTATGTGTGTTCAGAGATCGTAGAGCCTATATAGGCCTCCGAGAGGATATTACCCTCCATTGCTGCTCGCTGGAAGCATAACTTAAAAAAAGTCTGAACATTAGATGAAGCAAACATAAATAACATGCTCACATGTTTTATTCTATTAAAATTCGTGGGCACAATTACAAAGTTAGAACACTCACTTACGAGTCTATATTCCATCTTTCATGTCATATGGCAATGTAGGTTTCAGAAAAATCGGCGGCTACCATAATCTCCAGACACTGTACGCTGACGCCATCCCCAATGCTACCCGCTATTTCAACGACAGCTGCGGGGAGCCACGAAGTGACTACTTCAACCTCTTCCGTGACCCGGTGAACTCTGACCTCCCCTGGCCAGGCTTTGTCTTCGGGCAGACTGCGGCCTCCTTGTGGTACTGGGCGACAGATCAGGTCAGTTTTTGAATAGTCCCTACTGGCAAATCCTCCTCAGATTATCTATTTCTTCCTCTCCATCTTAGGTAAGGTCCATTCATTTTGTGTGTTTTGTGTCGCAGGATGGAACTTTAAATCATTTTTTAGGGGATGGTGTAGTTTTGGTTGAGATGAGGATTGAGCTTTTAACTTTATGCAAAATACCAAGAAACCACTTCCTAAATGTTGCAGAGCATACAATTCTAAGAAAAATTCAAAAATTTATTTGAGAAAATCAGTTTTGAAATGGCCGAGATATCCAAAAACAAAGTGAAACAAAGCAATGCTTATAAAAGGTGGGTCCCACATTTTATTAGGATCCCTTTGTTTTGGATATCTCGGCCATTTCAAAACCAATTTTCCAATTTTCTTCAAATAAACTTAGAATTCCTCTTAGAATTACATTCAATTTCATATTTCATAAGATGTTTCTCATCTCACAAAGTTGGAAACCTGCTACCATCCCTCTTAAGTTCTTCGAGAAATACAACAGTGTTACAGAAGATAGTTCAAATTCAATTTCAAGTTGACCAGTACTGCAACACTGCTAGGGAATAAAAGGCCTGTTTGCTCTTTGTAAGTGCATATCTGTTAGAAATTTGACAGAAAGTCAGTAAATGCATTAAAAAGCACCTGTTGTGTTGCATCTGATGAGCTCATACATCATGACTCTGTGTGGAGTGTTGTCATATTTCATTTGGCACTTAAAAAAAAAAGAAAAACAATATTCATTTACACGGTAACATTCCAGAAGTCCCATTGGTGAAAATGAGGCTGCATTTAATGTTGTGTAGCAGTAACATAGAACAAAGTAAGAGTGTCTATTAGCACAAATTTAAGCCTTCCCTGCTGTCAACTTGTTTGTTTCAAGCACTCAGAGGATTCTGAAACTTAGCTCAACACAACCACAGACTTGCATTCTTGAACACATTAGTGGCTTCAAGTGAGTAAGAGGCTTCAGATATCAATGTAAACAAATTCCTTCAGTCAGAGGTTTTTCTTTCTTTTTTTATGCATTACTGGAGATGGAGTGTTCAAGTGATGCCCTATGATATGTTTTAAAAATCTGATATCTTATCCCTTGTGCTTCAAATGCTTATTATAATGAAAGATTAAAAATGTAAAAACAAAAACTTGGGTCAGGTCCGCATTACAGCTTGTAGTTCTATTGAGGGTTGTATCTCATGTGGGAAAGTTGGAGTAAACCTAGCTCTTTAAACCCAGAGTATTCCTGACGAGCAAGTGTGGTAGGTGGTTGCATGCAGAGCTGTATGGTCAAGGCTATTAACCACAAGTAGGCCTACCAGCATTCTCCAAACTCTTGTTGCTGTTGTTGTGTTTTTATGAATGTGCATTCATAGATTTCTTGCAGTCATCAATCCCAAGGTGTTGCCATTTACAGCAGCATTTAATGATTCAGGCAAAAAACAGAACAAAAAAAAAAAACAAAACAAAGAAAAAAGAATGGTACATTACAGTGCAGTCCAAGTATTTGCCACAATTTATATTGTATGTGGTACAGAATGACACAATTGTGTCTGGAAGCTAGAATACTGGGAAGTAATATCCTCTGTTTATTCATTTCCCCCACCCCCTGGAAAGTGCACACCGAGTGGGGGAAAATTGATAATGAAAACATAATTATGACCAAATAAATGCTCTCAATCACGCATGCACACCCACAAAACATGCACACTTTAGCATAAACAAGAAAGTGACCTTGTCAGATACGAGTGTTTTCTTTTCCCACAAAATGAGCGAACAGAAATTGATACTTTTCCTTTGAGAAAGAATATACCTCTTGGACTGTCATTGTATCCTCATAATATTCACCATATTCTATTTACAAGTAAAGCGAAACAAAACAAAGGAAAAACAACACAAAATAAAACCACCCAATAACTTTAAGTTCAAGGGAAAGTTTTCTAGCTTTGTAGCATCACATGATTATGCATGGAGCACCTGATACTCTCACTCTATTTTATGTTATCTCCCCTGTTCGTGAAGGATGGAAATTTGCCTCGCATCAAGCAGTTGTTTGAAATGACTGTAGTGGTATGTAAAGCAGCTTAGTAATGAATTTCAGGCAAGAATTTCGACCAAATGTGAACCACTGAAACATCAGATGTTTTTACTTCCTATGGGAGGTGGGGGGGGGGGGCTGTTTGGTGGCACATTAAAAGAAATATCCTAGTTACATCTTCTGGAACTGTTGAAAAGAAATAAATCAAAGAGGAGAGCAGAAATTGATCTACATTGGGAGGTTTTTATTTGTTTGTTTGTTTCTTTTTATTTCATATTCCACATTTCAACATATAAACCATAAACATAACAAAAAATGCATGGGTGAATTGTCAATTAAACAAGTAAAATATGAGAAATCTACATAAAATCATTGCTTGTAGGGTGTAGATTCCCATTTCTCTATTTGATACAAATAAGGAAACTTAATCATGATATCATAGTTTTTGGAGCCGTGAAACAGGGGTACATACATTTGCCCAGTCAAACTGCTCCCACCCAATCAGAATAGATTTCCATGGCGCCTGGGATTAAGCAGAAAAATGCAAAATTTATGTAAACTGAAGTCTCGTTATGGGGTATTACAAAGTAATTAAGTGTATGATTTTCCTACTTGCTTGAAACATACATTTAAACAGAGTAATCATTTGCAGTATCATTTTAATTGACAAGCTGTAAAGTAGTAGTTGCTCACACTGGCATGAAAGGAGATTTGCAATTCCCTGCCATTATAAATATGAAAATATCTTGAATAATTGCAGACGTCCCAACCATTCTCAATTTGGAGAAAAGAACCTGAATTTCGACCATTCCAAGCTCTTGTTTCAATAAGAATTTCCTATTTCTCTTGATAACTTGACTACACACTCCAAATGGGAGCTGCTCTTTCATGCCTACTTTTGAGCCAAATATCCCTATTTTTTTAGTCAGAAAGGTTGGGAGGTCTGATCATGCATCTGGAAAAATAATCTGGTATTGATCTTTGATATGAAAAGGTGGGCAAACAGGAATCACTAAAATGGATGTTTTTTGGTTTTTTTTTCAAACTGAAAGCCTTTATCTCAGGCGTAGTGCTACCTATGATACACTTCTGTATTCTTTTTGGACATTGACCCATTGGCCCATCATTGAATAGAGAAAAATAAAACAGTTCAAGAGATATCTCACCTGTTACATAATCAGGCATATACTGGAAGTTCTGAATTTAAGTAGATCCCATGTTTTCTTAATATTTTCTTTATATTTAGCAGCTTCTATTTGCAAATTTCTCATGTTAACACGAATGGAGTCAACTCATTTTGTGATGAAATTCTTCATATAATATGTTTCCCTATAATGATGAAATATGGTAAGGTTCTGAGAGAAACTATCATTCCTTGTATAGATGCACAAGTTCAAGGTGTATGTATATGCTGTTATTTTAGCGTACAGGTATTATCGCGAATGAGGTCGTAGACATTTTCGCAAGATGTTGTTTTTGCATATTGACACAGAGGCCTTCATATTCAAGCGCACTATCACCTTAGCACATGGTGACATTTTTGCGTGTTGTTGAATTCGTGGTCCAACTGTGATTCGCGAAATTCGCGAAAATTAACCCTCGTGAAAATAACAGCTTGTACAGTATACAAGAATGGAATTGCAAATGGAAACAATTCCTTTGGACCTCTTATATTTCTCCATTCTAGGTGATTGTCCAGCGGGCTCTGTCTGCCAAAAACCTGGCTCATGGCAAAGGTGGCTGCCTGTTTGCGGGACTATGCAAAGTGACCCCCCTCTTCTTTATTGTCATGCCGGGGATGATCGCGAGAATCCTTTTTCCAGGTAACCAAAGTTCATCACCTCCCAAGGCCTCTGTTTGGTAATGATGTCTGTTTTCCTCTTATCATTTCCTCACATGTCACTTGCAACTCGATTAGACCTTGTTGATAAGCTTATTTTTTGTTTTTATTCTGTTCAAGGGTCAAGGAGCGAGATCTCTGATTATCTTTTACTTTCATTCCCTATCAATCCTAAGTGTGTCGACTAGGTGCCTATCTTAAACTGTTTTGTTTCCATGCAGAATTTAAAGGGATCGTATAGTTTTGGTTGAGACCTAATTTCAGGTTTCTAACATTTTTTGGTGAGATAATGAGAAACCTCTTATGAAATATGAAAGAGCATGCAATTCCATGAGGAATTCAACATTTATTTGATGAAAATTGGTTTTGAAATGGCTGAGATATCCAAAACAGAGCGATTCTAATAAGTGTGGGACCCACACTTTTTTTACGATCGCTTTTTTTCCTTTGTTTTTGGATGTTTCAGTAATGCCAAACCCGATTTTCATCAAATAAAGTTTGAATTCCTCTTAAAATGGTATGCTCTGTACTATTTCATAAGTGTTTTCTTGTTATTGCGCAAAAAGTTAAAAGCCTAATTCTCATCTCCACCAATACTGTACCATCCCTTTAATGTGATTTTCATCCCATATATGTATTTGAATTAGAAACTGGCAGAAGACAGTTTGTCTTCATATTGATGGTGGACATTTTTTTTAATGAAAAATTATCAAGGAAGTGGATGAAAGGGACTGAGGTGCCTGCCCCTTGATCTGTCAAGTGAACATCACATTTTTTTAGGTTCACACAACATTTCTAATAATTAATTCAAAGTTTAAAACTTGGATGATTAGCTTGTAGTTTCTCACCATGCGGACGTACTTGAAGGTTATCACTTTTAAAGATTAGTTGATTGGAACCATAGGACATCTTAGGGTTTATGCTCTATTCTCAAGCCATGGGCATCCCCACTTCTAGTTTAGCGCCTTGTGAACATGATAATCAATGAATTAGAAAGTTAGCGAGACCTCTCTGTGAACCGTATTCTCCTTAGATTCTGGGTCAACCTCCAGTGCATGCTGCAAAGCACTTTATTGTCACACATCCGCAGTGCTGTGTGTATGCTTTTCTTTCAGTCCTGTGAATGAATTATCAAGTGGGACTCTCACTCAAAAGTTTATTCTTGAAGATTAGGTGTCGTGTAAATGTGTAAAAATGTGTAAATAATCTAAACTACAAGCTAATTATCAAAGTTTAAGTCTTTGGTAATCATAAATATCAGAACGCTGCGTCAACCTATCTATCGTGATCATGGGATTGATAGTCATCAGGACCAGTGCTTTATATAAAGAAAGTCTGGACAACTATGGTACTATATTGGACGCCATGTTGTTGCCCAAAGTATTACGTGTTACAGGGTTAGCGTGTACGCTCAGACGTAATAATGAAAACCCACCAAATGAGGGGTAGTGAACAATGGGCACTGCATATGAGTCCACTTTGGTAATGACATGGCTCCACGAAGATCATGAGACCCGTTTTGACCAATCACAAGCTTCGTAACTCATAAGCCAAAAACGGAGTTGGCCAGACTCTCTTTATATACAGCACTGGTCAGGACCATGTACATATCTGCTTATGAGGCACCCAGGGTGTGGGATGGAATGCCCACTGTTGTAACTATTTGATGAGTAAAGGGATTCATCCCTGTCCGTCTCTTCCTGTTGTGTCATGTCCAATCAGGAAAGAAGTAAAAACAGTCCTTTCAGACAGCTTCCTGACTCTTGCCAAGAGATAAGAAAACTTCTCTAAACTTCTGCTTGTGAGTTGTGTAGGTCAAGGAATTATATGTGCATGCTGGTCTGGGAATGAAGTGCAGTGGGGGGGGGGGGGGGGGGGGGGCTACAGACCAGAGGAGCAAGGAACACTAATAGTACATCCCCACCCCAAGCTTGCATCATCTATTAACCTTTTGAGGACAAATCCCAAGTATACTCCGGCAAGAGTCTATGGGAAATGCATGTTGTAGCCAAATCATTCCATCCTCAACGGATTAATAAATATTGACTTCTAGAAATATCAGTGCTCAGATATTTATGCAATCACCACTGAAGGTGCCAGAGGCATGATGTCTTGTGATTGTCCATTTATCCATCCAATCATCCACACATCTCATACTCTTCCATTTGTCCACCCAGACTTTTTATGCAATTTAAGTCTTTGACATGTATGCGTCAGTGTGAGACCCCCGTGTGCCACATTATTCCGAGGCTGCATCAAAACATCAGTACATTTGGAAAAAAAAAATGATTTTCAAAGCCATGTAACTCCTTTTAACAGTGTTTATGCTAAAAGTGCAGTATGACGAAGATGTATGCTTTGGTATGATGTAACCCTCATGGCAGAGCCATAACCTTTTTTAAGTGCACATGATTGATATTCCAAACACAACCCCAAAACACACCACAAAACTTTATTATTGGTCATGATTACATGGTACACATAGCTTCATTAACATGTCTTGGAGGCATGAAGTTTTGAAGATCCAGCCTGGAGAGAAACTCCAGGCTGGAGTTTTTACTCCAAAATAAACTATGGAACACCATTTTTCAGTCCCATGGACTGTAAGCTATATTGTGATTAATTAAATTATGCTTTTAATATCCTGTAGCATATTGCAATTAATCAATCAGTTTGTGCCCATACAGTGGTGCATTTTAGCAAAGTATATGGAAAGATAGCAGCCTGTGGACTGAGTCATTCATGCGAATGTGCCACACTCTCAGGTCTGGGAGGCATGGCTTTTTGTAGACACAACCTGGACATAAATTCAGAATTTACCCCAAAATCACTATGGAGCACTACCATTTAGTCCTCATGCACTGCAAGCTGTATTGTGAGGAGTGGAATCATGTGCGACGCTTTCAGTATTCTGGGGCATTTTGCAATTCACTGATCGGTTTGTGCCCGGTGGTGCGTTAGAGCAAAACATGGCTGCAAAGATGGCAGGCCATTGACCGAGTTAGGTTTGTGAGCGTGGTGCACGATTGTTACAGAAACGCTCTCAATTAATTTTCATGAGGATTCAGGCATACAGCATGAGATGGAGTTTAAATGATTACATTTGGGGCAAATTTCTTGAGGTTAGGTTCATGGGACATCGGCTGAAAGGTCCATTTTGACTATTGTGCCATCACTTCAGGCAGGATTGAAATAGAGAGGCAATTATTGCATTATGGGATGTGGGATCGAGGTTAGAGGTCATTGTAGTGAAAACCTTCATTTCCACCCATTATTTCAATGAGAAGTGCCCAGTGGTCATTTAATTTGTTTGCATGGATATAAGCAAAATAATGTACAATCATTTACATTAAAGATAGGGATGGAATGTCACTGTTAAGGATCTTTGTACTTTGGCTGAAAATTACATGTTACAGCCAGAACTTTTACAGCCAGATTAACTTCAGCTGTGAGTGTTTACTGGTGGCATTGTTTGGTGAAGAGAACAGATGTGTGTAAACAATTATTTGTATGAAATCACAGATGTGAAGAGTCAAAGGTCAAGATCCAGTTTCAGGAGCAGGAGCATCAGTATGTTTATGTGTGTACTGAACACACAGTACACTTTACCGTACTGTATTGCAAGTTGCTACAATAATCTGATATCTCTTTCCCTCTCCCTCTATTTTTTCGGTCTCCCTATAAATCCTTCCATGTCTCTGTCTGTCTATATCTCTGTCTACCTACCTACATATCTATCTATCTATCTGTCTATATTTATCTATCTATCTATCTATTTATTTATCTATCTATCTATCTGTCTCTCTATCTATCTGTCTATCTATATATCTGTCTATCTATCTATCTATCTGTCTGTCTATCTATCTATCTATCTATCTATCTATTTCTTGTATTTGTATGTAACCATTAACCTGTGCCTATTTTTCAGTGAATGTTAAATGTATGATCTCGAGAGGATTTTGCTTGAAGGCCACTGGGTTGTACATAGCCTTTAGCATACATGGTCTGGACTTTTAGGGCCTATCCCTTTTGTGTCTGAATTGAGACTACTCGTGATACAATAGCAATCACATCTTTCAATGGGCCGATCTTTTTATGTTTTCCATGACATTTGTTCCTGCGACACTTGCTCCCATTAAATATCTGCACGCTGAGCCAAACATAAGTTCTCCCCTCAAACATAATCCTCCCACATACTCCTCACATCAAAATAAACCTAAAACCTCAATATCACATTTAACATAAACCCTAACCCTAAGTCCTTGGAGAAAATAAGACCACATTAAGCACCACAGGAGCAAATGTTTTGTCACCCTTTGTACGATATTCATCTCAGTATTTAACCCTTCCGCTCCCAGACATTGTTGCCTGCACTGAAAACTGCGAAGAGATCTGTGGTGCCAAAGATGGCTGCTCCAACCTGGCCTACCCACTCTTGGTCATGCATGTTCTACCTTCAGGTAAGTCTATGGCTATCATTCACTCAAAAGAATATGATAGTGGCTGCTTATGATACCAGCACATTCTCCCCGCCTCTGCAAAACTGCAGCAACATTGACTAAACAACTATACGAAAGTATTCCACTATCACCAACAATTATCTGGTAGCCAAAGACATGAGTGAGCTAAACGTCTTACACATGACCATTATTGCTGCTGCTATTGTGATAATTATTCGTACTGCTAATAAATTGCTGAGAACTATAATCAGTGTATTTCGTCTTTCTCACCATTAATGTCATATACCTTTTTTCCCTCTTTTCATTATCATTTTTGTATTATTATTACTATGATGATGATGATTATGATGATGATTATTATTATTATCATTGTTATCATCGTAATTATCATCAACATCACCATTATCATCATGGATGTTTATCATTGGTGGTATGTGTTGTTTTGTTAACCTGTTGCGGACCAGTCCCAAGTATACTTGGGCAGGTGTCTTTGGGAAATGTGTGTTGAAGCAAAATCAGTCCTTCCTCAACAGGTTAATCAAAATATTTAGTGTCATCACTGTCAATTAAAATCTCAGCAGCAACCACATATATTCATGTAATATATGAAATTCTGTACATTTTTACTGAGATTGGAAAAAAATAATTCAAGTTCAAGCAACTTTGAAGGTACCAGCCAAATGTGCTCACAGTGGATTATGGGGAATGGCAAGTTTGTTTACGGACACACCTGTAACACACTGAGCCAAAGAGGCCAAGCTGTCTTGTTTGATTACTGGCTACCATAGTTTCTTTCAGCCTGATCTATGGCTTAGCGTGAAGGTCATATGTGAATGATAGAGGTTATGGCCTTGATTTTGATATTGTTGCGTTGTGGGGGATGGGGGGGGGAATAGAAAAACAAAGTCTCTAATTCAAACCAAGCATCTTTGGGTTGAGATTGTGATCAGTGTGGTGCTTCATTCATAGTCCATAATTCATAGAACATCATAAGAGAAGTGTTTTCCGTTAGTGTATGGAAGAAAAAATGAGATTCAAATGGATACATCACTGGTAGTCTCCAAGTCAAAATATATTTTCCTCCTTTGTTGGTGCTCAAGCTATGACTTTAGAGTAAGTTTGAGACATGCAATTATTTCCACCACATTATGTACATTCTATGCTTACAACAGACAAATGCCAATTCAATTCAGTGTGGTTATTTGAACATACATTATAACAAATGATTATTTCTACCACTTGCTTATAAAGACAAGAGTCACCAGTAACTCTGTGTTTAAGACAAGAGGCATATTATAGCAAAGACAGTGCTGAAGCTATTGGAAAAAAGAAGCCTACCCAGTGAGCAAAACTATTCACAGTGATGGCTAGAATGACCATTTGGAAAACAAACCCGAAGGACAGCTACCTGCATGCACTTTGCTTCCAATAATCCACCCCACCCTTTTTTGTCTTGAATGTAAGTCGTAACCCGTGTAGGACAGATTGATTTTGCTATAAATGCATTTCCCATAGACACCTGCCGCAGTATTCTCGGGACTTGTCTTCAATGGGTTAAAAGGAGGGCATGTTCATGCACTATATGTTCTATATATGATATACAAAGGACGCATCGCCATCTTTGTCATCTTCACCATATGCTTATTCAAGACAAAAGTCACCAGTAACACTGTTTTTAAGACAAGAGGTATATATAGCCAAAACAATGCTGAAGCTGGTGACAAAAAAAAAAATCTGTCTAGTGAGCCCAAACTATTCACAGTGATGGCAAGAATGACCATTTAGAAAACAAACCGTGCAAGGATAGCTGCTTGCACTCTGCTTCCAGTAATCCACCCCACCTTGTTTTTTCTTGAATGCAAGTATTAAAAGGAAGACATTTTTATGCATTTATGATAGAACCTACTTTAATGATAGAACCTACTTGCATAGGGTGCAAAAAAGCTTAAGGTGATTTTATTTAAAAAAAAAAACATCCATTGTACTTTGTATTAGTAGAAAGCTCAAGGATGCACTATCAACTGATACAAGTTGAGAGAAATCAAATACTTATGAAAAGGAAATATTAATGTTTGTATACAAGGAATTGCATGACAGGGAGACATATTCGTACGACAACACGGAGACAAAAATATCTTCATGTAAGCTCAAAGACCAGGTATAGGTCTGGGAGAGAGGATGAAGATCCGCCCCATTTTATCCACAATGCCTACCTTATCAGGCTTTCAGACCTTTGTAACTCATTGGTATCCCGTTGTTCACCTCGCATTCTTCTGCTAATCCTCCAACAGTGTGAACAATAACAACCCTCTCCTGTTTCCAGTTGTCACAGAAAGTGCCCTTCACAGCTAGCATTCAAAGTTTGGTCAAAGGCTACCAGTGAGACTAATCACCATAAGACTTTAGTACTTCTACTTGAAGTATCTGGTTACTTGCATCAGGTGACTGTACGCTTTCTATTTGTGTGCGAGTTGGCAAGATAGTGCAGCAAAAGTGCAGTTTTTATTCCGATCGGAGGCTGCTTAGTTTGAACTCTCCATTGCTGTGGAGTGCACAATAGCTGATGACAAGTAAGGTCCCCGGTCACTGGTCACTGGTCAGGCATGCCACAATGCAATGCTCCAGGCTGAGGTTTTCTTTTCTGGAATTATGAATCAAATATGATTAGGTGCCAGTGGTCATAATCAGTTATCTTGTTTTGGCGGCGATTATGTTGAAAGTTATCATTTGTAGCAATTAAAAAATGCAGCTTATTGTATGGATCAGTTGACCAAAATAAATTACACCTGTAGTTTAATTTAGACGTTTTAATTGATTCTTTTTAGTCTTATTTATGTATTTATTTATCAATCTATGTACCAGGGGTATTTATTTATGTACTCATAATTTGTTTGTCAAATTTTTGATCTATTCTTTATGTCATTTCCTTGTTTCTGTTTTTGTTTTTGTTTTTGTTTTTTGCCATTGCTTTGATTTTCCATTCCATTCAATATTTGTAACTCTTTGAGCAAATTGGTGGGTATGTTTGGCAACAATCAAATTCCCTTTGCAAAGAAAATTCCATTTTAACTACATAATGGCCTGCTCATCATACCTAGTTGGGGCATAAACTTGGACAAAAAGTGACATACCAGTGGAGATGATGATGTAATGTTGGACATAAAAGACAGAATTGGTCATGGGAGTTCCAGTGCATGCTGTTGGCACTCTTTCAATGTAGATTAAAGAGCATTAGTCACAGAAGGTAAAATCAAGAAACCAAAGAGAGAACCCTAGGCTTAAACTGTAAGAACAGATAGGCCAAGAAAGCAGTAGATTAAAAGTGCTCAGTCTTACAAATCACCAGTGTTCCAGACATCACCCAAATCTAATCTACAGCATATTGTTTTCATTTATGTTGTTGATTTCTTTTCCTGTCTGATGAGAGCCTCTATTCCTGCATTTTCCACAAATCTCTTCTAAAGGGGAACTTTACACATGACAAAATCTGGCCCAAGAATGGTTTTAAAAAATGGGGTGTATTTGACTTTTCCCTCAGAAATTTCTTTCAAAGAAGGGTTTTTTTTTTCTCTCTCTCTCTCTCTGGACTCCTAAAGATTTTAAAATGGAGGTCATTGAAAAGATCTTTAAAGAAATAATCAAATTTCACAATCAAAATCCGTTTATAGCTCATTCCTCATTCAAGATTATATTATTTTGAAAATGGAAAACAATCTCAATGCTATACAACTTCAAGTTATGTAGCGATGATTAAGCCAGGTCGTCATGTGAGTCAATGCAAATATTGGCTCCATTCCAGGTGTATCAACAGATCCACTTTGATCAGCTGGTTGCCACCATATGTTGTGCAGGTCAATACTTCATGTTTATCAATAGAAGGATAACGTGAAAAATATGTCATCTTTTCAGACAAGTGCTACTTCTGTTGCTGATAGAGAGATATTTCATATATATCAGTACTCTTCACTAGTAGTTTACATCTTAAGGTGCATGTTATTAGAACATGTAGGCTCTGCACGTGGTTGTGTGGAATAGTGTGCAAGGTGCTGGATAGCGATTTCCCTGAATTCACTGATTTGATGTTTTATTGGTTCATTATATCAGTGTAGATTAAGCAAAGTGAATACATTATGTTTCACAATTATTTCTAAGCAGGCTGGCAGAACCACATTTAAGATGAACCATACAGACCAAGGACAAGACTGTCATTATTTTATCCATTACAGTATGTTAGTGAGAAATTGTCTTTGCACAAGCCTGAAATCATACTGTACATGTATCTGTATTTCTAGCTTTTTTGTGTGTGTGTTTTTGAAGATATTAAATGAGATTGATTTTTCAAGATATCAAGGGCGGGCAAGTGGCTTATCAGACAATATTATGTGTGCTTGCACAGCTCAAGTAAAATCAGTTTCCCAGAAGTCAGAGATGCCAACTGTTACTCTTTTTTTTTTTTTTTTTTTTTTTTTTGGCATTATTGTGCACTTTTTTTTTATTGAAAAAAAGAAGAAGAATATATACTGTACACCATAAGTTTCATAGAAGATACTGTACAATGTATTACCAAATCATACCAGTACTACACAATTCATGTCTATTTTAGAAAAGTTAGAAATACTCATTTACCACCAAAACTACACCATTTCAGCCCTCAGCATACTGCTGTGCCTTTTACAAGGTTGGAATCTATGCATTGATAGGTGTGCAGGGCTGCTAATTCAGATGTTGTTTTGACTCAAAGTGGTACAACATAATGTCATGTGATCTCAGAGCTCATGACCAGATTGTGGCCTGGTTGGTGTCAAGTTGTGTGTTTTTCATTAGTGCTGAATATCAATTGCCAAAAGAAACAAAAGTACCTAACGATTGAACTGGATGAAAAAAGGGCATGCATGCAAAGAGTAACTCATGCTCCTTGCATACAGTATATATATATATATATATATATATATATATATATATATATGTAGAATGAAATCAAACAAGTAGGAGTGTCTACAAACTTTAAAAAAAGAAAGAAAGAAAGCAAAACATTGAAGATATTAAATGGCAGAGTTTCACATATTTCAAAAGTAGTAATACATGTATCAGTCACTGTTGTATATCATGTGACTTTATGGGGGTGATTAAGGTGCAATCTCCTCACAATTCTTCCTTTGGTTTGTATGTTGAAATATTTGTTGTTGTTGTTGTTGTTGTCATTGTCGTTGTTGTCATCGTCGTCGTTGTTGTTGTTTTTCCATAACATCCAAGCTATAAATGATGTGGTTTTTGGAACCCAGTGGTACCAAACTGAAATCCACCTTTTTGTTCAACTGCTATTATTTTTGTTGTTGTTGTTGTAAGTGCTGTATCATGGGTTAAAAAAGCCTTTTTTTTGCATTCGTCCATATAATTATCATCTACAATGCATTCATCCAGGCAGTAAATAAGCAGTGCAACTGTTTGTGGGATGTTCATGTATCCATTACAATGAGAACAAATAGGATGAAGTCAATATGATCAGCTGTGGGCACTTGTATCGATTAGCTTGCAAAACTGCATGCTGCCCTCTGGTGGTGTTTGGCGCATCAGTTTGTATGCTTATCCAGTCCCACTTTGGGTATCCATTTGATAGTCACTTTGTGCAACAAACATGTAACTTCAGTTCAATTCAATTCCATGTATTGAAAAAAGAAAAATCCCAAAACAAAAATAATGGACAATACATGATGAACAATCTTGATGCGAATTGAGACCCCACAAGGCTATGCTTAACCGCACACTTGGACCCTCATCTGTATGTTACAGTGACATAGAAAATACGATAAGGTCAATTTGATCAGCAGTGATAAATTGCATTGCTTGCCGTGTCAACCTGCGGGCTGCTGTTAAGTGGAATTTGGTGCATCAGTTCATATGCTAACCCATTTCTCAGACTGCACAACAAACTACTGTGAACACAGGATGTCGTGTGTGATGTATCGGTTGTAATTATGATTGTCATACATTCAATTTTGCATGTTTGCCTAGCCCTTGAATTATTCCAAAGCAGTAATTGATTTCACTTTAATATTTTGGAAAGTAGGCCTATGTTACAAGAGATATTCAAATACTTCTCAGGCAGCTGTGTCTGAATTAATTAAAATGCGATGCATGTGTTTGCCTCTTTACTATCAATAATGAAGAGAAAGATGACTACAACGAAGTCGAGGGTTAATTATTCAGCTGCGTTTTGTTGCCACCTCCCAGGTGTTCGGGGCCTGATGCTTGCCGTCATGCTTAGCGCCCTCATGAGTTCTCTGACGTCCATCTTCAATAGCGGCTCCACCATCTTCACCATGGACATCTGGCGTCACCTCCGCAAGTTCCCCAACGATTACGACATGGCCCAGATTGACAAAAAGCGGAGAAAGAAATATGAGCTGGAGCTCATGATTGTGGGGAGGTAAATCTCTTTCACTTAATATTTCATCTATTTGTAATCCATTCCAAAAGGCTCTCTACAATCTGTGACAAAACATTCTATCATTAGTGCAGCTTGGATTTAATGCTTGGAGATACAGGAATATTGATATTACCTTGTAAAGTTTGTTCTACCCCACATTGTTGTAGGTCCCATTTCTATCAAGACACAAAAATTAAAAAGAGGCACATTTGACCAAAAAAAAAAAAGAAAAAATGGTGCATAAAGCATGTCATTTGCGCCTGCAAAAATTTATACTCGATTGTAATCTCTGTCCCTTTCTACATCTACCTCTCTCAAAGTCACTATCTGCTCACACACACACACACACACACACACACACACACATACACATGATGTCATATTTATATATCAGATATGTATATTCTTCATTATACTTTTTGTTTTGCTACCCAGGATTAGACACATGCACATTACAGTCAAGCTACTCATGAGTACATCAATTTGTGCACAAGTTTCATATACCTACATTTCATCATTGAATCTTCCATTGTGATTCACAGCTGCTGTTCCAAGTTCATGCACAAGAGCCTAACTGAGACCTGCTTCATAAAGGCGTTTGTTATTCTTGTAGATAAACACAATCATATTTTATTACCTCAGCAACAAATAAAGTTTATATGATATCACATTTGAGTGGCCACTGCCCTGACGCTTCCATAGCATGTACACTTATGCGGTATCAAAATATGCTTCATGAATTAGAACTCTAGTGTGTGGGTGGCACTGAAGCTCAATTTGGTTCCTAAACTGGTTTGAATGCATGATAGAAATGCTTGTCCATGATTGGTCATTATGCAATCACATGACTAATCATGACTAATGCAGCAGGGATCAAAATCTTTATATCGTGAGCAGTGACGTCAAGAGATACTGTATACCCCATGTATTCAGCAAGTCTGAATTTTCATGAATCCAGACTTCACAACAATTTTGCAAGTGGTTAAATCCTTGATTGTCGAGTACAGTACTGAACAGAGAAATGTAATGTGCATGTCACGTTCATATCAGGATCAATATTTTCGCAAATAGCACCTGACGTGCAAAATTAGCAGAAATAACAGCCTCGTGCAATATTCAACATATACAGTCATGTAATTCCAGAGTTTCAGTGGCTACCAATGAGGCTAGAATGAAATGATGTGTATTAATGGAGACCATTTAAGCCAAATGAACCCGCCCCCCACCCCCCATCCCACCCCCAGTAAAAAAGAGAGAAAGAGAAACCATGTGTATTTGTTTGAATGCATTAGCACAGGTGCACCAGATTTTTGAAATACAGTCATACCTGTCTATAGCGGCCACCCAAGGGAAACGACAAAGTAGTGCCCACTATAGACAGGTGGCCACTATAGACAGGTCGATGGCCTTTTTGAATTTCAACACTTGCATAGTATAATGGCATAAAATACTGCATGTTATTCTTTTAAAAAAAAAAGCAAATAAGTTTGCATGAGCAGCTATATTATGGGGATCTTTTGTACAAGTCACTTCATTTTAAATTTTCTTTTAGCCTACTTCTGTTCTTTTGATAGGACTCTGTAAAATTAAAAAAAATGTAAAAGAGTAAAACATAAAAGCTAATTTAGTCATGACTGGTTTAATGGTTGAGCTGTATTTTTTGTGGCCACTGTAGGTGGTTAGATATTCTCTACAAGATACAAAATGAGTGGTTGCTGGCCATGTTATGTAGGTGACCACTTTAAACAGCCTATAATACAGCAACTTTTTAATTGGCTGCTATTAGCAGGTGGCCACTATAGACAGGTGGCTGCTAAGACAGGTTTGACTGTATCAGCAAAAGCAGAGACAGAGGTAAAAAGACTATGACGTGACCACTTCAATAAAATATAATGTGCAATGATGTTTGTGTATCTATAGCTGTCTTATTCCTGTTATTTTACCCAGATATTCACTTGTCCATTGCTTTTTAATGCACCATTTTTCATTCAAAACTGCTTTCTCTATCAAGGTTTATAAGTAATAATACTACATTTAGAAAGCACATAATGCTTCTCTATGCACTGTACAATTCAGATACAAAATACAAACAAACAAATAACTAACAAGTAAACAATCAACATAATAGATACAGTAATAAACAAAATGGGACAGAAGAAAAGGTGGGTTTTGAGAACGGATTTGAAATTTGCAAAATTGGGTGCACGTCAAATGCTTTGTGGGAGATTAGGTCCAGCAACTGCAGAAGATCTGCCCCCGTAATATGATGTGTTGGTTTTGGCTGTGTAAAGAAGCGCTTGGGTTCTTATTTCCAATTGTCTAACATAAAACATACTTTTACAATTTTGCTCTTACTGCAATTATTGATTCCTTAATGATTCCACCATATTCATATTGTGTCATCATTTACTGTTTCCATGCCAACAGAGTCTTTGTGATCATCCTAGTGGTCATCAGTGTCCTGTGGGTTCCCATTGTCATGAGCGGTCAGGGTGGTCAGCTCTTCCACTACATCCAACAAGTCACTGCATATATCGCTCCAGCCATAGCTGGTCAGTGCTAAATCACAAGCTCCATTTTGTTGCCGAGTGTGTGGTTGTCATGGCTTGTATCGTCACATTAAACTTTGATTTGATGGCTTTCCTTTTTTCCAGGAAAGCTTTGATGTACTATATGATTATAAGCTGTTATTTTTGTGAGGGTTTAATTTTCGTGAATTTTGCGAATCACTGTTGGAGCGTAAATTTAACAACACGTGAAAATGTCGCCCATGCGCTGATGTAATAGTGCACATACGACAGCTTCTTGTCAATTCGTGAAAACAACATCTTTCAAAAATGTCCATGACCTCCTCATTCATGAAAATATCTGTACACGAAAATAACAGCTTATACAGTACATTGTGTATAATTCTGTACCTCACAAATCTTTAGGCTCTCCTGTTGTTGTCCTTCATCATCTAGGTCTATTACTAAGGGGTGCTGATTAAGGCTTCTTTTTTTTTTTGGGGGGGGGGGGTGTCACTTTACATGCCAGTATAATCATAAGTATTAGAGTCTCATTTTAGCATTATTAGAATAATGGAATGTAGTGCAGAAATAGAAACTATTAACCTATGTGACTTACCTACCCAGGAGAAACAAAATTGAGTTCAGGTTATGAGGTCATGGGCAAAAGATCTTTGATTTAAGGGTTTTGACCAAAATTTTCATAATATTTGTAATGATACTAGGAGCATGCAATGTACTCAAATTTTATGCTATTAAAGTGAAATAGCAAGACATCATGTCAAGCTTTATTTTTCCTAGAGATATTTGTTGAAAACATTGTCCAATGTTCCACATGACTTCACCAGCCTATGACGGAAGAGAGATCCTACTTTTGTTGTTAATATCTTTTTTTATAGAGCGATTTACAATTGTGTGATAATATTGTGTGTATCTTTTTTTTCTCGGTTGTCATCACCCAATTGGACAGGTCTGTTCACTGTGGCGATCTTCAGCGAGCGGATCAACGAGAAGGGAGCCTTCTGGGGACTGACGTGCGGCTTTGTGGTGGGCATGATTCGCATGGTGCTCGACTTTGTCTACCCGTCCCCCCTGTGCGGGGAGCATGACTCGCGCCCTCTGGCTGCGCGTGCCGTCATGATACACTACATGTACTTCGCCCTCATCCTCTACCTTGTGTCTATTCTGGCCATCGTCGTCATCAGCTTCGCCACCAAACCCATCCCCAAGGAATTTGTAAGTCAGGATTACTGTCAGATGAGCATTCTTCCACTTCTATAACTATATACATCTTATGTTTTGCAGGGTTTTTATTTTCCCCAATTTCACAAGTCGGATGCTATTCACAAATTTATCAACACATAAAAATATGAACTGTGATCCCCACATGAGTTCTACGTACATGCATACATTTCTCCATGCATTACTCTCCTCCACAATTGCAAATTCAACCACTAGTGAAAGTGCTGAAAATTGTAATTCACAAAAAATTGGGTTGAATTCACTTAATATATGGCATATATACAGCAATTATAACCACCATTTCCCTTATAAAGCATATTACTCATCGAGTTTGCAATTCTACAATGTCTATAAAAATAAAATCAGAGCCAAATGGAGAGAGATACTCCATGGGGGGGAGGATGGGTAAGGGATCCACCAATTGAGACACAAGACGTGTTTTAAGCAGGGAATGTGGAACAATTTGTAGAGTGTGTGAGTGTGGGGAGGGGTGGCTGTGGACTGATTAGGAGGGTCAGGTGTCAGTCATACCCAATAACTGTCTGACGGTGATTACAATGTGCTCTTAATTTTTTATTGTATGCTGCAGCTATATCGTCTGACCTTCTGGACACGATATAGCCTGGAGGAGAGACTAGACATCATGAAATATGATGAGAATGCCGAGAGGCCAGCGGCCAGTGTGAAGTCCAAGGACAAATACGAAACACTGGAGATGAGGAATGAGCAACCTCCGCCTTACTCGGCTGAGAACGGTGATGTGGAAGACCAGACCATGAATCGCGAAAGTAAGACCAGACTTCAAATTCATGAAATTCTACCGTCGAGATGTTTTCATTGCAACTGATTGACAAATTGCCCTGCATCGACTGATCAATTCAGTGCTTATTTACGTTGATGTAGGGCAACTTGTCAATCAGTTGCAAGACCAGACTTGTAGAATTATAGCCATATTTTGAATGAATAGGTTGTGTTTTTTTCCATTGATGAGCTAGTCAGAGCTCATTCTCTGACTGCAAAGAAATTACACAATGCAATTGAAAAGACAAACAAACAAACAAATATTTGAGTCTGTCTGATTTCTGGAATAAGTGGTATTGACATCAATTGGTTATGAAATACCTGATCTATCTCCCTTCTACGTTTCAGAACAAGAAAGATTTTGGACTCACAAGTCTTGTAAGCTTGCATATGACTTCCAATATTAATGAGAAATTCTGTCCCACTCAAATCACATGTAGAATTTTAGATAAGACCCGAAAGGTATCATACTAGTATATGATTATAATAATATTATAATCCTTTACATTCCTCACAACATAATATCATAAGGAATATGAAGGCTTGTATATTTTGTGTGGTAACTTTGGAATATGCAAATTCTTATCAATCATCCATTGAGATGTGCTCATGATTTCAAGTGTTGTGTAAATTGCATGTGTCTGCTCATGTTTAGTGTCCACTGAAAAGGTTTTGATATCAGTGGCGGATTCAGGGGGGAGCGCATTGGGTGCACCCCCCCCCCCCTTAATTAAAAAGAAAAAAAAATTGTAAAGGCGCTCCCTCTTTATAGAATTCCTGGATCCGCCGCTGGATATGGTTACTTGTTAGTCATGCCACTACCCTGATTACTCTCCTACCTCCAAAAAAGGTGATGCGCAAGGTCACGTGCACGATGTGGCGTGGTGGCGCCGCTTCTACGACTGGTTCTGCGGATTCTCCACCAACACAGAGGCGATGACGGAGGACCAGCTGCGGCATCGAGAGGAACAGCAGATGGCAAAGGTCATCGAGAGGCGTCGCGACAAGATCATCCTCAACGTCACCTGCTTGTTCGTCGTCGGGATAGGCATTTTTCTGTACGCCTTCTTCGCTTGATGCAAATTCATCTCAGCATCCCAAGTACAGCAGTATCCTGCAAAAAAAATGAAATAAAATAGATGCTGCATGTACTGGTTGAATACATACAAGCAGGTTTACAATACTGTTTGTCTCTTTCTGTATGTGTGTCTTGCTGCTGATATATTTTGAAGACCTATACATGTATGCCTCTCATGGCTAATACAGAAAGAGAAATATTTGCGCTGACAAAACAAAACGAAGGCAATCGAAATGATCTTATTGTTTCATGCAAGTGATGGCAATTGATTCATCTCCTTATTCCTCCATTAGGGATGTTTTGTTGTAAATAATTTTTCACATCATGTGGCATTATCTGTTGTATGTTTTTTTTGTTTTGCAAGTCACTCTTACTATACATTTACAATTTTTCTTTACAGATCAAGGGAAAATTTGACATCACCACAGGCTAAATCAATATCATACAGTGATACAATGAAAATGATGGCAGACATGTGGTCAAAATATAAATGGAGGACTTGTGAAATATTTTTTTTTTTAAATTTATGTTTTATTGAAACATTATTCAGAATCACAATATTTACAACAATCAACTTGATTAGAATTACGCAATCACTGAACAACGTAGAGGAATTGTTAAAAAGAACCAAAAAAAAAAAAAGGCAGAACATTAAGTTACCATATACAAATTAGATCTTGTTCAAGAGTGATATTCCGAGATGGGGAAGGAGAATATAACAAACAAACAAGTAAACAAACTAATGAGTGACCAATTAGCAGTTTCATCCTCCCCTCCAACTGGAAAAGGTGTATGCACTGCAGAGACTGGAACAAGCCAAATCAGGGGGCGAGAAGATCCACCTTACCCAAATATAACTTGAACTTCCACACAAACTACACCTGCCTCCCCCCCCCCCCCTCCACACGCACACCCCACACATCCTCATCCCAACACATATACACTCACACCCCACACACATACCCTGTACATATAAATATAGATGTAGATCATCCCACCACCCGACCCGGCCCAATCCAGCCACAATGCACTCTGTAAGATGTCATGCAAACCCTACATCCGATGGGACTTGTGAAATATTTTGTGGAGTAACAGCTGCATAGTAACAATCGGCACATTTAAACTAATAGTAACAGCATTATAGAGACTAGGCTATTTAATCTTCATGCAATGGACAAATTTGTATGCTCTCCCTTAACTTTGAGAAGTTTATATCAAGCTTGTAAAGAAATGTCAGCAAATTACCTCAGTAGTGCAGAAGCTCAAAAAGAAACTTTTAGTTTTGATAATGTATCCTGTCTATCTTACCCTGCCTGAAACATTAATTAAGGGATTCTGGTGTAATAAGAGGAAGAAATTTGATGTTGTACATTAAAAGATATTCCTCTAGTAGCCAGACAAGCCATTTCATGTTTCTGTGTCAGTGTACCAAACATAATGTGAATGAAGTGACTGTCAAGAGGCATACCCATTTGCTTGAAAGGGTGTTTGCATGTGCTCATTTTTTGAATTGAGAAATAGGTGAAAACAATGTTTATATTTCAGAGCTCTACTTTTATCTTTTTAGCTCACCTGAGCCAAAGGCTCAAGTGAGCTGTTGCGATCGCCCTTCGTCCGGCGTCCGTCGTGCGTCGTGCTTCGTGCGTAAACTTTTTACATTTTCATCTTCTTCTCGAAAACCTCAACACTGATTTTCATCAAACTTGGCAGGCAGCATCCCTAGGGGGTTAGGAACTCAATTTGTTAAAATGGGCACCATGCCCCACCCAGGGGGCCCAAACCCCCCAAAATTAAGGAATCTGTAAAAATCTTCTTCTCTAGAACCAGAAGTGATAGAGCTAAGTTAATACTATGAGTTAGTACATTGATGACTGTAGTTTCAAGTTTCGAAATAGCTTGCTTAATGTTTTAGAGGAACTTAATGTTGGAAAAACAGGCATTGTACTTCTTGGTGATTTCAACATAGATATATCTCAAACGAATAATCAAAAGGTATATGATTATCTGAGTATGGTAGAGAGTACAGGACTGCAACAGATTATCTCGTCACCCACAAGGGTGACAGATTCTACGTCGTCTATTATTGATCATATTTATACTAATGTGTACAGTCATACAATTCATTCAGGTGTCATTGAGACGGATGTGTCAGATCATTTTCCAATTTTTGTAATTTTTGAAAATGGAAACAAAAATACGAATGTCTTTGTGCAGAAATTTGCCCGATCCTACAAGTCATTTAATGCCCAGTCATTTCATGAGGATCTAGGGAAAACTGAATGGGCACATGTATCTAGATACGACAATGTAAACACAGCTTATAAAGTTTTTCATGATATGTTTGAGAAAATATGTGATAAGCATGCACCTACAATAGAATATAATGTATCCCAGAAAAAGAACAGCCCAAAGAAACCTTGGATCACATCAGCGATTCTTAAATCCATCAAGAAGAAGCACAACTTATACAAAAACTACAGGTCTTCAAATTTTAGTGATGAATACGGAAACAAGTATAAAAGGTATCGAAACACTTTGGTAACAGTAATTAAAAATGCAAAGAGATTATATTATTGCAATTCTTTTAATTGTAATAAAATTAACATGACAAAGACCTGGGATACTATTAATGAGTTAATTGGTAGAAAGGGTAAGAATAAGCATTTGGATATAGAAAAGTTAACTATTAATCAAGGTGGAATTGATAGGGTTGTATCTTCTGAAAATGAAATAGCCCAAGAACTCAATAACTACTTTGTCACTGTTGGGTCAAATTTGGCAGAACAAATACCAAATGGGCCTCCTAATAGTTGTTTTCAAGATTATTTGGGTGCCAGAAACACAAAGTCTTTGGCTTGGAAACCTATAAGAGAAGAAGAAATTATGGATATTGTATATGCTCTTGATGCTACAAAGTCTCATGGTTATGATAATTTGTCAATAAGATTGATCAAGGACGCAGCACCGTATATTGTTTCCCCATTGACTTATATCTTTAATTTGTCATTGGAAATGGGCCAATTCCCAGATGCACTTAAGATTGCAAAAGTGACGCCTTTGTTCAAGAAAGGTTCCAGGGATGACCCAGGTAATTACAGACCTATTTCGGTTCTGCCAGTAATTGCAAAAATTTTTGAGAAATTAGTCAATGGTCGTCTAATGGACTTTTTAGAGTCCACTAAAATTTTGTACAGACACCAGTATGGATTTCGTAAGAACTACAGTACAAAATTATCATTAATCAATTTGGTTAATACATTAATACATTCAAATGATAAAGGTGAAATAACCCTTGGTATATTTATAGATTTCAAAAAGGCGTTTGACACAATCAATCATCGCATTCTTTCAGCGAAATTAGAATATTATGGCATAAGAGGCATTGTGTTGCAGTGGTTCCAAAATTACCTCTCAAACCGATCGCAGGTATTGTGCTACAAGAATGAAGTATCCAGTAGTAGAACGATAACATGTGGAGTACCACAAGGATCAGTGCTAGGACCCACACTGTTTCTATTATACATCAATGACTTACCTAGCTCATGTAACTATTTTCAGTTCAGACTATTCGCTGACGATTCAAATATTTTTCATACATTTCCTAAAGGTACAAGAGAAATTGATATGAATGATGTAAATGGAAAATTGAATGAGGTACAGAAATGGTGTATTGTGAATAGATTAACTATTAACTTGAAGAAAACAAATTATATGATTATTAAAGGACCAAGACAACCAATTGCAGTTAAAGGTGTGTTAACAATCTCTGAAACGGTTATAGAAAGAGTAAATGTAGCATCTTTTGTAGGTATCCAAATTGATGAGACCTTGATGTGGAAGGATCAGATTAAATGTATCAACAAATGCATTAGGCGCAAAATTGGCTTAATCTTCAAGTTAAGATACTTTGTTCCAAGGCATGTTCTCATGCTTTTATATAAATTCTTTATACAATCACATATACTTTATGGAATTGAAGTATGGGGAAGTACCTACAGAAGCCACTTAAATTGCATATTTTTAGCGCAAAAAATGGCCGTGAGAGCAATTACATTTTCCCCCTTAAGAACAGGTTCTAGGCCATTATTCACCAGTCTAGGAGTGTTAGATGTTTTTGACCTGCATAAGCTTGCAGTGTCAACCTTTGTATATGATCTACACAAGGGACATTTACCACATTCTGTAACGCAATATTATGAGCCAATGAATCATGCATACAGGACTAGAGGCAAAGATCATTCCATGCTTAGACTCCCGAAATGTAAAACGACACATGGTACATTTTCTATATCTTTTGTCGGATCAAAGTTTTGGAATAGTTTGCCCAAAAATGTTCAAGAGGAAAGAACAAGATCTTCATTTAGAAGAAACCTAAAAAATCACCTGTTAAAAGAAGTTTAGTGATGAAAAGAAATTTCAGTGTTCAGTTTAATGTACTTCTATAGTACAGTTACTTTAAAAGAGTAGACCTTGCAATAAGCAGCTTAAATATACATGTAGCTATGATGGGAGAACCATTCTCGACTAGCACTTGTGCTAACTTTTGGTTCCCCCTTTAACAACATTATCTTCTGTTTTTTTGTTTTTTTTTTGATTATTTTTTTCAGAACCTCTGTCTATGCATATATGTCTACATTACATACTTATTCATTCTCTTTGCCTTTTCAGTGATAAATGTATCACAACGAAACTAAATGTATTATAACACATGTATTCTTATGTAAGGTAGATATAAGTATGTAAAATATATGCTTGCAAAGCTGTAAGAACCTTGTACAAAATCATTGTATTCTCATAAAAATTTCATGTTATTGTATCTTACACTGTGGAATTTCATGTTATCATGTTATCATATTCATATGTATGTTGTTAATAAACTCAACTCAACTCAACTCAACTCAAGTTTGTTCATGGCAAAATCAGGGGTGTCCCCTTGGGACCCAGGGGAGGGGGGGTGGGGAGGGGTTCTAATGGGGCCTAAATTGTACATTTTCATCTTCTTCTTGAGAACCCCATGACCCATTTTCACCAAACTTGGCAGGTAGCATCCCTAGGGGGTTAGGAACTCAATTTGTTAAAATGGGCACCATGCCCCACCCAGGGGGCCCAAACCCCCCAAAATTAAGGAATCTGTAAAAATCTTCTTCTCTAGAACCAGAAGTGATAGAGCTAAGTTAATACTATGAGTTAGTACATTGATGACTGTAGTTTCAAGTTTGTTCATGGCAAAATCAGGGGTGTCCCCTTGGGACCCAGGGGAGGGGGGGTGGGGAGGGGTTCTAATGGGGCCTAAATTGTACATTTTCATCTTCTTCTTGAGAACCCCATGACCCATTTTCACCAAACTTGGCAGGTAGCATCCCTAGGGGGTTAGGAACTCAATTTGTTAAAATGGGCACCATGCCCCACCCAGGGGGCCCAAACCCCCCAAAATTAAGGAATCTGTAAAAATCTTCTTCTCTAGAACCAGAAGTGATAGAGCTAAGTTAATACTATGAGTTAGTACATTGATGACTGTAGTTTCAAGTTTGTTCATGGCAAAATCAGGGGTGTCCCCTTGGGACCCAGGGGAGGGGGGGTGGGGAGGGGTTCTAATGGGGCCTAAATTGTACATTTTCATCTTCTTCTTGAGAACCCCATGACCCATTTTCACCAAACTTGGCAGGTAGCATCCCTAGGGGGTTAGGAACTCAATTTGTTAAAATGTGCACCTCGTCTACACCCACCCTGTCCACTGTCCACCTAGTCTAATGGCATCTTGTCTAAACTCACTTCGTCTACTACCAACTCGTCTATCAACCATTTTGTCTATATGCCAATTAGTCTAATTGTCATTTCGTCTACTAGCCATTTTATCTAATGTCCAATTCGTCTAAGTCACATTTCGTCTAACACCCATTATGTCTATTGACCATTTCGTCTATTAATCATAAGGTCTATGAATAAAATAGTCTACAGCTCATTTTGTCTAATAGCCAATTGGTCTACAACTCATTGTCTAATAGTCAATTAGTCTAATAACCAGTCAGTCTACTACCAACTGGTCTACTGCCAACTGGTCTCCTCCCAATTGGTCTACTCCCAACTGGTCTACACCCAATTGGTCTACTCCCAACTCGTCTACTCCCAATTGGTCTACTCCCAATTCTACACCCAAGTGGTCTACTCCCAACTCGTCTACTCCCAACTAGTCTACACCCAACTGGTCTACACCCAACTCGTCTACTGCCAACTCATCTACTGCCAACTAGTCTACTGCCAACTAGACTACTCCCAACTGGTCTACTACTAGTTATATATATTTTTTTTTGTTATTTAAGTCTACTTCATCCAGTTTCTTTTTTCCCAGTGAAATAGGAAACAACCTACTGCATCTCTCTCACAGTTACTGTAACCACATCCCAGCACTACATACATGTAAACGTAAACACACACACACACACACACACACACGCACACACACACACATACACAAACGGAACACATTACTAGTACACGCGAGCATCCGGTGTCAATCCATCCAACTACACGCCCACATCGCGGGGATCGTTAGTACCTTCACTAGTGTACCAAACGCAATGAAAATCAAATTACTCGATAATTCCTCATTCGGGATCCCGCCAAGATCGCTGCATGCATGTAGTTTGCAGGCACAAACCCTTGTTGGTCGTATTAGGAGTCTGCATTTGCTAAGACTAATACACGCACCACTGCACTGCAGCCTCTCCCAACAAAGATTTCTACAGACTTCTAAAAACAGTTTCTCACGGTGAAAATCAAACTCCACCCTCTACCCATGTGATTAGTTGCTTTCCAATGTCCATCACCATCTATTGGGACTTGCCTGGCAACACCCAATAACTGGATAATTAGGGAAACAGATTAGGCAGATATCACCAGTCCATGGGTGAAATAAAAACAACACTGGTCAGACAACCCTTCCTCCATGGATACCAGTGCACCAAATTCCAAGGGGTGTATAAGGTGACAGTAGTCAGTACAGTAGTCAGTACAATCATCTTTCCCCCTTATACAGTATCTGGCTCTTCTGTAAACCATGGAGTAACATATGCAGACATAATAATGTGGATTCATTCACGTGTAAACCATGAAATGACTAAAATGTAATGAGATATTTGAGGGGCATTATTTATTTTCTGAACAAGATTTCAAGGCATGTTTCAACTTTTTGTAACAATTAATGAGATTCCCCTTATATGACTATCAAAAGCATAGGCCTACATACTATTGTATTACGAGGAATTAAATTTTGTTTGACGAAAATCAAATTTGAGATGGTTGAGATATCCCAAAACAAAGTGGTCCTAATGAAATGTGGGAATTTTCTGGTATATGGACCATTTTGCTTTACTTGTTTTTGGATATTTCCAAATCTGACTTTCATCAAATAGAATTTTAACTCCTGTTTGATAATAGTATGTCGAGTAGTTTCTATCTTGCAAAAAGTCAAAAGCTGAATCACCATCTCAACCAAAACTACAATCCTTTAACACCTACATTTTTTCTTTTTCTCGCTGGTATACTGTAAACACAAACCTAGGTTCATTGTAAATGTACCAACCTAGGCCTATATGACAATCTAAAACTAATACCCTTTAATATCATTATGTGTAGGTTCTGAATGAAACCTTAATTTTGGAAAAATCAATGCCGAAAAGCAAAGAACAGTTCTTGTGCCTATGCAGGAACCAGTCCCAGAAACACATTTTACTTCTAAGAGGTTTTCTACTTCTATGAGGAATTTTTAATAAGTGGAGTCAGAGATGGTCTTCTGTATAACTTCTCTCCCTAGTTTGATCTCTCTCCTTATCTAAGTTCCGACAGTGTTTCAAATTCACTCTTGGTAAATTCCTCCCTATTTATTGGTCTGATAAAACAATACATTTCCAAAGTGAATGTATCCATACATCTTTTAAAACTTGTGATACTGATAGATATCAATGTAAAATCTCCTGGATGCTGCAGTTGATCATAACTTGCAATTGATTGCAATTCTCTATTCTATACTAGTTAAAGTCATTTGCTGGTTGGCCATTTTTACAATCAGTGGTGTAAAACACAGTGTTTGCACTAATTGGTGTATAACTTTCTTATACACTGACAGATATGCATTATTTTTTCTCATAAACTTACCACCCATAGGCCCGAATTCACGAAGGTGGTACAAATGAAACCATGGTTTAAACCATGGACAAAAACCATGGAGCGCCAAGTGTTGCACGGAATATTTCGTTACGAAATTGATCATTTCGTCGACAAAATGACCGTTTCGTTAACGAAATTATCATTTCGTGGACGAAATGTTCATCTAGTTACAAAATGTCATTTCTTAACAAAATAATAATTTCTTCGACGAAATGACTGATTTCGTGACGAAATATTCCGTGCGACACTTGGCGCTCCATGGTTTTTGTCCATGGTTTAGACCATGGTTTCACTTGTACCACCTTCGTGAATTCGGGCCATAGTGTCTACCTTGGGTACCTTAATGAACTTTCCTCTCTTTTTCTTTCAGATGTGGCAGGCACTTACATGCTTGAAATCCAACACTTTTTGTGTACTCACTCTGACATAGTATTTTTGTCAGAGCTAGCATATTAAATTGTTTATTCCTTTTCATTATTTTTGTTGTTGTTGTGATAGACAGGTATCCAACATTAAGAACTATTATGTTTACCAGGTTCTGCTTTGTCTTCTTTAAAGACTGAAATTGTCCAAACTTTATGTTTCGGAGGTGACATTTTCCGTTAACAATTAACCCCTCTTTTGAGTTAGCTCTTGTTCACAATTATGAAATTCAACTTTGCTAATTTCCATCAAAACAGAATAGTAATCAATCTGACTTAACTTTGATCCAAAGATTATTTAATTCAAATAGTTTATCATTTTTTGGTGAGCATTTATAAATTTATGTAACTTTTCCGTTAACATTTCTGTCACCTCCGAGACAACAGATTTATGTATTTGATTTTTTTATTCTTGACATCAGTTATACATTACATTGGCAAAAATGTAACATATCCCCTCACATTGTAGTAGAAATATAGCCTGTTGTTTTCATTTCGGAGCAATTTACAATTTTCCGTTAACACTTGTCACCTCCGAAACAATTGTCACCTCCGAAACAACAAGCATATTATATTTGATAATTTCTCGAAGACAAAGCAATTTTGTTTGATTCTGTCCAATTGACAGGAATCTCTGTTGGATGAAAATAGTAATATGGCAACAGGAAATGAGAATTTTCTAGAGATTAATAAAAGATCTAATAAAAACTAAGAATTACTGTTTCGGAGGTGACAAAACACTGTTAACAAGATTTTTTGCTCATTTCTGTTGAAGAGAAACCATATCATGTACACCAATGGTTTCATTTATTTTAGTAACATAAGTCTCAAAGTGGAGAAATCAACTAACACACTCTCACTCCTTTTTGTATTACTAGATAGCACGTTTTAGGGCAAATTTAAATTTTTTTCACTCTTTTTAACAATGAGAATGCACAAAATACACCCATCTGTTGTATATATAACATTGTAATCAATATCAATTCTCCTGCTTTAGTTAAGTAAACATATAGATGCTTTCATCTTAGAAGCTTGATTTCCAACAAGCAAATTATTTGTGAAGATTTGGACCAATCACAGCTTTCCATGTAGGTTACTATTTCTTGTGTTTCGGAGGTGACATTGTTTGTTAACACCATATTGTTATATGATAGTGAAAGGCAAGACTTCAGT
Source organism: Diadema setosum (assembly GCA_033980235.1). Lineage (NCBI taxonomy): Eukaryota > Metazoa > Echinodermata > Echinoidea > Diadematoida > Diadematidae > Diadema > Diadema setosum. The sequence continues at coordinate 37,275,825 of CM067061.1, read as the reverse complement.
TCCTTTTCACTATCTATCAATATTTTCTAATACATTTAATATCTACAAAATCATCACAACAGAAGTGACTTTTGTATACATAGCTCACCAGAATTCCCTCGATACCAAAGTGATACATGTGGCAGTTCATGCATGCCCTAGTCCACAATCTAAAAAAAAAAAAGATGTAAAAAAAAAATTTATCAAATAATCACACTCCACAAAAAGGCCACATGCCTATAGCTGGTGCACCACTTGTTCTTGAATTCTTAGTTGTTGTTTTTCCATGTACAACGTGGTATAGTCATAAACAAAATTATGTGATTTTTTTTTAATATGACAATAATTATTACATTTTATGACAAATGTTGTATTTTTTACGATTATTGAAGTTACATGACAACTAAAGTGAACAGAGGAACAAGTCCCCAGGACTGGAAAGGGAAAGATGCAAAAACAAGATTTGTAGTTCTATCTCAATATAATTTTGATGAGGTGTTCACCTTGTTTTGTTATTATGTTTTATCTTAGAATTTGGCTTTTAGTACTGGAATTTCAAGGAAAAGAAAATGGTTTCTTAAAGGACAAGTCCACCTTCATATACATGTGGATTGAGTGAATGCAACAACATTAGTAGAACACATTATTGAAAGTTTTGGGGAAATTGGACAATCCATTCAAAAGTTATGGGTTTTTTACGTATCTTCGCAATCACTGCTGGATGAGACGACTATGACAGTGTATGATGTCACATGTGTACAACGATATAAGGAAAATATAATGAATTTCACAAAATTTTACTTTTTGAAAAAAGTGCACATTTCTTCAACTTGCTACTGATGTATTTTAGGGCAATATTATTCATCCTGCCTTCTAAAAGAGAGAAGTCATGTGTTCTTTTGTTATGCAAGAAAAGTGAAAATACAGTATGTTGAATTTTCTTGATACTTTCTCTATATCCTCGTACACATGTGACATCACAAGCTACATGTATAGAAGTCTTCTCATTCAGCATTGACTAAGCAGAAACTTAAAAAATCCATAACTCTGGAACAGATTGCCTTACTTTCCTCAAACTCTCACTGATGTGTTTTACTAATATTGCTGTATTTACTCAGCCCTCATGTCTATTGAGGTGAACTTGTCCTTTTCCAGTTTTGGTCCCTTATAGGCTTATTTGAGACCAGTTTGTGTCCGGGACCTTCCGTGAAGTTGATGGAGGAAATTACTGAACAAAAACAAATTTTCCCCTCAAGTTCACAGAAAAGCATTATGCTGCTCTCTTCAGCTGGGAAACACAAACTGTTGTCTTAACCAAACTGTAAAAACCTGTTAAAGATTAGTATGAATTACAATCTCAAACAAAATATGAGCTGGTATCCATTATAATGAAAGAGAATAGTTAAACAAAATAGCAAGTAAGAACTGAAAGAAAGAGCTTATATTTGAAAATTAAAGCCATGTGGAAAGACATGAATGTTCACTAAATAGTTAACACCTGAGAAGTTGGGTTGTCTCTGTGTTGTGTCACCTCAAAAACAACAAAATGGTTTTACTTATCTTATACTTTTTACTCTCAAAAGTGATTAATATGCATGATTTGCAGGTAATTTTCAAGCAATTCAGAAAGATACGTAAAATATATTTTACTAATGTCAACAGTTTAAATGAATCTGGTGTAAATAGAAAACTTATCCCAGATGAACCAAACACCTTTCACCAGTATTATGACATTTGTATGGTGGCTTTCAAGGATAATGAAGAATTCATGAACATCCTTGAATTAATCTAGGTTATAAAACTATTTGCAAACAAAAACGTACAAAAGTCAAATTTTTGCTTTTCCTATTCATACCGTATGTCCCCACCAAATAATCACAGTGGTACCCTCCGCAACGATAACTTTAAAGATAGTGAATCATTCTAAAATACAATTTGAGGGATTGAAACTATAACTCATTGCCCACACCTTACAGAAAACCCCATTCAATTTGCTTCAGAGGTCAAAGAGAATTGAGGATTTTTGTAGAGCATGTGAGGAATCCCTTCCCTCCAAGTTCTGTATATTGTGTTTACACATTAATATGCAGTTCCAAGAGCATCCAAGTGCTGAACTTGGAAGAATCAGACTCCTGACATCCTTTATAACAATCTACATTTCTTTGAGATCACTTAACAAAACTGACTGGGGCTCTCTGCAAAATAGAGCTAAGATGTTATAATTAAAATAAAGTAGAATTTAGCTGATTTAATTGGGTGCTATCAATGCAAAAGTCTAATTGCATTTTTTTTTTTTTTTTTTTTGGGGGGGGACATACTATATGAATACTTGAACACAATGTTAAGATTGAATGGCACCTCCGAAACAAAGTTATTCTTCCCTGGTGTTGTGGAATAAAATGTTCTGAGAGCAAAGAAACATTACTAAAATGATCTTACACCCTCATTTCAATTTAAGATAGAAAATGGAATGCCATGTTTCTTTTTTTTTTTGGGGGGGGGGGGGGGGACATACTATATGAATACTTGAACACAATGTTAACATTGAATGTCACCTCCGAAACAAAGTTATTCTTCCCTGGTGTTGTGGAATAAAATGTTCTGAGAGCAAAGAAACATTACTAAAATGATCTTACACCCTCATTTCAATTCAAGGTAGAAAATGGAATGCCATGTTTCTTCAGGTTACAATATCTAGCTTATGTCCATCATATTCTTACTGTAAATGAATATTTCAACACAATGTTAACATTGAATGTCACCTCCGAAACGAAGTGATTCTTCCCTGGTGTTGTGGAATAAAATGTTCCGAGAACAAAGAAACATTACTAAAATGATCTTACACCCTCATCTCAATTCAAGGTAGAAAATGGAATGCCATGTTTCTTCAGATTACAATATTTAGCTTACATCCTTCGTCCAAATGGAAGGCAAACTACCGGTACCCATGCTAATTAATGAAGTGTAAAAAAACACTTGTTCTGTGTGGTCTATCTGCTTGAAACAGGGGCTAATTTCTTGTTCTCGAGTTATAATTATTAAAAACATTGATAAAAAGAAGTTTTTGTGTTATTGTCACTTATTCTCAAAAAAAAAGTGAGTGTTAATATTAATGTCACCTCCGAAACATTCTAATATGTTAACTGTCACCTCCGAAACATCCATGTGTGAAAAATCGTTTATTTCGTTTCGTTTAACCTACATAGGAAGGTAGCCCTACTTAAAGACTTGTTATAGTAAGAGTTTGATCTGGCCTGCCCTCCAATAAATAGTTAAAATCTTAAAAATTACATGTCAATTGGTATTTTTAGTAAACATTTATAAATCTCATGTATTTTTTTAAAAATTCACTTTATATTCAACCCCCAAATAGTTTTGATTCACAAACTATATATTGTTGTTAACCATATAAACTTTGCATGGTGAAGTTTGACTTCAGAGTTTTGTCAATATGGTGCAATTCATGAAAGCAAAGTTTTGCTTAAATTTACTTCAGGTGCCAGGGTTTTCCTTAAATTACACGAATAACCCTTCAGCTTTAAGGTCTGAAATGTTATTTTTTCAAAAATTTGAATACTTTCAAACAGGAATCAAACAGAATAATGAAAAAATATTTGGTTTGAAATTTTGACCCCCCCCCCCCCCCCGAGTACAAAAGTTACACCACTGATCGTAAAAAAGGCCGGTTGCGATCAATTGTTTTCCATCTTTATTGATTGCAAAACACTGAAAGAGCTAATACTTAGTTGTTATGTGTTCACTCAAAATGAGTTGAATCTACTGTGCCGTAGATGTAATAATCTAATTAAGTGCTTTTTGGAAATGAGCCTGCAGTATGTTGGCAACAACGTAATATTTGGCACTGTCGTCCAATGTTTTGCCATGATTTACAGCATCATTCATATTTTTTGACTCATTTACAATTTTGTGGATCAAACTTTTTGATCAGTTTTATTTTAGCATTTTAGTTGCAATTTGGGAATTATGACCACTCTATAGTAATGTTATTTTTCACAACATTTAGATATGATACATACAAAATTTTCAGTATGCCTCTTTCCATTAAACAATATTTTTATGGATAAATACAAAATCACATGAACTGATCTATCTCCCTCGATAGAAAAGACTTGAAATTTGGCACATGACATTGTGGCCGCCATTGTAGAATTTTAGCTTTTGTCATTGTTAACAGTGTTTGCCATGGTAGCAGCATTTTCATTAAAAAAAAAAAAACATACAAAACTTTGTTGAACAAACTGCCCATATTTTGAACATTTGATTTGCAATTTGAGAGACTATAATGATCACTCTTACTTACATGTTAATAGGGCCTACTATGTCATTTTAGCAAGACATTTGTGTGTGTGTGTGTGTGTGTGTGTGTGGTTTTCAGTCTGTCTGTTGCCATGACATGAGTATTTTCTTACAACTACAGATATGCATATTGAAAAACACATCTTTGTCAATGTCAAATAATGCATTGCCATGGTAGCAACTTTTTATTTCTGATAAAAAGCATACAAAAACATTGTGTATTGAGCTAACTCCCTCAGGTTGAGGTCCATGGGGTATTAATCATATTTAGTGATAGTTCTAATCTGTATTGCATGTATTGTTGCTGCCAGTCCTCTGTGGTACATTCTCATTATTTTCTGAGCAACACGTTTTTGCTTGTTTGTTTACATTTCAATGAACTTCTGTTGTTTTTGAAAGAAATGTAGGTAGGCTATTGTTCTTTAAACTGTAATATTCTCTGTAAAAAATAAATAAAAAAAGGCGTATATTCCTTGGCAATGTAGCCCACATTACAGTATGTGTGGGACCTTGATATTTTGACCTGGCTATAGAAACTTCAAAAATTCATAACTTTTTCTTTTTCTAATTTTGCTCAAACTGTCACTGATATGTTCTAATAATGTTGCTGAATTCTCTCAGTCCACATGATTTCAACGTGAACTTGCGCAGTACATATTACTTTTACGATATCATCAAAACATATCTAATCTCTTTTCTGTTACTCTTAAAAAATTACAACATACTACAGTTATGTGGTCATGGCTTTATAACACTGTTTAATTGAAATATCAAACAATCGCAAGAAATATTTTGATGAAATCGTAAAAGTCAAGTTCACAATGAAATACATGTGGATTGAGAGAATTCAGCAACATTATTAGAACAATAAACATATCAGTGACCGTTTGAGGAAAGTTAGATAAAGAGCAAGTTTAAACTTCAAAAATTCATAACTTTGTTATTAAGCTCTATAATATCATCCACAATATTTGTAAGATACATGAACGCCTATATTTATTGACTAATTCAGCTAAACAGTTTGAATGCAGGACAATTATAAATTTGAACATTGGTGTCAGATTTTTACTTGAATGGATTGATCCAGGTTAGCTAATCTTTTATCTCAGCTCGTTATGGGCCTATTGGCAAGTATTTCGTTGAGATTTTGTTTTGGTACATGTACAACACTTTAGCAATAGCACAAGCAAGAAATTACGTAGGCCTGAAGGGAAAAGTCACCAATCATAAAGTATAGTCATTTATTACTGTAGATGAATAAGCCTTAGTAGATTTATCATCAAACTTCCAAGAAGGCAAATTTGATGAAATGCGTGATAAGCAGGCAACATGCATAAGTAAACTCGCATTCACAATTAAATGTCACATACAATGTAAAAGCTTATTTATAGCTATTATCTTTTTTTCTTAAACAGATAAAGTTTAGGCTCGTTATAGTTTGGTACAATCTTGATTAAGATCTCGACTTAGGCATGTATAGCCCTTCATGAAATATTATAGAAATATGAAAGAAGGAGTTATATGACACATTGTATAAGTGGTACGCCAGAGGCCAAGAAAACTATACATGTAAGGTAGACTGATATAGAAAAAAAAAAACACCTACAAACTTGTTGACCTTTTAATGCAAATGGGGAGTGCATTTTCAATGTACAAAAACAGAGAATTAATGATTTAGGCCTGTTTTAGTATTTCTTTCATAAAGAGATTTATTGAGAGAAAGGTGAAAATAGAGGGAAAAATCATGTTGGTCTTGACATGATTCAGTAATTATGAAGAGTAGACAGACGGACAGAAAGAAAAAAGATCTAGTGAGAGCTTGAAAAGAGAGAAAAGAAGAAAACGAATAAACAGAAAGGGAATGGCAGGGATATGTTCCTTGGTTCCTCATGCAAGGAGGTGGTCACTCATTGCAGACAGAACAGAAGGGAGCATTTCTTGCTCTAGAAAGTACATTCCGAGGTGTTACATAACAGTTCAAACCACCTTCTGGCTTTCTACTCAGGTTGACCTTTATCTCAGTGGGGGTCAGCCAGACAGGCCCCCATAGGACATGTCAATCACGGTTACCATGACAAGCCTCTCAGAATGAAGCTCCGCCTTATAAACATGAAAAGGACCCAAAGGTTGTACCAAGGAGCTATAATAGCTCCTTGGTTGTACCATGGACCCTTAAGGGTCCTTGGTTGTACCATGGACCCTTAAGGGTCCATGGTTGTACAAACCCTTGTTGGGAGAAGCTACAACACAGGGCCTATGGGACAGTGCTGAAGTGGTGCATATAGTAGTCTTGGCGCAGACTCCTTTACGACCAACAAGGGTTTGTGCCTGCAAACTGGCATGCATGCGCACGGAGGTACGGGTGGACTGGGTGGTCGGTCGAAATGTAATTCTGTTTCGTATGACTGACAATTCGTTTGTGATGGAGGATTGTAACTGAGCTAGTTTATCATTATTTAGTTATTTTACGGCCAGAATGTAGACTGGATAGTCATGTCTCACTATATATTGATTAGTATGTCTTTATATTCAGCATGTGCGGAATAATTAACAAATAGAATAGTCTAATATTGATTTTTGTGCTAATCAAGGGCAGGGTTTAATATGAATAGTTCATGACAGTGAGACGGACTGGACACTAGACAAAGTGGTATATTCATTATTAGCATGACCAGATGGAAATGATCAGTTTGGGTAAATTGTTGAGAGTAAAACTATATCAGTTGGGAGTACACCAATTGGGTATAGACGAGTATAGACCAATTGGGAGTAGACAAGTTGGGAGTAGACCAATTGGGAGTAGACCTATTAATGGGAGTAGACCAATTGGGAGTAGACCAGTTGGGAGTAGACCAATTGGGAGTAGACCAATTAGGAGTAGACCAGTTGGGAGTAGACCAATTGGGAGTAGACCAGTTGGGAGTAGACCAGTTGGCAGTAGACCAGTTGGGAGTAGACCAATTGGGAGTAGACCAATTGGGAGTAGACGAGATGGGTATAGACCATATTGGGTATGGACAAACTAGGGTTGGACGATATGATAACTAGACAAAGTGAATGTAGACTGAATGACTTGTAGACGAGGTGGGAGTAGACTAACTAGTAGTAGACAAAATAAATATTAGACGACATGGCAAATAGACATTGTGAGTGTAGACGATTTGGCTATTAGATCAATTGATTTGTAGACGAAATGCTTCTTAGACGAGTTGGGTATTAGACAATACGGGTAGTGGGCAAAGTGGCTATTAGACAATATGGGTACTGGACAAAACGAGATGTAGACCAAATGGGTATTAGACTAATCGGTAATAGACGATATGCCAGTAGACCAATTGGAAAATAGACAAAGTGGCTGTAGACGAGGTGACAATAAACCGTTAAAATGGGCACCATGCCCCACCCAGGGGGCCCCCAGGGGGCCCAAATGCCCCAAAATTAAGGAATCTGTAAAAATCTTCTCCAGAACCAGAAGTGATAGAGCTAAGTTAATACAATGAGTTTGTACATTGATGACTGTAGTTTCAAGTTTGTTCATGGCAGAATCAGTGGTGCCCCCCTTGGGACCCAGGGGAGGGGGTGGGGAAGGGTTCTAATGGGGCCTAAATTGTACATTTTCATCTTCTTCTTGAGAACCCCGTGACCCATTTTCACCAAACTTGGCAGGTAGCATCCCTAGGGGGTTAAGAACTCAATTTGTTAAAATGGGCACCATGCCCCACCCAGGGGGCCCCCAGGGCGGCCCAAACCCCCAAAATGAAGGAATCTTTAAAAATCTTCCCTAGAATCAGAAGTTATAGAGGTAAGATAATACTATGAGTGAGTACATTAATGACTGTATTTTCAAGTTTGTTCATAGGAGATCAAGGGGTGCCCCTCTTGGGGGCAGGTGGGGGGGGGGGGGGGGGGTTGGTTGGGAAGGTCCAAATGGGGACCTGAATTGTACATTTTCATCTTCTTCCTGAAAACCTCATGATGTTTTTTTGTCAAACTTGGCAGGTAGCATCCCTAGGGGGTCAGGATCTCAATTTATAAATTTTATAAAATCATAACATCATTCTGGGAAATGTTGATATCTAGCAACTCATTATATATCGCAATGTACAATGTTCCTGTAATCTTATATATGTGCTACGTGTATGTATGACATTTTTACAAGTCATAATGTTTGTCAACATCAATGTCTGAGTAAAAAAAAAAGAAAAAAAAGCGCTGCTTTATGGAAATATAGTATGACTGAAATGACGTCTCATAGAGTATATATTTAACAAAGCTTCTATCAATCCTATGACCAATGTTGAATCCAAGCTTGACTGAATCTCCTAACAAACTGCTTGTCATTGGGATCTTATGGAAAGAAACAATAGGAAATGAAAGAAAAAGAGAAAAGGAAAAAAAAATACAGGTAGGAGGAGCAATTCATGATTGTAATTTTTTGTGTATTTCCATTCATTCTGACTAATTTTTCACTCATGAAGTGAGGATCATAAAGAGACCACCATGCTTTGCATGTTTTGCAGCAGTTTAGTATAACTGTGATATGCTGGCAAGAGGGTCCATGGGTTTCAAAAAAAGACACAAAAAGAAAAAGAAATCCTCTACCTCATATGTATATTTTGTAAAGATGAATATCACAAGTAATGTGATGGATATGTGTACTTCTTGGCAAATCGTATCAACAGAAATAGAAAAAAAATATTCAGTTGTGACGAGTTGATGCAGTAGCGTCCATCCCAGGCTTGTTAAAGGGTGTGTACAGTTTTGGTCGAGGTGAAGATTTAGCTTTTAATGTTTTGTGAGATATTCAGAAACCACTCTATGAGATGTCAAAGAGCATGCAGTTCTAAGGGGTATCAAAAGTTTATTCGATGAAAATCAGTTTTGAAATGGCTGAGATATCCAAAATCAAGGTGAAACACAGAGATCCTAATAAAGGTGGGGCCTGTCGCCTTTTATTATTAGCACTTTTTTGGATATCTCAGCCATTTGAAAACCAATTTTCATCAAATAAATGTTGAATCCTTCTTAAAATTACATGCTCTTTCATATTTCATAAGAGGCTTTTCATTATCTCACTTAGGAATGTTCAAAACATGAATCCCTACCTCAACCAGTACTGTACAGTCCCTTTAAAGAAGAAAACCACCCAAAACCAAAAATGAAAAAAAAAAAAAACTTCAAAGAGAAAAATATTCCCTACAGAATGATTGCAAAAATGACAAAAATTTGCTCGGAACTAAGGAAGATATGACATTTTGAAATTTCGCTTTTTTTTTTTAAATAAATTGTTGACTAGTCCTTATGAATATTCAAATGAGTAAGTTGATGATGTCATACCTTCACAATTTTTCATGTATGTCATTTATGAAATTTGGAAAAATTGTTATTTTTAGCTAATACAAGTAAGAGCATGTTCCCATGTATCGGAGTTAACATTTGTTCTTTTTTATTTTGGGTGGTTTTAAGACAAGTTTTATAGTTACACAGCTGAAATATTAGATTTTGGGCATTTCTGTATATAAAATAGACAAGGAATTGTGAGAGCATGACATCGTCAACTTATTGATTTGAATATTCAAAAGGACTGGTCAAGAAATGTTTTCCGAAAAAAATGTGTAAATTTTTATTTCTAATCCGATTTTTTCCTTTTTGAAGTGTATCTATTTTGGGGGTGGATTCCTCTTTGAGAGTGTAGAAAAATATCAGATTTGTTAATTTCATGTGAGAACACATGAGGGAGCAGTCTTTTTATGCCTCATTGAACAATGATTTTGAATGAGCAGACATAAAAAAAAAAAAATCCCTTGCAGTATACTGTATGGTTTTGTCAGAAAGGTATATGTTGAGTCAGCAATTGATATCAAATATCTATACATTGTATGTACAAATGGAAGACTTCATCGAGTTGTTTTTTTTTTTTTCAGTTGTTTGTGTGTCCAAATTAATGTAGTAGGGCCTACAGGGCCGGGCATTCTTGCTGTGCTGAGTTCAGATGTTACACATTGTGAATGCATTCGCAAAGCACTATCGAGCCCATTACACAGGGTATGTGATACCATACTGCCTGCATGTTAGTCAGGGACTAGCGAAGTTATATATTGTATATATTTTTTTTTACATTTTCTTCGTGGTACCTGTATAGCTGACAAGTTCTGTTAATGCCACAAGTCTTTCATTACAATTAGTCATGGACAAAAAGAAAAGAAAAGGGAGAATAAAAGTAAAAAGAAATGCTGGATGTTCATTTGAGAAACTTGATTTTCAAAAAAAAAAAGTGTGATGGGAACGGAAGAAGTAAGTTTGATGTTTGCACATTCCTGCCAGACTATGCAATAAAAAAGAAAAGAAAAGGTTTTTGAATTGGACGTGACACAAATATTTTCAGTGACACTATGGAGATTCGGCGTGATGAAGTAATTATAGTTTTTCCCTCTAGTGCTTTAGCTGCTTTAAGGAAAAGGTTGTTAAGCAGCTTAGGTTCAGTAATCTTTTTTTTTTCTTTATTACTTTGTTGTTTTCATGGAGAGTGAATTTTTTATATCATATATTAGAGCTACACCAAATGTGCCACGTTTTCGTCAAAGTCTTTGCTGTTGTTGTTGTTGTTGTTCTGAAACCCATCGGAAACCCATCAATTTCCCCGCAACAAAAGAGTATAAGTTTATGTACTCTCTCTTCACAGCACACGGTTGGAGCCACTTAGCTGCAATTTGATACTAGTCTTTCAAAGATGGGATCGCGCTTGTAGAGATAACTTGCAATTGATCAGTGACAAGGTATATTGATATGGCCATGAGATAAAATGTTATGTTGTTAGAGTTCATTTATTCATTACTTCTGTCTCTGTTTATGTCAGCAAGTGTCCCAATGAAAATATTAATGTCTGTATGTTGCACAACGCTACTACACATTATTTTTAGCATTTTTATGCCTCCGCCACGAAGGCATTATGTTTTCGGGTTGTCTGTCCGTCCGTCTGTCTTTCCTCTCGTCCGTCCTCTCATCTGTTATCGATTTTGTAGACGACGTAATGAAGGAGTAAAAGCCCAGAATGTACTTTTTCATTAAAAATGAAATTTCATGGGCTCCTTGTAGTTTGTTTGTTTGTTTGTTTGTTTGTTTGTTTGTTTGTTTGTTTGTTTTTTAATCGTTGTCCTGTCCAGCAGTGTCGTTACCCAAACTTTTAGAATTCATAACTTTTTGAACGGATTGTTCGATTTTCTTCAGACTTCACCTAATGTGTTCCACTAATATTGCGGCTTTTACTCAATCCACATATATTTTGGGGTTCCATTTACCTTTTGAAACCTTATGAAATGAAACTTGGCATTTTTACGTAGGCCCTGCGAGTGCACGAAGCTGCACCTATCAACTTGTGGATGCACGCGTTCAACGTCAATGATAATAGGTCAAGGTCAAATCCTAAAATTTCACTCTTTTCTACATATCTCTGTAATGCCTGAAGGTATTTTTGCGAAACAGAGAGTAAGCATGTATGTATTACCATGTAAACAATCTCTAGGAATATTTTTTGGCTATGGGGTCCAAGGTTAAATGTCAACTGAAAATGCTTTTATTTTACTTTTTCTCCGTAGCTCAGAAGTACCACGACATATTTCTGTCGTAAAAGATTTTGGTCCAGTGAGCCAAAGGTCAAGGGTCAAAGACATGTCCAATCATGTAAAAACGTTGTCACTCAATGTCCAGATGTACTGTAGACTTATTTGGAGGATAATGCGATATTACTAGGCATATACATGGCGCCATAGCGAACATTTCTTGGAAAACTCTTATCTATATCGAAATTTCTTATAGTTTAGCATAATGATGTCCCGAAACATCGAGTATTTTTTTTGGTCATTCTTTCCAGGGACCACCTTTTCTATGCTTTGTTTGTAATAGAAAAAAAAATGTGAAATATTCTGGTGTGCTTACAGGGGTATTCTTTTTATTTGAGTATATACATTGTACAAAGGGAAAACTTTATGCTATTGAATTTCTGTTACTTCATAACATTTCTTGCGTAGTGCTTTTTCGGATTTTTTCATTTGTATGTAAATTCATATGACACATTATGCTTTTTTATTTGTATGGCTCATTTCCTATCGACAGATTTTATACTGTTCACCAAATCGGATGTTGTTTCCCTGTTCTAAATTGCTGTGTATAATTAGCTATACTACTTTATACCTTAAGAAGGGTTGCCGTCGCATGAACGCGACTTATACTGAGTATGCTTAAACAGCTAACTATATAGGAAACACAACCTGGTTCACAAAATGTACATCCCTTCATATTTTCAGTGTCACTAAAGATTTTCTTGTAACTCATGTTTCCTTCTCTGTTCAAGCTAATTAAAAAGCATTAAACAAAAGGAGAAAGAACGGTATTTATCGGTCGCGGAGGCACAAAGTGTAATGTAAACGTGACTGAAAGTATATAGCCTCTGAAATCATACACCAAACCATGCTTCAGAAAGTACTGCCTGTGAATACCCATACGGTGCTCGATATTTTTTTATCTTCATTGACATTCGAGGCGTTCTGACCATTGCGTCGTTTATTTGTAAGCAACATAAAGTGTCTTGAGAGAAATCCTGTATATTTTATATTTTATTATGAGCAAACGTCTTTTGAAATATATTTTTACCGTTCTGAAATGTGCAACAAACTAATGCGAAACGTAAAAGAGAGTTCTTACTGGTAGTTTCAAAGGACTTTTAAATAATTGATGAGTGATGGCTTTGAAAACATCTCATTCAGCATTTATAATGTACTGTCTTATGTTAGTTCTATATCGACTCGATAGTGGGCTTTTATTTTAGTGCAGACTGTTAAGACGATAGCGTTAAGATCGTACTGTTGTGCTCATGTGACTGAAAAGAAAGGAATAACTGCCAGATTCAAATGGTTCATTTGTTTTGACGTACGGTGTATGTTAAAAGGTTAAACACGGCATTATACAGTACAACGCTCATAAGCCGCGGTCACACTGGCAAAATTGTGCTAAGTTGAAGTTCTCGAAGATTATTAAAGTTCCCAAAGTTTAAGTTCTCGAAGATTTATCAAAGTTCTCGAAGTTTTGATAGTGTGACCGCGGCTAGTGAATGATCACAGTGGTGACATTCGAATACGCTTTTGATGTTGATCAACATCATACAACCTTCAGGTTGTAGGTACAGTGGTAGGTATACTAGCTTGTACACAATACGTATACGAACTGAGTAGTGGAGGAGTCAGTGTTACTTTTATAAATAGAATATTAAGTTCTAGTCTCAAATGTTGATATTACTGGTGATGGATATCAATTGTGTGGGGTTTTTTTTTTCATTTGTTTTCGGTTATTTAGCGAATATCTTTTCTTTGGGTTTTTTGTTCTGTTTTGGGTTTTTTTTTTCTTTTGCATGTCATTAGACTCCTCGCGATTTTGCGATCCTTAATCGGCTCGACGCCGCTCTGTAGTTTGGCAGCATTGACGATGTGGTGATGCGAGCATGAGAAAGGGTCATCTGTATTGGGCAGTTCAGTTATCAGTCGAAAGGAGGTCATGTGGGTCCACTTGGATTGATTGGCACCCTTGTCTCGTTGGTTGATGAGCGTTCTTGCAACTGTAGCTAAATAACTTGACTTTTTAATAGGCACCTCAGTTTTAACGTGCCGTTCACGTGCACAAAATATCTTGACCAGTACATTTTGAGATACTCTTTGTATCTTCAACAGATTGGCGATGAAATGATGTGCTGCAGCTGTCACGATTTTCTCACTCGCTTTGATAATAATGTGATAATTATAAACCTGGAATGCGCTGCAGTATACTGTATGTGAACTGCTGCGCACGGTCTAAACGTATCACTGTCCAATGGTCTTATGCACTGACCTCCAATGTTCTAATGCTACAATTGTATATAATTGTATCGAATTTTCCTTGTTCGTTATCATTTACGTCATGTTTCTTAAATGGAGTGCTAACAAAGTCAAACAATCAAAATAATACAAGGAGGATGGAATTAAAGGTGAATGTTGCATGATTGTGCAATGTTTTCAGACAGTTGTCTCCATGTAACGTTGTTTTCTTTATATACGATGCTCCCAATTATGCACAAGAGGTATTAGAGCGCATAGGATTATGGGTTGTTGTATGAGTGCATGGATTGTTTAATTGAAACAGTGTATATCATCATCACCTTTTTGTAATGCAGAGTTTTCGCAAGATACAACATGGTGTCATGTTTAGATACTGTAAGTGTGTAGGTTTCAATAAGCATACTATCTCCATTCATATTAGCATAACAGGAAAGTTGTATTTTGTGCAGATGCCGTTTGATATACGTAACATTCAAGATTCAAGATTCAAATTTACTTTCATTTCCATCAAATAAACAGAGATTATATATACAATGTATAAGCAGAACATTTTGTAATACAGTAGATGTAATTGCAAAAATGTGATTTAACAAAGTACATGTGAAAATGAGTAACAAATTAAGAAAACACAATTGTATTTAAAAAAAACAACAACAACATATTTATATAAATTATAACTGCCAGTGAGGTTCCTTTCAAGAGATTGCTACAATCTCATTTTAGATGCACCGCAGGAAAGTTGCATAAAAAATGACATTAACTTGACTTTCCGTCGGTGAGCGTGCGTCAGGCTGGGCCGTCAGATGACTGTTATGTGATATATTCTGATCGGCAGTTCTCACTCACATAACTTGCATGAACTTGAGGAGTATATCGTTCCATCTCTAGATTCATAATGTTTCGCTTGGATTGGATTTAAAGTTTCATTCGAAGTTTATGGGTCAGGCAGTCGGTATAGCAGATATACCAGATTTCGTGTACTGGAGTTAGACGAGTGCACAGTATGGCTCGATAATGCCGCATGCAGTTTAATTTAATTTAATTTCATTTCATTTCATGTGTTGTCCATAAAATGGAAAATCTTCAAGACTCTAGGGGCATATACAAGGTTACATATACTTATATAAAATGTGCATTTAAATATGAAATACAAGAAGTGATATAAAACCATACTGTGTACACATTAAATAATGCAGTACATCGTGTATATGAATAACTCAGAAATCATTCCGCCCATTATAAAGCAATTCATACATGGCATAATTTTTTTTCTTTGAAACTATATACACCTAGACTGTCCTATAAGTAAATGAGTGTGAAATAATGTGTACGGCAGTTTTTTGTTTTTTTTTTACATATAATATGATATATATCTGTATAAGTATGCGTGTGTGTGTGTGTGTGTGTGCGCGCGCGTGAAAGTATGTAAAAAATGCACGGGTATATGAATATGTATAGGTCCTATATGAACATTATTAAAAATAAAATTATATAAATACATTATATAATAATGTCCAGTGATAAATATTTAATACATACATGTTTAAATATTCATCATTTACTCATTTATATGTAAATTATATCATACATCCGAAATTTCAAAAATCCAACAACTAACACTACTAGGAGGAGTATCTTATCCCACCATGCTGTAGTAAATTCCAAAACACAGATAATGTTTCAGTTAGTTTATAATACACAGTAAAACACTCCATACTACTCCGTGCTGTCCTACAGACAAACTCAGCACTGGAAGTAAGGACAAAACCCCCCCAAAAACTGGTTATTCCGCCAAGAAAAGACGGTCATCTTCTACCAAAGAAAAAAAAAATAACTGTGGATTAGTTTACCAGCACATTTACAGCTTTGTACATCAACACAATCTTTCAAGAGAAACGTAAAGACATATAGGATAGCCTACTTATTTTCATCGTAATGTAACGACATTGGAGAGCTGTATGGAAAGCGCGTAGAGCAGTTTTGAATTTATTATGCTCCAAATAAGCATCAGTTATTATGATTATTAATAGTAAAGGAGCAAAATGATTTGGCACGGTCTTGGTAGCAAGATGCCAGGACCTGATGCCTGTGAAGAGGCAATGAATTTCTTGTCGATAATTATCAAGTGTAAACGTGTGGTGCATACAAAGTTTGCATGTGCACCACTATTCGTTTACGGAATGAAAAGGTTGATGAACTATCTAAAGGGGCGTGACAACAGAAAGGGCAAGGGTCACTAGTTATAGACAATGACACGTGTGACCACCTCATTGAGGAAAACTCGCGCGATAGATCGAGGTCCGCCCATGGCTGTGGGAACAGACCTAACACAAGGAATCCCAGCATAATATGTAAACAGCAGAACGTCATTTATCGGGCGTGAGTGCATATTCCATTTTCGCGAATAGGTTGAAAAGCAAAGTGGGAATATCTTTGTTTGCTTTCTACTTTTTTTTTTAGTCAGAAATGTACGCCATCGGAATAAAACAAGAGGAAGGAAAGATATCTTGATTATAACAGGCTTGTCAGTCTATACTAGGAACCCACAGGACCAATATTATGCACTATAAAAACGCGCACCCTTATCGAACGCCTGTGCAACCGAGTGATTAAGTCAAGATGACCCTCTGAGAAGCAAATAGAAATATAGAAAAACAGATGGATACCACAATAGATGGAACGATTACCAAATACTTCATAATATACTCATAATTATATCATGTATACACATTTTGGGGAGAATTTTATGTGCATAAAGTATCTTAACATCTTGTTTTGATTATGTGCAAGTTGCAAAAGCGTATACAGATCGACGAAGCGCATTAGGGTATATCGTTTAATGTTTCATGCACAAACATACCAAATCACACACACGCGTGCATATATGCATATATAATATATATATATATATATATATATATATATACATATATATGAAGGGTTTGTTTGCAAAAACCGATAAGTCCATTTTTGAAGATTTTGAAGTACGATCTCTGTCACAAAGTACAAAATGATACCTTTTAAATGATATATTGGTCACTACATAAAAAGGTATATTAATTAAGTTATGGTCAAAAGAAGCAAAAATTTCTTATTATTCTCTTTATTTTTCTTGACCTTTAATCGCAAATATCTCCATTTGGCAAATATGGACTTACCGGTTTTTGCAAACAAACTCTTCATATATATATATATATATATATATATATATATATATATATATATACATATACATAATAGGCGTAAGACAGTATAGTATTCCAGGGGAGATGTAGCTTCTTCTTCCTACAACGTATTTCCTTTATTATTTTGTATTCGAGCTTTCGGCCATGTCGGCCTTCATCAGGATCTACACAAACAAAATGACAAATGCGCCACTGCCAGTGAATTGTAATAACATGTTAAGCGGTGGCACAACATTTCTTACATATATGTATATATATATGTATATACATACATATATATATATATATATATATATATATATATATATTTATATATATATATTGCACATTCACGTGTGTCTGTGTATCTGTTGGTAAAGATAAGTAACCCATATTTCAAATCCTTAAACCTGATACCTTTATTCATTTCACTAAATTCTGACCGCATTTTTTTTCCAATAGGCCCTATGCCCAATGACAATCATTTTACGAAAAACATTTGAATTGAAAACGGATAGTATTCTGCCACCAATATTATCATAATTATCTAACAAGTCAAAAATACTGTTTTAAACACGCTTAGAGAAACACGGCGTTACTGAGTTTGATGAAGCGTTCTGACTCAACGTATTTGATATTCATTTTCACGATTTTGCGTAAATTTGATGTGACTTTAAAATGTGTGATTTGTGATGTAACTTTCAATTTAAGTCGCTGAGTGTTATCTATAATATATGCGTTGCATCATGTATAATATTACATCGTGTTTGTATTGATTGCAAGATTTATCCAAAAACTAAATAAAAAGGTTAATAATATGACATTGACAACGTGGATTTAAAAGTATGAATTCACCAACACCTCAGCAAATATTTCAATATTCAACAAACCCGTATTAAAGCATTTCATTTTTAATTAGAGGTATAAGTATTCACTCAGCACGTTGTCTAAATTTGCTTAGAAGAGTCAATTACTCACATGCAATGCATTGCAAGCAATTAATGTGTATATTAGTTGACCCTACAGAAAATGAAAGTGTTCGACAATCCATGTTATTCATCAGAGTCCAAAAATACCTGCATATTCGTTTTCATGTCAATTGGTTACTGAGATCTAGTTTCAAAATTGTGTTTGTTTATTTTTTTTTCTTCTAGATTTGCATCAGTATGAGATTACACATTTGTTCAGATAGACCATGATTTACAATGAATTTAATTCGGTTATTTCCTTATCTTGTGGCTGGAAGAGATTGGTCATATTCGATCAAATCTGCAACCTTTTGCCCTAAATATATACATAATAAAACAGGATATGGGATGATTCGAAGTTTTGTTAATTTCCGCCATCTTTGAGTACAGTTTTCTCTGCTTATTTGCCGATGAAATCCCGACAAGAAAAAAGAAGCAAAAATGACAAAATCAACCACATAAAAAAGTTTGAATGACTCGGTCGATTCTAGGTATCTTTATAACACAGTTGCAATGTATTAGTCGCAAAAATCATTCAGTTCACATCTAAGTAAGCAACAAGGTTATGCAACGATACGTTGGATGAGTATAGTGCGTGTGTATAGGTATGTGTATGTGTGTGTATGTGCGTGTGTGTGTGTGTGTGTGTGTGTGTTCGCGTGTGCGTGCGTATGTGTTTGTATTTTGTGTATGGGGGGGGGGGGAGGCGGGGTCAAGATGGACTTTGTCACCGGGCATCAAATACCACGCTCACGTAAACAGTGTTTCCGTAACCACCAAGACAAGTTATCAAACTTACTTAAACGCTGTATCATTAATTTTTTGTATACTACCTATAAATGCCGATAAGAGTAGGTAAAAACAGTAAAATGTAGGATCCTTTTTGAAGTGATTTCGGGATTCTTAAATAGGAATGAAAAAATAAAGCAATCAAGAACAATTCAATTTCTACAACCATTATAGTATAGGGCCTTGTATAGGGCTTTGTTAGGGTTTTAGTTGCGTCAATGTTATCCGATGTGACAGGGTTGTCTATATATCTATGATATGTTTATTATTAGCTTTTCTGTAGCCAACATTTTCCTGTACTGCCTACCTGATAATCGACTGATAATGGCTCTGAGGGGAATGTATGTCACAAGAAATGTTTGGTTTTTTTTTGTTTTTTTGTTTTTTTTTTTTAGCTTCCCATCCATTTTCACATTTCACAATAATTTTATTTAGTAGATTATGCCTGGATACAATGTTCCTTAGCTTTACAGCGTTTTTGTGGATTAAAAAAATTGTATAAATTCATATGCATGATGCTTTTTGGTAGCATGACATGTTTTGTACTCTTACATACTTTGTTGAAATGAAAATGAATAAATCAAGGGCTCGCTTCCAAAAGACGCTAAATCCATCGTTTTTCAATGAATTTAGCGTCTTTTGATTGAAAGCTCTTCAAATATAATAACATTAATAATTCATTTATCAACAATTTTAGGCACATTACATGCGTATATAAAATATGCTCTTATTGTAACGTGCAACGAAATGGTGTTGATCGTACCCTTCGTAATGACAAAAATAAATCAGTTGAGTGTGAACGAGAATAATTTACCATCAGTACTTGGTTATCACGATATGATTTTGAAGGAGGTGGGGCAGGAAACGCTGCCAATATGACCTTGTCGTTAGTCACAGGTGAGCCATTGACACCCGACTTCAGAAAAACAAAATATATTGACAAGATATTGACAGCAACGATTGATGAAACGATCGGGGGTCAAAGTTCTTGTCCTGTACGAATGTTACATCATTGTAGGCAGTGGGAGGTAAGGAATTAAAGATCCTTGTTTGTGTTTACCTAATGGACCCCTTGAAAACAGTTACTTCAACTGGTCCGAAGGCCTAATTTACACACAGTGAGTCGGAACAGTGCTGACAAGATCAGATAAGTGAAGGAGGAGGATTAATCAACAGCAAACACAGCCGTGCTACAAGACACTGTGAGGTGGGTGTTCTTTACAGCGATCGCCCTATAGAGGTCCACCCAGTGGTAATTCATTAACCCTGTACATTAAGATTCAGTCACAGTCATATAACACACCAAGAAAGGTATAGGTGCATTCCCGCACTCTTTCTGCCAGACCTGTGCTCATAAAAAAGAAAGACCCAAAGTTAATGTGGAATGTGCTGCAAAATTGCAAAAGAAACATTGCCGCAACGTAGTTAGAGGAACCATGATTGGGTCTGATCCTTACTTGAACAGATATTGAATTCGCCGATTGCTGGGTGACCCAACGCACACCGCCTCGTGAGTCGTGGAATACTCTGGAAGGTTGCCCTCGCCAGCCTTAGTGCGTCTCTGGCTCCGAACCTGTACCTGAGGAAGTGACTCGTCTTGGCGCGATAATAGATATCTTGAAGAAAAACTCAGAAGGAAAAACAAAAATGATGTGGCTTTGATTTCAAGACAGTTTTGTTTGTATAATCTTGTACAGTTTCCCCAAGTTTCATTTGTGTGGAGATAGCAATATGTCGGATCTCCCTGGACTTAATGCAACATTGGACCCCCTTGATATTGGGGTTCTTGTCGTTTACTTTGTGCTGGTGATTTCAGTAGGTCTTGGGGTAAGTGATTTACATTTTTCTCTTAAGTATCATTATTTTTTGAATTGTCTTTTCTATAGGTTATATACATTGTTATATATGTATATTTCTAAATAATTAACCATGCATTGAAATTGCAAATTAACAAGCTCTTCACGAAAGGTTTCGAGACTCGTGAGTTAGGAGTTAAAGCTAGTGGCGAATATCTATCGATGCTTGTTTCTTAACTCTATTTGTATCATAATAATAGGATGAAATAATTCCTTGAGGTAGTATTGTTTTTGCAATTACTGCAAATCTGCGAATAATATAAAAAGAGTTATAGTCTGGGTGCCAGAGGCTGAACCTTGTTTTACCGTCCACCCAATGTTTTTTGATGGTTTTACCCTATTTCGGGGGTGCTGAATCCGAATCTGGATGATGCAACGCTTCCATCCTTGAGGATTTTGAGATATTCAAGATGGCCGCCAAAATGGCCGCCCGAACTGGAAATTCCCACGTATTTCCTTCTAAATGGTGATAGATTGAAAACAATTGATGGTTTTACCCTATTTCGAGGGTGCTGAGCCCGAATCTGGATGAAGCAACTCTTACATCCTTGAGGGTTTTGAGATATTCAAGATGGCCGCCAAAATGGCCGCCAAAACCGAAAATTCCCACGTATTTCCTTTTAAATGGTGTGAAATTGAAAATAATTGATAATTCTATCCTATTTGAAAGGTGCTGAATCCGAATATGGATGATGCAACTCATGCATCCATGAAGTTTTTGAGATATTCAAGATGGCCGCCAAAATGGCCGCGCCAATTAAAACCGGAAATTCCCATGTATTTCCTTCTTAATGGTGAGAAATTGAAAACAATTGATGGTTTTACCCTATTTCGAGGGTGCTGAATCCGAAACTGGATGATGCAACTCTTGCATCCATGAAGTTTTTGAGATATTCAAGATGGCCGCCAAAATGGCCGCCAATTAAAAGCGGAAATTCCCACGTATTTCCTTCTAAATGGTGAGATATGGAAAACAATTGATGGTTTACCCTATTTCGAGGGTGCTGAATCTGAATCTGGATGATGCAACTCTTGCTTCCTTGAGGATTTTGAGATATTCAATATGGCCGCCAAAATGGCCGCCAAAACCGAAAATTCCCTCTTATTTCCTTCTAAATGGTGAGAAATTGAAAACAATTGATGGTTTTGCCCTATTTCGAATGTGCTGAATGAGAATCTGGATGATCCAACTCCTGCATTGTTTAAGATTTTGAGATATTCAATATGGCCGCCAGAATGGCCACCCAAAACGGAAGTTCCCATATATTGAAAGCCATTGGTGGTTTTTATCTTATTTTGAGGGTGCTGAATCTGAAGCTCAGGATACAACTCTTGAATCCTTAAGGGTTTTGAGAAGATAAAGATGGTCGCCAAAAATGACCGCAAAAAACGGAAATTGATATGTAGACCCCCTATTTCCTTCTAAATGGTGTAAAATATAAAACAAATGGTGGTTTTACACTATTTTGAGTTTGCTGAATATGAAGCTCCAGGATACAGCTCTTGCTTCCTTGAGGGTTTTGAGATAATAAAGATGGCCGACAGAATGGCCCCTAAATGGCCGTTAAAAACGAAATTTTCCATGTAAGCCCTCTGTTACCTTCTAAATGGTGTAAAATTGAAAACAATTGGCGGTTTTACTCTATTTCGAGGGTGCTGAATCCGAACCTGGTTGATGCAACTTTCGTATTTTTTTAAGGGTTTTTGAGATGTCCAAGATGACCGCCAAAATAACTGTCAAAAATTGGAAAATTTTAGACCCTATTCAGCACCCTCGAAACTTGGTTTTTGAAATTCATCCATTTTTTAGGGTTTTTAGATGACCAAGATGACAGCCAAAGTAAGTTTCAGAATTTCAATGTTAATATATTTTTTCTCTTAATGGTAAAAATTTTAAAATAAATTGATGGTCTTACCCTATTTCGAGGGTGCTGAAGGTCTTTGAAGGTTTTGAGACATCTATAAATGTCATGTATGAACGAAAACTCCTTAACATTTTCTTATACTTAAATAGTGAAGTATTGTGCTCTAACGCGAAGCGGGTGATTAAACTCATGCAGGGTGAAAAGCAATAATTCGTATTCTTAAATTCAACTCAGTTGAGCGAATTTGTCAAATCAGCCAAAAGTTATTGACATCCAAAATGACTGTCACAATGGTACATTGTAATATGCTGAGATATTCCGATATGTCTCAAACGGAACTTTAACACATACTGGAAAAAAAAAATAAAGTGATATTGACATCATACTGAAACGTAGAACCACAAAGATACGCCTGAAATTATTTTATGCATAATTGTTATAAGATAATGATTGTGGTCGCCAATAATATGGCTCCACAGATGTGAAGTTAATCCTTTTCGGCTATCACTAGAGTAGAATTAAATTATGGCATGTTGGTATTTGGTGTTGAAACTTGTCTTGTATTCTGACGAGTCTCGCCTCGTATTCTTATGAAACTTGTCCCATATTCTGATTACGTCATTGGAAATGGTTGCATCCATGACCACTATAGTAGATATCAATAAGGGTAATTTCAAAAGCACTCTGCGCGATTATGATATTCGTAAGTACTGGATTATCAATTATTACCTTCCATGTTGTCGTTTGTTTTTTTATTCAATTTTTTTTTTGCGTTACCTGTGATATGACCGTCTCCTCGTGTGTGTTTGTAATATATTATATATACGTATACATATTATACATAATTATACACATAATAATGCTACGTCATAATTGAAAAAAAAAATGAAGCAGAACTATAAAAATGTCCCACTCGTGTCTTCAACAATGTCATCAAGACCATCAATATAAACCAAATACGGTAACCAATTTGAGTGTTCATGGATGAAGAGATTAAAACTGCTCATAGATTAAGACAGGTAATATTGGGTAATTTCAGTACACTATCTTCTCTAAATCACTATCACAATATGATATGTTTTCCATATCTCACCATTAAGAAGGAAACACGTGGGAAATTCCGGTTTTATTTGGCGGCCATTTTGGCGGCCATCTTGAATATCTCAAAAACTTCATGGATGCAAGAGTTGCATCATCCAGATTCGGATTCAGCACCTTCGAAATAGGGCAAAACCATCAATTGTTTTCCATATCTCACCATTTAGAAAGAAATACGTGGGAATTCCCGTTTTTAATTGGCGGCCATTTTGGC
Source organism: Diadema setosum (assembly GCA_033980235.1). Taxonomy (NCBI): domain Eukaryota; kingdom Metazoa; phylum Echinodermata; class Echinoidea; order Diadematoida; family Diadematidae; genus Diadema; species Diadema setosum. Next base: position 37,251,712 of record CM067061.1, on the reverse strand, counting down.
GGCCATCTTGAATATCTCAAAAACTTCATGGCTGCAAGAGTTGCATCATCCAGTTTCGGATTCAGCACCCTCGAAATCGGGTAAAAACATCAACTATTTTAAATTTCTCACCATTTAGAAGGAAATACGTGGGAATTTCCGGTTTTAATTGGCGTGGCCATTTCGGCGGCCATCTTGAATATCTCAAAAACTTCATGGATGCATGAGTTGCATCATCCATATTCGGATTCAGCACCTTCCAAATAGGATAGAATTATCAATTATTTTCAATTTCACAACATTTAGAAGGAAATACGTTGGAATTTTCGGTTTTGGAGGCCATTTTGGCGGCCATCTTGAATATCTCAAAATCTTCAAGGATGCAAAAGTTGCATCATCCAGATTCGGATTCAGCACCCTCGAAATAGGGTAAAACCATCAATTGTTTTCAATCTATCACCATTTAGAAGGAAATACGTGGGAATTTCCAGTTCGGGCGGCCATTTTGGCGGCCATCGTGAATATCTCAAAACCCTCAAGGATGCAAGAGTTGCATCTTCCAGACTCGGATTCAGCACCCCTGAAATAGGGTAAAACCATCAAAAAACATTGGGTGGACGGTAAAACAAGGTTAGGCCCAAAAAGTGGCTTTGGCACCCAGAATATTATGCAACAGCCAAGATTGTTGTTGTGTGAAGTCTGAGCAAGAATAATTTGACAGAAATAAAAATGAAAACACTTTATTACCATCTCGTTCTTTCAACTTCTAAAAAAAAAAAATCATGGCGTAACTTTCTAAAGATAAAGTCAAATGGGATCCCTTCTTCTGGCTTGGCCCACTCGCGGCCCAGGAATCACTAAATATCAAACTCTCCTATTTAACTTCCCATCATGTATGTTCTCCACAAACCTCCTACACTCCCAATATCTCACTCTCTCTCTCTCCTTCTTTTTTTCCCCCCTCTCTCTTGATATCTTTTTGAAGAAATTCTATACTTTTATTGATGTTACATTTCGACATTATTTTCCTCCACTGTTGGTATGATGATTGTTATTATTATTATTATTATTGGTATTGGTATTATTATTATTATTATTATTATTATTATTGGCATTTGTATTATTATTATCATTATTATCATTGTTATTATTATTATTATTATTATTATTGTTATTATTATTATTATTATTATTATTATTATTATTATTATTATTATTATTATTATTATTATTGTCTGTATTGTTACTGGTGCACTACAATTGCTTTAACCTTTGCGTGATGATACCGAAGTCCAATCATTGTTGTGATTGTTGTTTCATTTCAGTCTATGCTGAGGTCAAACCGTGGAAATGCTGAAGGCTATTTTCTTGCTGGCGGTTCAATGATTTGGTTGCCGGTAAGTAAGCAATCTGGGTCCCGTCTCACCTTAACTTTGCTATCAGTAACAACTGCCACATTTCTTTGACAAATTTGCTCTCCGCCAGTCAGACGCAAGGATTTCAGTAGCGTATAACAACTATAGTAACTTGTTATTGATAACAAGTTTTGTAAAACGGGGCTCAGAGTTAGCTATAATGCTACTGAGACATGTTGCGTATATATGCTGCTCAGATACCCTTCAGTTCTGCAGGGTGTAGAGGATAGTGCCGTAAGGAAAGGGTAAAAATGTATGCATGTATGCATGATATTACCCTACTAAAACTGTATGCATACTAAAACTGTATGCATGATTTTACCCTACATGATTAAAGGTACATTACCATGAGGAGCAGTGATTTAACGTGTTTGAGATAGCACATTTGATGCGTATGATGTGTAGGTCAGCTGCATCACAAAACATCTTACCATATTACAAAAGTTGTAATAAAGCCTCAAATATAAGGAGATATCACCATTTTTCTCAAAAAACAACAACTGTCTGACTGTAGACGGTTTAGTCTAGAAACATTTTTATTATACTTATTGCTCACATTTTGTATATTTAACATTACTTAACATTGATTATACTGATTGAAATATTTACATTGATTGTTTCTATCCTAAACTCACATTTTAGAACTAAATGTATTTTGAAGCACTAAGTGGGTTTTTGTTTCATCTGCAAATGGTAAATAATGCCTTTAAAATGCCAATATTTACGTGGAACGCCACAAAAAAAAAAATACAAGCAACACAGACAAAATGTATGACTTCTTGAACTGTAGTCTAATGCATGAAATGATAGAAACTGAACTGAATTGAAGTGAAACTCATCTTAGGAATTTTAACCATTTTATCTGAAAGATCATAACACACTGCGATTTTCCATAATTCAGAACATTGATAAGTGTTCGCCAAAACACCAAGAGCCGCCAGTGTTTTTTTTTCCCCTCATTGTTATTACACGTCAATTTAAGATCTACTGAGGCGAAATTGTCGGATCTAATTCTGTAAAGTCATCAGTAATCATCGAGATTTGTCTTAGAACATTTTCATTTCAACTTTTTGGCAGAACAATGATAGCATAATAACGTGCAATAATGTTATGCTCTGTCCTATTGATTTTCTTTAATGATTTTGGACATCAAGAGCCGCCAGTGCTTTTCGCCTTATTATTTTGGCTTCTGACATACGCGTTTTTCTCTTTTCTTTTGATCTTTTGTTTTAATTTGTGTTGGCCAAAGGTTGGTGCTTCTCTCTTTGCCAGTAATATTGGAAGTGAGCATTTCATCGGGTTGGCTGGATCGGGGGCTGCCTCGGGAATAGCTGTAGGGGCCTTCGAATTGAATGTGAGTAAATTGCTGCCTGTTGCATTGCTTCCACTAAAGATATCCGCCGGCAACGCTGCACACTGGCACTGGTCCGACGGTCGCTGACCAGTAAAAATCACTGTCGGAAAAGTAACTTTTTGAGGAATTTAAAGTAAAAACTGAGTACCTATATACTGGTCCGACAGACAGGTCTGACCAGTAGAAGAAATGGGTTGGCGTGCAACCTGAAATATATATATATATATATATATATATATATATATATATATATATATATATTATGTATATGTATTATAATATATATATACACATATACCATGTATGAAACGTTATATACGTGTTTTTTAGTTTATAAGTTGTGATTTGACGTGTCTCACGCCATTCTGTTCGAAGAGTTAATGAAATACTGTTCTAAAATATTCATATCTCATGGTGTGTTGTAGCGCGCTTGGCGTACCGCGAAGTGGTGGGTAAAGGCTTCTACATAGGATCTCCATAAGATATTGGCTTTGCGAATGAACCATTAATACAGACTATAAAACAGCTAAGTAAGCAATATTCTTTCCTACTTTCAAAACGTAGCGAACGTAGACATTTTCTTCTCTCTTCGATGCACTCTGATAATTATTGGTCTCTCTGTCAACGTGGCGTATACTTCCAAAATTTTCCATCACGAGAAAAATACGCAACATGCCATATTTAAAGGTTAAGGTATGTGACAAGGCAAATTGACACAATATCATGACAAGGGACAACGTGCACTTAATGAATTATTTACTCACGCTTTGTTTGCTTTATGATCATTTCAAAAAAGACTTTGATAATTATTCTTCCCTCGTTTGTTTTCATCTCTCCGTCTGTTTGTTATAGCTGGGACTCTGCTACCGCCATGATAGTTCTTGCGTGGTTGTTTCCCATGTTTCCGGGATTTTGTGTCATGTTTCATGCAATATAGGCATAATCATACTCTATTCATACACTCTGATGGGAGGGGGAAATCGTTACATATCACACAAGATGATGATTGCGCGTGCGCGAAGTCACAAAACATCCAGGGTAGTCATAATGGCTACGGTGAGATGCTACACAGTGATATTACTACAGTCTCTGTAGGCCTACGACTTTAAATGGAAAATGCAGTCAAAATAATACACAAAAGTTAGTTTTATAAGAAAGAGTAAAATATTACGATCGAAATCGGGGAAAAATAAGGAAGTTATGACATTTTGAAGTTTTGCTACTTTTTCAGGAAACAGTTCTTGAACAGTCAATGTGAATATACAAATGGCAAAATCAGCATGTCATTCCCTCACAACTTGCCGTATATAGTTTGTACATAAAATTTTGAAATTTCTAGGTTTTTATCAAAACACAATTATGCCCGAGGCTCAAATCCTGGTGTGTCTGACTGATCACTATTTTGAAGTTATTAAACCAGAAATAACATCATGTTTCAGACTTCAATGACAGAAACATTGAATTTTCATCATTTTTTTTTTACACGATGAATGGAAAATTGGGAGGTTATGACATGGTCAGCTCACTCATTTGCATATTTATATCCACTGTACAAAAACTGTTTTGCAGAAATTAGCAAAACTTCAAAATTTCATAATTTCCTTAATTTTCATCCGATTTCAGTCAAAGTGTACTTTTACCGTTGACCTCGAAAGATTTTACTCTTTTTTATCAGACAAACTTGTTTTAGGGCTGGATTTCCTCTTTAACAATGTTATTTTTGTCATCAGTATTCATTGTCATTTTCAGAATTGCTAATATATGTTAATATGATAATCATTGTCTACTCCAGTCATAATCAGTATCACCTCTGCATGCCTAATTTTCAGGGTTCCTCCACAGTTTTCTCTTTTACCTAGGATTCATATGAATGTGTTAATACAGAAAATAACTAACTTGCAACTGAACAAACAAACTGACAGGACGTTCGTTTTAAGTTGGCTTGAATATACTGCCGTCCGATGAATCCCCGTAACATGATAACGCAATACGTGGTCTGGGTATACATAATTCAGAAGAATCGTTTATCCGGAAAAGAAATGAGGTTCATTTTCCCGAATGTTCATTATTCAGAAACATTCAAAGTAATTACACTTTTTATACGTTCGTTAATCCCAAAGTGAAATAAGGTTTGTGGCGTTGCTCAGAAGGTTCGTTATTCCAAAGTTTCGTCCGAAAATGTGGGGTTCGTTCTTCCGAATATTCGTTGATCCAAAAAAGAGAAAAAGGGGGAGTATACTAATGAGCCTCATTTACTCTTTGAAGTAATGCACCTGCGGAATAAGGATTTTTTTTTTCGTTCTTGGATTAACAAACCTTCGGAATAATGAACTGTATTTAATCTGACAGAGGCTGAAACTTATAATTACCTCCGTCCTCCCTATTATGAAGGTGTAGTCTTATTTCGAGGTTGCTGAACTCGAATTTGGATGCTACAACTCTAGCATCTTTGAGGTTTATGAAATGTCAAAGATGGCCGCCAAAATGGCCGCCAAAAACTAACATTTTGAATATTTCCGCATGGATACAGAAAGGTGACAATGATAAACTCTTCAGTGACTCGGGTGGGGAACATGGTGTAAAAACCAGTGTCATCCATACTCTTATAATGCACATTCAAGTTGAGCAAATTGTAAAGTCAACCAAAATGGCGCCAAAAAATGCCCCAGAATGGTAATCTAGGCCTACATAAGGAAATCCGAATATTTGTCTCACAGGATGATAATATACATCCTTTCTGAAAATAAGAAAGTCTACTTTTAGTTAAACAAAGATATTGCCAATAATTACATTGTGTATATCCGACATTATAATTGTATTTCAAAATTGCCACCAAGGACGCTGCTTAGATTAAAAACTACCGGAGATGTGTAGTAGTATCTCACTTCTTTTGAAAATTACCCCCATCTTGGCTTATATGTCAATTCTGTGAATCAGTGATTTATAATTACATTCTGGGTAAATACAATTTGTTACTGTTTGAACAGGCGTTGATCATCCTCCAAATTCTGGGATGGGTTTTTCTACCTGTCTATTTGGCCAGCGGAATCTTCACCTTGCCCGAGTACCTGCAGAAGCGCTTCGGTGGCGTTCGGCTTCGTATGATCATCGCATTCGTCTCGCTCATACTCTACATCTTCACGAAAATATCGGTGAGAGGAAAATATTCCATCGCTTCTCGATTACTTGCCAATTTGGGAGATTAATTGATTGTTCAGAGGCGGTTCAAAGGTCATATTAATCATGAAGTTTTCTTCAACGGGCAAATTTACCTTCCGCTGAACGAACATGAAAGCGGGAGGAATGTGGACGTGAAACAGCAGCAAAAAGATGAAATCATTTTCACTTTTGTTTTAATCTGATGGGTTGTGATGTCTCAAAGATGAAAGGTGTAAAGCCACAACCATGAAATACAAAGAAACCGTGCCTTCTTAAAATGGTATGTTTGTATAAAAAACAACAACAACCTGTTCTTTATGTCTTACAGTTTATCTTTTGAACATACCTCCGTTTGATTTGTTTTCAGACAATGACATCTATTCTAAATAAAAGAAAAATCATTGTGTAGGTTTAATCTAATATTGTCGATAAAAATGCATTCTTATCGAAATACAAAAATAGGGGGCGCTATCCTATATTTTTCCGTGACAATGATTAACAATGATTAATATACTCTGGAGCCAGAGTAACACAAGTCTAAAATTTCCGACAGCATAGCTATATTGCGACTGACACCAGCAGGTGTGTAACTCTATAGAATGTCTATGATATCAAATATCATCGAAAGATGTGGACTCATTGTAGCGCCAAGTTGGACCAATTTGAAACTGTGTCGTAATAGGATCCGCTCCAAGATCGATGATTTACAGACTGCCAAAACACTAGTGATCAATCCGCACCAACCGAAAACACACACTATCTATGAGGGGGAAGAGAGTCCCTAAAGATTTACTTAACCTTGAGTTTCATTTACTGGTGACGATGGAAGTGTTTAGAGAAGGCATAACCATGTAATCCAACGATCCAACAAACCAACTACTGCAATGGTTCCGTTTTACATCATACTGACGCAAAACAGGTGACGAATAAATATTCAATTCAATTAAATTCGATTTATTTTCATACTTCTCAATTATGAAGGAATGTACATCAAATATAATAAAAACACAGTGAATCATAATATCCGTTTTGGATGTACAGTAAATTAATGTAAGCATGTAAAACATATAGCGGTCAATCATCGTACGTTTGGTTCTATGTATAACGCTACAGAAATATGATGGAACCTACTTAAAAAGCGAGCTTGTTAAGCGTAGGTCCCAAATTCTGAAAAGAGTGTAAAGATGAGGAGCACGGATGCAACGTAGGACCAAAATAAAGAGAAACAAAAATGAAAGGCAAAAATACCTGGGGCACTAACAGAATCTTCTCAATACATTAATAGTGATATACAGACAACCACATTCTGCAGATGTAAGAACAGTTGATTTAACAATGTTGACAATAGTGTAATAATATGATTTGAACAATGGTGAAAAGAGAACAACTCGACATGTGAGTCCTCGGAGGAGATACGGGAAACGTAAAGAGTGAACATACAAGAGTGAACATATTGGATGGCGGCAGAAAATGTAGAAGATTTGACCGTTGTGATGAGTGATAATGCACTGATGATCAATGTGGTTGATTCTGGAGTCGCTGTCCCGACACAAGTGATCAATCAGAAGACCATTTGCTATGTGGTAATAATACCATAACTAACAACAAAGATATAGTCTTATTTACGCAGTGCAGCCTCTTCAGAGTTAACACCGCTCTTACCACAGAATTGCCACTCATCCATTTTGTACATCTGGGGCCCGTTTCATAAAACTTGTCATTAGTGACAACTGCCACATTTCTATGACAAATTTGTTATTCGCCGTCCATTCTCTCACTTTCTTTGGGATAATTTAAAGTGAATTATTTTCAGTCATGGAAATTTCCATCGTTTATTCTTTTCTAATCTATCTAAAACTGATTAGAAATTGTTTTCATGTGAGGAAATAGTCGTAAAATACTGCCAATTGAAGGGTAATATCGAAATAACCCAAGACAAATAAATATTGACTTTTACAGTAGGTCAGGTCAATCTCATTGATTCATCATTTCCATTATATAGTTACTCTTGACTTAATTATCATCTCGCCTCTTCATACAGACTAGCTCAGCCCCATAAATGCAACATTTAGCTTCAATAAAACTAGTTTACAGCACTTGTCACATCTTTATCATATCTACTCAAACAAGCAATAAAAACTAATGAGGTCCTCAATGGAATGGGGTGGGATCGGCGGAGTATGAGAGGACTGATTCTCGATTTCACGTTATCATGCCTTTAGAATCGCTAGTTGTTTAAGATTAAATTTTTTCGCGATGCTCACTGTCTTGGTGTGATAATATTTCAAAGTGGTTTTATTTCTTTATTTGTATTATTTTATAATGGGTAGTTCCTTACTCCAGGGCCTCCCTGATTATTAGAAAGCCGCACCGGCGCCTCTATAATGGAACAGGTGGTCTCCCATTCCGTCTGTATATTGGTCACAGGCACATGTAATTAATGCTCTCTACTATAACGCACCAAAAGCAAAACGTTGTCAATCCGAAGCATATTTTTATTTTCTTACATCAAGCATATATGACGGAATCTTAATCCCCATCAGTGTTCTCTAACCCCCGTCTCCTGAAGGTGGATCTTTATTCGGGGGCGCTGTTCATCGAACAGGCCCTTGGATGGAACCTGTATGTCTCTATCCTGGTTCTACTGGCCATCTCCGCCGTGTACACGGTCACTGGCGGGCTGGCGGCCGTTATCTATACCGACACGGTACAGGCGATCATTATGCTTGGTGGCGCCCTTTGGCTGTGCATCGAATGTAAGTGTGGGTTCATTGAAGGTGGAGCTTGTATAAAAGCACGCCTTTCATTTCAAGTTAGCTCAATGATGAATATTTTGAAAGTTTACAATAAATCAGTGAGGAGTAGAATCAATTTTAGGAAGGCTTGCCCCTCTCAACAAAAGATGAATGATAACACCTCCGAGGAAATAAAATTAAAAAGTAGCACTTGAGAATGATAAGGGATTTAAGAAGAGAATACGGCAGCAAAATCAATAAACAGAAATGGCAGTAATGGCATAGTAGTAGCGTTATAAGAAACAGAAATAGTATTGATAACAGGAAAGTTCAAAGAATAGATGTATATTGCTGACGGAGGATAAAGCAATGATCTCTCATATCTATAAACGTTTTAGTCTTTCCCGTTCCTCCCTTCTTTTTTTTTCTCCTCATCTTTCTGCCTCTCCTTCTCTCCTCCCTCTTTCTCTCTATACACTATATATTCTTCTCTATCTTACTATCAAACTATCTATCCATCTATCTATCTATCTATCTATCTATCTATCTATCTATCTTTCTTTCTTTCTGTCTATCTATCTATCTTTCTATCCTCATATTATACATAATTATATATCTTTCTCTATTTCTTATCCACAGCCTTCAATGCCATCGGGGGCTATGATAACTTGGAACCGCTCTACGGCGAGGCAGTGCCTAATGAAACGAAGTACGGGGGCAACGAGTGTGGCGAGCCGCGAGACGACTTCTTCTCGATGCTTCGCGATCCGATCGACTCCGACCTCCCCTGGCCCGGCTTCATCTTCGGCCAGACGACGGCGTCGCTGTGGTACTGGACCACCGACCAGGTCCGACCGCCGTGAGCGATGACCATTATACCATCTTTTTTCCCGTTCGGTGGTGATCGTCTTGTGTGTGCTTCGATGTTTGATGTTTGCGTGTTTGTTTGTTTGTTTGTGTGTGTGTGTGTGTGTGTGTGTGTGTGTGCTTAAGCTAGACAGTACTGCGTCTACTTATAACTATTTTCTTCGACTAATCCCTTCCACTACTGCCATTACTTCTACAACTACTATTACTGTATTTCAACTGCATTTTGACTGTATTTCAAATTTATGTCATATTTCCATTTTCTCAATGATGAGATTACAAAATTATTGACAACAAAACAAGAATACAAAATATATATACAATCATGTCTTTTGATTGTAGAAGAAAAAGAAAAGAAAATATACCTGATTGGACGTGATTCCGACACCGTATGAAAAAATAAATGGCCCAATAACGATAGCACAATGTCTCAGCTACAACATATCAAAATCTGGGAGAAATTCACCGAAGCATTAAGTGAGCTAGTGCTCGAAAAAGACAGTCATGTCAATTTTCATTTCCAGAAAAACTGCACTCCCATAGAGATAACACGTAAACTGGTCAAATTTGACAAGATTACTTTCAATCCATTTTTACGAGGTGATGGCGTCATCCAATCAAAATTATGTTATACGTTAGTGAAAGACAATTTAATAAGCTACAACATACTGAAATCTAGGTGAAAATTGGTAAAGGATAAGTGAGATACGCTCGAGTGAACTTGAAATTTGATGACGTCATTTTGAAAATTTACTTTTTTTTACTTTATTAAGAAATTTGATATTTTCAAATCATATTTCCAGCATCGCCAACCCATGAAATGGCATGAACAATTCATCAGCTTTCAGAATATGTAAAGAAAATGGGGGGTCACCGTCCATCCTGACGAGAAAAGTCGGATTTAAAATTGGAATTTGTCAAGACTGACAAATTAGGTGATCCGATCTGTTCGGAAATCAGTGATGTGTGTCCTGATCCAAGTAGGCATGACCATACAGGTTTCATCGGTGTTGAGGGGACATTGGCCGTGTGATGTTTGGATTCTCATTTAGAAAAGGGAGTCAGACCTGCCATCTTTGGCACCGAATTCCGTATACACTAACGAAGATACAGAATGAAGGAATTTGACCTTTGACCCCGCTTTGCACATCCAAGATGGCGTCTGAGCAAAACGTGATTATTTTATGAAATGATCCTTGTAGCTTGGTCTTTACGTGTGCAAAATATGGGAAAGATAGGACATGTATTCACCAAGATACAGGATGAACATTTATGACCTTTGACCCTAATTTACATACCCAAGATGGTGTCCGATCAAGTAGTTTTAAATTTATGAAATAATGTACATGACATGAACTAAATATGTGCAAAATATGGGGCTGATAGGGCTTGTTTTTCTTGAGTTATTGTAAAGAAAGTTGCAGAAAGAAAGAAATATCTCAATACATCGAAGATAAGCTTTAATTTCAACCAAGTTTTTTAACGGGATCCCGACATCGTACGAAAACGCGAAGGGCACACATCCGATAGCGCAAAGTCTCAGCTACAACATATTAAAATCTGGGAGAAATTCACCGAAGGGTAAGTGAGCTAGTGGTCGATAAAGACAATCATGTCAATTTTCACATATAGAAAAATTTCCTCCCATAGAGATAACACGTCATAACGAAGATACAGAAAGAAGTACATATGACCTTTGACCCCACTTTGCACAGACAAGATGGCATCTGAGCAAAAAGTGGTTATTTTGTGAAATGATTCTTGTAACATGGTCTTTGCGTGTGCAGAATATGGGAAAGATAGGACATGTATTGACCAAGATACAGGACGAAACATTTATGACCTTTGACCTAAATTTACATACACAAGATGGTGTCCGATCAAGTAGTTGTTATTTTATGAAATAATGTACGTGATATGAACTAAATATGTGCAAAATATGGGGTTGATAGCCATTGTTGTTGTTGATCTATTGCACAGAAAGTAGAAGAAAGAAAAATAAAGAAAAACTTAAGTTATTTTACAGAAATTTGAAGGGTTTAGAAGTTTTAAGGGTATAGATGAATTTTGAAAACATGAGTAGAATCAGCTTAATTTGAACTATATGTGACGTAAATTTCATTGTAAAATTCCAATCCATTAATGAGATATGAATGAGAATTAGTTTCAATATAATGACGTCATAGTGACGTCACGGTCGACTGATCAATATGATTTTATTTGACCCGTCGTCTTTGGGACATGATACATAGATGGTATAATTTTGACATCGATAGAAAGAGAACTTTTTGAGCTAACCGATACACAAATTTTGTCCAGAAATAAAGAAGAAGAAGGAAAACAAAGAATCCGTACAGATACAGAAGGTGATCCGAAGGATACTCGGATCACCTAAAAATTATTTTTGTCATCTGACTGGTCAAGGGCATTGAAAGTGACAACACATATTGTAGCGAGATTTCATTTGAACCTCCACCTTCTCTCTGGCTGGTTCGTCTCACATAAGTATATTGTGACTTCAGACACATCACCTAGTTCACCACTCACCACTCAAGTATTACAAAGGCAAACACGTCAACACTGGATTGAGATCTGCATACATCATCAACTATCTCCCTATTAGAGAGATCATTCTCAGTAAATCGACGTAGAGTGTAACAAAAAAAAAATTAGTCGGGATCACATATTTACCTTTGCGGTTTTCTCCTTTTATTGGCTTGTTCAACCAATAAGACTAGTAAGAGAGTGACAGTATTGCAGACACCAGTCAACACGAAGCGAAGGGACACACCTCATAAGGGGGTAGGGTACCCCGCTGTGAGCACTATGAGCAACGTATCCTAACTCTTTTTTTAATGTTTTTATTGAACAATAGATAACATATGTACAAAATGGGTATGAACACACTTGAAGCAACAGAACAAAGCACTGAAAAATAAGACATAAAAAAGTAATAAAAGAGAAAAAAATGCAGTCACAGTTAAATAAAAATATATGCTGACCCGCGGGTATCCACTATGATGTCTCGCATTAAAGGACAAGTTCACCTTCATTAACATAAGGATTGAGAGAATGTAGCAATATTAGTAGAACACATCGTTGAAAGTTTGAGGAAAATTGGACAATCCGCTCAAAAGTTATGAATTTTTGAAGTTTTTGTGCAGTCACTGCTTGATGAGAAGACTACTCCAGTGTATGATGTCACATGCGTACAACAATACGAGGAAAATATAAAGAGAATTTCACAAAATTTCATCTTTTGAAAAAAGTACACATTCCCTTGACTCGTTACCGACGTATGTTATGGGTAATATTATTCCCATTGCATTTAGAAAGAGGCGAGTCAAGTGCTCTTTTATTATGCGAAAAAGTGAAAATGTGTTGAATTTTCTTTATATTTTCTTTATACTGTTGTACTCATATGACATACGAGCCTTAGTAGTCTCCAGCTGTTCCAACACAAAAATTTTAAAAATTCATAACTTTTGCATCGATTGTCCAATTTTCCTCAAACTTTCACTGATGTGTTCTACTAATATTGCTGCATTCTCTCAATCCTTATGTTTATGAAGGTGAACTTGTCCTTTAATTTCAGCGAACTACCAGTATTCTATATCCTAACTCTTGCCTACGAGCAACTGGTCAGTGCGTCCGTTAATGACCCAGGCCAAAGAGCAACTGCCCCCACTACTAACACTGGGCAGGGGTTACGGACCTGTTCAGTTGCTGGCTATGCTTCAGTGCACCAGCATCGCACACACACAGTCCTAATACATGATGTACATCATTGTTTTATACACACCTGTGTATACCAGTGCACCGTTTCTATGCCAAGGTGGACAGAAGAGAAGTTGGAGGAGAGTGGAGAGAGTGGACAGAGTGGACAGAATGGACAGAAGAGAAGTAGAGGTGATAGGAGGTAGAGGTGATGGGGGAAGATGCGAGGAGAGTGAGAGGGAGAGAGAGAGAGGGAAAGAAGTATAGTTAGAGGTGAAAGGGAGGGAGGGTAGGAGCATGGACCTACATGGTAGGAGGGATGTTAAACCCACAAATGTAAAAACGCCCACAAATGTAAAAATACATTGCCCACAAATGTAGAAAATCGACCACAAATGTAAAAATTTAACATCGTCCACAAATGTAGAAAACGCCCACTAATGTAGAAATGATTTCAAACGTCGCCCACAAATGTAAAAAACGACAAGTAGGGATACGTTGATATAAATAGACTCACTTCTCTAGGATAGCAGTGCACTTCTTGTGAAATAATGTGTACGTGTACGGAGACGAGTGCGTGTGTGTGGAGTGTAGGTATAGTGGTGGACAGTTCGGCGGGGGAGATGTATGTGCGTGTGTCTGTCTGTGTGTTACGGTGTGATGCGTGTCACACCTTTCGGGCGGGCAGCTGCGCCTCCGGGCAAGTTACGCGGGTTTGTTGCAAGTACGAGCAGTACAATTTCTGCGGGTGGACAAGGATGTTAAAGAGTTCCGTACTTGCGTTTTACCTGCTAGACGCGTGCCACTTACCTGCTACTTGCATGCCGACCTGCCATGGAGTATCGTTGCATGTACTACTGTGATTACAGTAACGTGCTTGTCTTGTGTGTGTCACGGTGTGTGTGTGTGTGTGTGTGTGTGTGTGTGTGACTGTGTGCGTGTGTGTGTGTGTGTATGTATGTAAGTTTCTGTTTCTGGGCGGCGGGTGAGGACTGACTTATCTGCGAAGGAATCCCTCTAAAGTAATTTGAAATGGCAGAAAGTCATACAGAATGTCTATACTCTCAACTAACCAGCAGAGAGGCAGTAACTGTCCCTCAACATGCACGCAGATGACCAGCGACACTGGCAAATCAGACTTGCGTGCGCATCTCCGGGTACTAGTGCGGGCCAACACCACTGCGGGGAGCTCCGGAGGAAAAAAAAAAACTCCCCGCAAGTCAACCCGCAGGCTTCCCCAGACACGATGTGACAAGGCCTTAGGTTTAGAGCTCCAGTCCCCGTATGTCGCTCGTAACTGAAAACGGATCGGCTTCGACAGGTCACAGTACACGGAATACATGCGATTAAGTAGCGCGCGTCTAGTAGCAGGTATAATTAAGACGCACGAATTAGGGTCTACATAAACGCCCACTAAGTAGAAATACGTCAACCACAAATGTAAAAATTTTTTACATTTGTGGTTGATGTTTGAATTTTGTACTACATTAGTGGGCGTTTTTTACATTTGTGGGCGCTGTTCGTTTTTACATTTGTGGTTGAAATTTTTTACATTTGTGGGCGGTGTTTTTTGCATTTGTGGGCGATTTTTACATTTGTGGGTGATGTATTTTTACATTTGTGGGCGTTTTCACATTTGTGGGCGTTTTTACATTTGTGGGTTCAACAAGGGACATATTCTCCAACACCAGACCTAGAGCATATTCGTTACAATATTCAACCATAAAAATCCTAGCTGGTTGGTTAAAGGGGAAGGCTAGTAACTGATCAGTGGGAATCAGTGGAAATGCTGGGAGATGATTGTTCCAATCCTTATGGGATTCATTCAAGAGTCCATTGTATATCTATTGTTGTGTGAAAATGATTTGCTTCAGAACGGTCTCATATTCAAGTAATGTGCAGATTAATGCTCCGTCACTGACCAGGGACGCTAACCTGGAAGCATTAAACTGCACATTACTTGAATATGAGACCATTCTGAAGCAAATCATTTTCACACAACATTAGATATACAATGAACTCTTGAATGAATCCCATAAGGATTGGAACAATCATCTCCCAGCATTTCCACTGATTCCCACTGATCAGTTACTAGCCTTCCCCTTTAATGAAGGATGCAAGTTTCGAGGCATTGATACTAACTTCATAACTTCCAATCTCCTGTGCATAAATCTTTATTCTCAGCACCGCTTGCCATTTCAAATCTTTGGTTTCATCTCCTTCTATTCTTTATCCTAATCCACTCTGTTTTCTCCTTTTTCTATGACACAAACATTATAATACCTATTATCATATGTATAGTGTTGCTTATCTTGGGTCAAAATCAGTGAGCAGTGAGTTGGTATTTTTTCCAACCTATTCACAGCAGCCCAACCAGGTAATAACATATCAGGGTTTAAAACAACAACAACAACATAACAGCAACTTAGACTATGTGACGTCAGGATTTCTTCCTTTTTCAAAGATCCAAGTATCCAGTCAACCCAAACAAAACAGTGTGTTTGGTTGTTAGATGTTCGTTTGTTTTTGTTTGTTTGTCTCTGAGTAATATGACTCGAAAACTTATGAACGGAGTTAGATGGAAATTTCATGGTAGAAGAATGTTTTGGTGATGATCCAGATCATGATCCGAATAGAAGATTTTTGTTTAGAGGACGAGTGCACAGTAAGGCGTTAGTGACCCTCTAATGAAGTTGGCGCTCTCCAACACTCTGTATAGCTTTATCATCATCACTGCTTCCATTACCATCATCATTATCGTCGTCGTCATGATTATCATAATCGTTCTCGATATATCTCCCACCCTATTTCGACTCGCAGGTAATCGTCCAGCGCACACTCGCTGCCAAGAATCTCTCCCACGGCAAGGGAGGCACAATCCTGGCCGGCATCTGCAAGATCACACCGCTGTTTTTCATTGTCATGCCTGGCATGGTAGCTCGCATTCTCTACCCAGGTACGTGTTTATACGTGTGTGATACCTTCTTGGTATACCCTACAGATAAATACCCTTATAATACTGCCCTCAGTGGCAAAGGAAACATGTGTCAATTTATCAAATTAGATCGTATTTCAATATCATATTTTTGAATGGAAAAGACGCGAGCCACTTAAATATTATGACTTAGATGCTTTGAACACAAGCATTTTTGTAAAGATACCTGAAACGACAATCAAGAGACTATCAGAATAATGATTTATACAGCAGGTTGCACGACTACAGAAACCCAAATTGCACCCACCCACACCCAATGCTCGCTCATTCTTGTGTTCATCCATAACGTACTAACTTCAGGTTTTATGACAAGGAAACTTAATCCTCCTATGAAAGCATAATTATGATTCCGCTAGTTATTCTCAAACTGAGTTGATGCCTTTTTGTTTTAAATCTGGCTCAATGCATTACATTACGTTCCTTACAATGCTCAGAGTTCATCGCTGATTGATAAGCCACTACAGAGGAAACAAACGTACCTCCCTTGACATTTGAATCCGGTGACCATGTCATGTTTACGGCGGAAAATAAAGGCATATCGTTATTGATATCAATTATCATGGGACATCGGCTGCCATGTTCAACGGCAGCGTGAAATGGAATACCATAGTAACGCATATTTATTGTTATCGTAGATGGGTACGAAGACCACTTGTGCATGATAAGCGTGTGGTTATCACAGGTAACTCAATAATACAATACCGTGGTAAGGTTGCGTGTGTGGTGTGTGTGTGTGTATGTGCGTGTGTATGGAGGGGGTGTACAAAATTCTACGCAGTAACCGATACTGAAGGTCATTGGCTAAATGACGGGATAAAGCTACAAAGGCAAAAGTAAGTTCAGAATACATATATTTGGCGGGTTCTCCCTGCATATTTCAGATATTGTTGCCTGTGTTGAAAACTGTGAAGAAATTTGCGGCAGTGAAGATGGCTGTTCAAACTTGGCCTACCCGCTGATGGTCATGAATCTACTTCCTAAAGGTAAGGAATGCGATTTATTTTGGTTAACGCTATTGCGCAAGAACTTCTATTACTTTTTCATTCAATTTACATGAATGTAGATATAAATGATGCTATATGATAAATCATCAAAAATGTAATGTTAGTTTATCATAATTATATAGATATACATTCATACATGCACATATTGCATAATACATTTGTAATTGTGTGTATAATAATATGTGACATTTTCAAGTATAATGGTGGTTGGGACAATTATTTCCGATTGGCTTTACTCAGTGTTAGGCTACTTTCACGATATGCGACACTGACCATTAAAGGACTTAAGAAATATTTCTGTTGTTGTTTTCAAATCACAATAAGCTAACAGAGATATTGGATTTTGTCCACCACGAATATGACATGAATAACAATCATTATTACGTCACTTATCTCTCCTCCCCCTCTTTCTCTTTCTTTCTGTCTTTCAAACAAACAGGTGCACGTGGTTTGATGATGGCCGTTATGCTTAGCGCCCTCATGAGTTCTCTGACGTCCATCTTCAACAGCGGTTCCTCCATCTTCACCATGGACATTTGGCGGCATTTTCGGCGTTTTCCTTCGGAGAAAGACATGGCGAAGATAGATGCCAAATCGAGGCAGAAATATGATAGAGAACTCATGATAGTTGGGAGGTTAGCACCGTAATCAGTTCACTTCGGGAAACATTGCTTGTTCTAATTCAAATATATTCTATTCTTTTCAAACTTATCGTTAAAATACTTTTCATTTGATTTTTTTGATAGGATATTGGCTTTAAAATGCAATCTCGCTCTTTATCGAATCAGGATATTAAATGAAAACAGCAGTAAGAATGGGGGAAGTCTATGCATCAGCTTGCATAACAGTTTGATTCAGAATGTATGCTTGCGTGTACAACGCAGTAAGTGTGTAAACACACCGGCTTTTTACATGAAATTGGAGATAATAGCTGGAGACGTGCAAGTACTGCTGCAGAGCATACAATCGAGTGTTAAACAGGCCAACATTCTCAAAAAGTTTTAAAAAAATATAATCACATGAAGTTCTTCTAACCAATCACTATAGGGTTATTTTTTGTTCAAAATGTAATTATTATAATACTCGATGATCTTTTCGGTTAAATCATCGTCTGCATCGTTTCTCTTTCCCGTTTTCTCTTTATGTTCTCCTTATTCTTCTTTAATACCGAACCTCTTCCTCTCTGTGTTTGTGTCTGTGTTTGTGTCTGTGTCTGTGTCTGTGTCTGTGTTTGTGTCTGTGTCTGTGTCTGTGTCTGTGTCTGTGTCTGTGTCTGTGTCTGTGTCTGTGTCTGTGTCTGTGTCTCTGTCTGGCTGTCTGTCTGCAGGATCGTAGTGCTCGTTCTGGTTGCAGTCAGCGTACTCTGGGTGCCCGTCGTGCAGAACAGTCAGAACGGCAAACTCTTCGACTACATCCAGCAGGTTACTTCCTATATGGCGCCCTCTCTGGCCGCCATCTACACTCTCGCCGTCCTCACCGAGCGCGTGAACGAGACGGGCGCCTTCTGGGGCCTGATGAGTGCGCTGGTTATCGGCGCCGTACGAATGATCCTCGACTTCGTCTACCCCGAGCCCGGCTGCGGGGAGGTGGACGACAGACCTGAAGCCATTCAAGCCCTCTTGTTCCATTACATGTATTTTGCCCTCTTCCTCTTCTGCTGGACAGTTCTGATCGTGCTTGCGATAAGTCTGCTGACAGAACCGATTCCTAAAGAATACGTGAGTGTCGTTAGTAGCTGCGATTAAAAATCAACATCATCAATCAAATCAAATCAGCCATTGGTCCATTCAATGCAGTTTTCTTAGCGGAAGTATTACGAGTAATGGTTACTTTTAATAGTAGTCATGGTGGTGGAGGAGGTGGTGGTGGTGGTAGTAGTAGTAGTAGAAGTAGTAGTAGTAGTAGTAGTAGTAGTAGTAGTAGTAGTAGTAGTAGTAGTAGTAGTAGTAGTAGTAGTAATGATGATAACAAGGGCGGTGAGTTGGCTCAGTCGGTAGCGCGTCTGCCTCACGATCCTAAGGGCCCGGGTTCGAACCCGAGTCTTGACTGAGCAATGTTGTGTGTAAGCATACCGTCCCCTCTAGCAAGAGGCAAAACACTCTGTCTCTCGGATAGAATATAAAACGGAGGTCCCTTGTATGAGAGAGTAACAACTCATGCACGTAAAAGATCCCGCTTCATTCATTCATCGCAAAGAGCAGGGTGTTTAACACGGTGAAGCGGTCCCAACTCATATCCAACTGGACCCCATGGAAGACCAGCTTAACGTAGCTGAATATGGGCTATCCAGCCATCTTCTCAGATGGAAATGAACAAAAAAAAAAAACAAATAATAATAACAGTAATGATAACAGCAATGGTAATCATGATAATCATGATAATGAAAGCACTAACAGGTGCATATGATAGACACAGGTGCATAAATAGACACACATAATAATGGTTACACATATAACGCAAACTATAACTAAGACGATGGTTATATTATCGTCAGTACCGTTCCTTTGTGTGGTCATGTGTTGTGTTTGTTGTCAATCGCAGCTCTATCGGCTCACGTATTGCACACGCTTCAGTCGAGAGGAGAGACTTGAGTTTTCCCAGAAGAAGAAATTCAACGCCGAGCTCAACGGGAATGACAACCCGGTCGGACCGGTGGACCAAGAGGCTGTGGAAATGAAAGAGAGCTATCGGAAGGTCGATGAGGTACCTCCAATCTTCCACGTCATTTCCTGTCTCTTGAGTCCCCCCCCCCCCCCACTCCCTCCTCCCCCCTCCACTCCCCCTCTTCCCCCCCCAAAAAAAAATATTATGTTTAAGTGTTGTCATGGTTTCCCTTACTTCCTCCAGACATGCCTGAGGAACTATTTCTAGACCGTCACAGTCTTTCAAGCAATGTCTTGTAAAAAATGTGTCGTAATGAAATGACATGAAAGACTATCTTAGCATAGTGCAACTCACCTGGCATAGAATTAACCATCTCGGATTTGTTCAAGCAGTGGCAACGTCATTTTACCTGGTATTAGATATTCTCTCAAATAGGCCTATTCTTCTTTTTATTTTGTTTGTTTTTGAGGGGTCATAATTTGGGGTCGCCTGACTGCATACTATAGGCATAACGAAATGCTTCAGATTTCCCATTAGATTTATTTTACATCTCTTTTCGCAAAAGTCCACTTCTTTCATTGTATAATTATTTGTTCCTCCTTCTTCTAGTGTAACCCTTTTTCTATTATGTCTTCTATCACAACACCAGTTTACTTTCTAGTCAAATTCTCCGCATTCCCCAACTTTCTCCAAAAACAGGCCGGGGTTGAAGCCAAAAAACACGACGAAGCAGCGCCTTCGTCGGTGGCAATCGAGAAAGTCCCTGATGTGGAATGCATGGATCGATCTCGTGAGTATACACAATCATGTTTGATTCGGGTTTTCTTGTTTCGGAAAAGACGACATGAGTTTTCCGGCGATTGAATCTAAAACAAACAAAACAATAAATGAATACAGAATAACACACAAATAAAGGTACACAAACACGCACACAAACACACGACAAAAAAGAGGGAACGAAATATATCCACTGTCTGACTACAAAAGACGCAAGCCTAGTCCTTGCACCCGTGTGGGGGGAAAATCACACTTGGACAAATTCGAACTTCATTAAATGAATAATCGTCCAAATTGCAATGTCACTTTCCATCTAAGATTAATCACAAACATATAAAGATTTGGAGAGGTTACATCTGATACGTCCTCAAGGTATAGGACGACTATTCCCTCGTCAGTAACTATCTTTATTGCAATGACCTATTTATGAATATCTTTCTCTTTTAGGTGCATGTCCAGTCGGGTGAATTATGATAATTCAAAGATTCAACTGACAAAGAATGATTATTTTCTTCTCATTAGTCCAATTAGTTTTCTTGGATAATTTACCAATTATATAACTGCCTGAAATACATCAATGAAGCAAACAATCTTTGATTATACAACCGACTAATACACAAACCCGTAATCCAATCAATCAATCAATCAATCAATCAATCAATCAATCAATCAATCAATCACTCAATCACTCAATCACTCAATCACTTAATCAATCATTCAATCAGTTAATCAATTAATCAATCAATCAGTTAATCAGTCAACCAATCGATCAATCAGTCAATCAATCAGTCGGTCAATCAATCGATCAATCACTTAATCAATCATTCAATCAGTCAATCAATCAATCAGGTAATCAGTCAACCAATCGATCAGTCAATCAGTCAATCAATCAATCAATCAATCAATCAATCAATCAATCAATCAATCAATCAATCAATCCATGTATGTTTTGTTAACCAATCCATCCACAGCGGCCGCGTCAATCGAAGCCGAGCAGTCGATATTCAAGCGATTCTACAACTGGTTCTGCGGGTTTTCGCCGAGCAGTGAGGACACGCTCTCGGACGAGGATCTGCGGCTGCGCGAGGAGCAACAAGTGGAGAAAGTCATACAGACAAAGAGAGATCGCCTCATCGTCAACGCCTTCGCCTGCGCTGTCATCGGTACCGCCATATTTCTTTACATATGGTATGGCTAGAATACGTAAAGTATGGTGCAAATGGAGAGACTGCCCGTAATAGGAATTTCTGCATGTATACACCGGTATGAGTTTCATCAACTGTTGTAAGACTATACGTATCATTCATCATAACAACCATCGTATACAACTATTATCCTATTTGTTATATGAAATTGTATATAGAATTGTTACATAAGAGTCCGATGTGCTCTTTCTTGGCATCAAAGCTCAGATGTATGCCCCTTAAAGGTCCAGTTTACCTTTGGGAGCAGTGATTTCAAAAATGTTCAAGATATCACATTTGATGCATATGTGTAGGTCTGTTGTATCATAAAACATCCTACCATATGAAATATTTGCAATAAAACCTAAAATATAAGGAGATATCAGGGTTTTTCTCAGTAAACCGTAACTGTATACGGTTTAGTCTGGAAACATTTTTATTATAACTATTGTTCACATTTTGTGTATTTAACAACACTTAACATCGATTATATGGATTCAAATTTTGACAGTGGTTGTTTCTATCCCTAACTCACATTTTAGAACTATTTTAAAGCACTAATGCTTTCATCTGCAAATGGTAAATTATGCCTTTAAGCATATATCTATGCTTAATACTGCCTCACATATTGTAGTCAAATACTGTTTGAGAAACCTGTATCCTTAACTGAGCCCATTGTTATTACCTCGGGACCGTGTTATTGGCATTATGACTATAAATCTATATACGTGTCTCTCTTATACGGAACCTTTACAGTTTATCGCTCAAAGACCTTAAACCTCCAACATGTCCAAGAAATGTACACTTTACAAACATTTACGAAGGCATGTTCGTGTGCAAGTTTACAGCAAATAAACCGTTCCTCATTATTTCACTAATGTACTTCATGTAAACTCGAATATTTTCTCATATCCAACTCGCCGTTAGCCAGACTATCATCTTGTTAACACGAAAACTAAAAACATTTTTGCCCAGCGAGCTATAACATATTACAGCTCGTCCAAAACAGCTTACTTCATCAACTGAAGTAATACAAATCATTTTTCAGGTTTAATCTAAGAAAGTATGTGTTATCAAAATAAATAGTTTCCACTGAACATTAGTGTCCTCGATATTTTTTTTAAAGATCTGCCCACTCCTAAATTAGAATATAAATGGAATCTGATTTTACGCACTCTCATTCATCTTCTCATCAATGATTATAAGAAAAGCTGGGCAACTATTTACATACTAAACGAACCAAATATGTATACAATTTTAAAACTTTTTCGCATAATGTACAAACGTACAAATGTACAAACATACACACACACACACACACACACACACACACATACAAACACACAATTTCTCACATGCGGTCAATGATGCAACGACTTCATCTACACCCATTTTCACACACACTTAAACACGAAATTCTTATCCCACATTTCGATTCTCCCTCAGGAATACATGTACATATAATTATGTAGGGTGAAACAGTGTATATAATCATATAGTAACGGTATACTACAGTGCGTATCAAAAAAAAAGTAATCCAACTTTGGAGGGCTAGTGTTACGTAATCGTCAGCTATGAAAAGCACAATTTTGGTTGTGAGTAAAGAAGAACGCTTCCTCTTTCCATCCGTACCTAATCATGTTGACAAATTTAATGTCATGCATGACTGAGCACACGAAATTCATGACAAATTGCACTTTTTCCAATAAATGTCTCACTGAATGGATGAGATCTGGCAATGAAAGTGGCCAAATAAATAAACCAGCCTGTAGGAATGCAGGTTTGTGTTTAGGGTTTGTGTTTAGGGTTCTTTTAACATTTCATGGTCCATAACATTTAACATGGCCACCTGTCCGATAACTTGGTCACTCCCACAAAGACCGACCCACACAGTCCATTTTTTCTCTGTTCTATACTCAGCACACAGCGACAACCATGTCTTGAATGTGAAGAGAGAAAGTGGATAATGGGTTAACCTTTGTTGGAGTGACCAAGTTATCGACAATGTGGTCATGATGAATGTTTTGGATTATAAAAAGGTTAGAAGAAGTCCTAAATACAATTCTGCAGTCGTGCAGGCTGACCTGTTAATTTGACCACTTTCATTGACAGATGTTATCCATTCAGTGAGACATTCATTGTTCCTTCACACTCAAACTCGGAAAACTTGGAAATTTGTCATTATTGTCTTTAAAGATAACGTGCTCAGTCATGCATGACATCTATCAACATAATTGGGTATAAATGAAAAGAGGAAGAGTTCTCCTTTCCTGACAGCTAACATTGTGCTCTCCATAGCTGACAATTAAGAAATGGTAGCCGTCCAAAGTTGGATTCCCTTTTTATACACACTGTATAGTACACGTAGTACTGCAAATGTATGATAAAATGATGTAGCGCCACCCAATTCATGTTCCACGTGTGAGGACAATCCCCTGTGTCGTGTTCTCCCTTGTTTATGTATGATGACAGTACGCAATGCAATGTCGCTTATTTTTCGATATGTTATCATGGACAATATTGTGACGTAATCCACAATTCATATATTGTTTACATCTTTTACTTGTACTTTTTAACATTCTTTGTAGAAATTTGTTACCTGAAAAAAAAGAAGAATTGTAGAAATAAAACTGAACCAAATAAAACTAAATTTTACTATCCCCGAGAAATGTCATAGCAAAAATGCCAATATACTCTTTACTCACGTAGATTTATTTAGTTTATTTAATCGAATTTGGTGGGTTTTTTAAAATCATTTTAACGTGCGATGCAGGTCTGCTGTTCACGTGCAAATTTGAAACACTTTGATGATTTTTTTTAAAGCAACGATTTGGATGAGGCTAAGTGCAACAACGCATTGCCATATAAGAAATAATAAAAGATCTGCCACCAATTAAAAAAAAAATTATATTAAACCCCCTTGCCAGCTGTGTCCATGGCAACGTAACTCCTTTACGAACTCCAACATTTTGTTCAAAATTGGCGTTTCGCCGTACAGTGATTGGTTCTTATGAGTGGTGATGATTTTCGCAGACAAAGGCACGCAAAGTGCTGTTTAATTTGATTGTATTCTTACTGAGTCTTTCTATAAGGTGCTGACACCTGTCCAGTGCAGAAAAGGTCTACCATTATTTGTGAACTGCGGCTGTCATAATCAATCTCAAGTTTATGACTTCTTTCCTTATATTCATCGTAACTGTATTTACAGTAAAAATGTCATTTGACAAATTAAGGACTTACGTGTGTTAGGTCAAAGTTTGTTGAGTGGAGTTTGAGTCCATTAAAGTTTGTTGAACCATGTTCTTATCCGTTATAGAGGGCCCTGTATAATAGTTATGTTCGTATCCTTCTTGTTAACATGAAAATTACAACAACAACAGCAACAACAACCCTTCTCAACCAAGCTAATATCAAGCTGTGTTGACAAATATAATTTTTCAGCATGTTGTGTTTGCATATATAGAGAGGTTGTGTGGAGACTTTGCCTTGATACATCTTACAGTGAATTGATGGGTGATAATGGATATCAATTTTGTGTCTGCTGTAAGCTATAGGATACACCTCGGTATAACAGAGGTCAAGATCGAGACGATACCCTAGGCTATATAGTAAGTATGATTATTGCACAGTTTTACTTCTCCATCTAGACTATAAAAGTCGTATGTTTGCTGCACAACGCGAGTTTAGAGGAGAAGAGTAAATCGGTCAAAATGATGCTGCAGAATTTAGAGCTCCACTCAACGATTTCCCCGCATTCAAGGGCAAGGGGTTACATCTGAGACAGTCGTGAAATTGATGAAATCATGCGAAAAATTAAAGATAAAACACAATCCCAAATACCTACTTTTGCAATAATGACAAAACGTAGACATTGCACTCTCATACACGGCGCAGTCTATTTATTTTTGCACTGACACATTCATAAGCATAATCTATCTTTGTATCTGTTGTTGTTGCTGTTGTTGTTGTTGTTCCAAACCCATCACTGTAAATGTGATATTGGATCGTGTATGTCATTGTCTATATAATAATAGCTTATTAGACTCGGCCTTTTATTAGTAATCATGTTGTCTAATTTTATAATTTTTTTTTTCAAAAACACACATGCTTCAAAGGTATTAGCCCACATTTGTAAACCTGCAGCAATTGGTCTCATAGTTAGCATGGAGTTTGGGTATGATTGCAGTAACACCTGTGCAAAATTTCGTTCCAATTTGTCCATTACTTTCATAAAAATAAATGAAAATGCACCGTAATCCGTATGCATGCGCATAACGCTCACTAGCTCCGGTCCACGTACGTGTTACATGTACAATGTACGTAGCTATAGCCCGCGCTCGTAATTCGATTTTGTGTCGGGTTGACCCGGTTTGAAAATTGATTTTAAAACGATGATTTTCTCTCTTTTATCGAATGGTATAGACAAAGAGTGACAGGTGAGGTATGTTACTGTTATAACTTGTACTTGAAGTCATATTGGACCTGTTTTATGCAGTTTTGATTTTCGTGGGTTTGCAAATGTGGGCTAGTACCTTTAATACCGCCGAGACCTAGTGCTATATTGCAAGTTATGCTGCTGGTGTCAATTCTAATAGTCATCGCATCTTGATAAAAACCATTCATTGTAAATATGAATTTGTAAGGACTATCAAGATAATCCCATTGAAATCAAAGCATGCACGGATGCAACTCTGAATATCAATATGCAAAAGTATAAATGGCCATTGTCAACATTTTCATGAGTAGTCTTTTTGCAACAGCAGCTCGCAATGGACTCGCACACAGCGGGCGGTTGACTCGCACACAGTTATGCTCACTCCGCTCGCAGCTTGCTACACATTCGCTGTGACTGTGCACGTCCATAAAATATTGCGAACTGCTTTTGCAAAAGGCTGTACGTGCTACATTATGAGAGGCTTTGCAGTTTCAAATGTTTTCTCGTACATGCATAAAACGACATTTATTTCACATTACCTTTAAAGTTGGACGAGGACGCGATATCTGACGCGTCCCTAAGACAGGAGACGTTTCTTTTTTAAAATGTTTAATAATTGAGATAGATCTTGTTATTTTGATTCCTTAAACTAATGATTGAGGCATATTGGTCTCTCATTAGACGCCCATTTGGATGAGTAATGATGAATAATAACAATCAATTGCAAATAATTATTAGCAGCTTTTAGTTCTATTTCTCTCTCAGGGGTCTTATTTTGTTGCTCTCATTGAATTACCTATACTTACATTGAACAATTCTGCTTGGGTTTGTTTTATCGAAAGTTCTTGAGTAGCAATATGTGCATTGCCTTTAAAACTTTTCCTTCCGTGCACTAAAATTATTACAATTTCACTTAACTTTGCATCTTTCTTTTGGTTTGAAAAGCTTGGGAGAGGGTTATAGTTAGTTTAGTTAAAACAAAGTTGAAAAGTATCTGGTTTTATTTTACACATTATGCGAACAATTCTGCTGTCGAGACAATATATGCTCCTACAGAGTTCAAATGTCATTATTTACCAAGTGCTCAAGAAATCAAACGCTACTTATTTGCTGCTAAATCTAATGCAAATCCCTTTCATTTTTTTTGTCGCATATCGTTTTTAAATGCTGAAGAAGAATAATGTGTGTCCGTTTCAAGAATAAAGTTACTATTTTGTTATATGAAGAACTGTTTCCAAAAGAGTCGTGTTTGTGCAGTGTCTGTATGGATGCGTTTGTGTGTGTGTGTGTGTGTGTGTGTGTGTGTGTGTGTGTGAGTATGTATGTATATATGTATGTATGTATGTATGTATGTATGTATGTATATATGTCCGGAAGTTGGCATAACGCACTGTCACGTTCTTTTGCCGACAGCATTTCTTTGACTATTCCTCCTCTTCGTGTATAATTTCAATCGTCTGGAGTGTTGTTCGTCTGCGCCATGTACTGCAGGAAGAAATGCAATATTAATCTATGCTCTCGTAAAAAAAAAAAAAAAAAAATGACGTCAACTTATGCCCAGCATGATTATATGACTTCTTGACGTGCGGGTTGTGACGTGTATCATAATTATCAGCTTCTCTAATCTTAGTTTGCAGATTTTTTGAGTCTACGTTTCTCTGAAAGTCACTAAAGTTTTTGTTCAAAAAGTGCAGCAGGGAAACTCTGAAATCAAGTGTATCTCTTTTCATGCACTTCAAAACAGTATGAAAAATACCTTACAGACACATACTCACACACACATGCACACAAGCACACACACATACACACAAATCATGATTATGGTAAATACATATAAACGGCAATGATAAAAGAGTCACCAATTAGCGTTACCCTTTGCACGTCAGCAGAAGAATAGTCGCTAATCAAAACCTTGTACCTGAAAGGAAACGTAAACCCCAAGAGCAATGTGGATTGAGTGAAAGCAGCAACATTAGTAGAACATATCAGTGAAAGTTTGAGGAAAATCGGACGATCGATGCAAAAGTTATGAATTTTTAAAGTTGTGTTGTTGGAACCGCTGGATGAGGAGACTACTAGAGGTTATGACGTATGAGTGGACAACAATATAAAGAAAATATAAAGAAAATTCCACAAAAATTCATTTTTCATGAAAATGACAAATTCCATCAACTTGATATTGACATACTGGTTTTATAAAAAAAAAAAGGCACTTCGTGTTATTTGTGGTGTCCCGCCACGTTCCCATACAGATCCATTATTCACTAAATATAAGATTTTAAAAATCAAAGATTTGTATTTCTTTCAACTTGGACAGTTTATGTTTAATTTCAACACAAATGCACTTCCCTGTATATTCAATTCAGTGTTTGCAAGGAATCAATTTTTCCATAATTATCCCACCAGACAATCTTCTGAGTGTCATCTACCTCTTCTGAGAACATTATTGGCTCAGAATACATTTATATACACAGGCCCTAGATTCTGGAATTCATTAAGTAGCGAAATAAAAAATTCTCCTTCTTTGTATTCCTTTAAGCGTAAGTTGAAATCCTTTCTGTTAAACCCTCTCTGATGTTCGTTTTTATTAATCAAGTTCCAACAACCACAGGGTTTATCATCCAACCATCAGTCAATTGATTTCTGAATTCATTAATTTATGAAATAGCCATTATAATTTCTACACAGCTGTATGCAACCACCGGCTGTTTAAAGAATTTCTTCAATTCCCTCTTCAATTCTCTCTTTCGTTTCTTTGATCAGCGTGTAGGCATTCTCTTTCTTTCTTCCTTCCTTCCTTTCATTTTCCACCTTTCTGTCTAGTCGTGTCATGTTATTGTGTGTCTCCCGTTTGTTTCCGTCTTGTGTAAATCATACTTGTGTCCAGCATATACAAATAAGTATTTAGTTAGATTTTCTTGAGTGGTTCACAATCTACAAGCTTGCTTTTTAGTGGACCTCTCAGTTCTCCTTTTTTTTTCAACTGAAACAAAGTCTTGTATTATTTTGCGTATACATATGTTACTTCATTATTGTATCATTTGATATCACTTGTTAGTTGTGTGTATACGATTGTGATGATAACGTAATTCATACTGGGTTGTGTTTTGTTGGAAAAAGGAGAATGAAATGAAATGAAACAAATAAATAAATATGTTAAGGGTAGCAATTATCTCCACTGCTTTCTGAAAGCGGTTAGTCAAGTGCTCTTTCATTATGCTAGAAAAGTGAAGTGTTGTTGAATTTTTTTTTATATTTTCTTTTTATTGCTGTCCACTCATACGTCATAACCTCTAGTAGTCTCCTCATCCAGCTGTTCCAACACCAAAATGTTAAAAGTTCATAACTTTTGCCTCGATTGTCCGATTTTACTCAAACTTTCACTGGTGTGTTCTACTGATGTTGCTGCTTTCAGTCAATCCACATTGTTGTTTGGGTTTACGTTTAGAACAAAAAGGCATTTGTTTGTGATTAACCCTTTGTGTGCTTTGAATACAAATTGCCTCAGAAAACCCTGTAGCTTTGTACACACTGTCCAAAGTTCCTGGCACAGAAAGGGGTAAAGTCGAAACCATAGACGCTCGAAATTTAAAAATAGGGAAACCCTTTAATGGAAGTCACTAAAGTACCAGTGCTGTGAACGACCTCCTTGGGCTACTATTATCACTTCACGGAGTTGAAGGTACGGTTGCTGTGGGATTAATAATGATGCACACTGTCATTCCGTGTGGCATATTCTATAGAAGCAGTCATGGCAGGACTGTCGTATATGTACATGAGGACTTTAAATACCTAGCATCATGCCTTGGGAATAGGTGACAAACGAACAAAAAAAAGTCATTTTAACAATGTCAAATGGAGCAAACGTTGTGAAAAAAGGTGTAGCTATGATCATTATGTGTCGCACGCCAGATTTTGCACTGCTAAACATTTTTAAAAATTAAAGCTTTGTAGCTGCCCTGTTACCGCAGTTCGCTCCATCCGGAGCAGATATTAAACAACAAATCTTATATGCCTACAATGCTGATACGTCTCTACAATCATTACCATGAAATTTGCCAAATAAAAAAAGTTGATGTGAAGACAAAGAGGGCGCTATTTCTAATCAATTTTGGCGTCCATCGTACATCATGCCTTGGCAAGGAAAACACAATATTATGACCCTCCAGTTATGCCGTCTGTCTGATAAATTATGTAAAATATACGCCGCCAAATATAGCTAGCTGCACTATCACTCGTCAGTAGAAGCAAGGAGGAGGACCTGGCAAACTCGATCTGAATTAAATTCGTCAAGGATTGTGTTTATTTGGGTTTAGACACGATTCGGAGAATTTGAAAATGGCAGAGCTAATTGGCAAAGGGTTCTTATCATTTTCAATCACAATTCAGTACTTCATGATTCCGGATGACTGAAAAGTGTATATTTTTCTCACGTCCTCCCCACTCCATCCCTCTCTCCCCTCTCTCTATCTCTATCTCTATCACTATGTATTTACGTATGTATGTACACGTATCTATCTACCTATCTATCTATCTATCTATCTATCTATAGTAGTATCTATCTATCTATCTATCTATCTATCTATCTATCTATCTATCTATCTATCTACCTATCTATCTATCTACACAGAATGTCTCCCTTAAAATGACAATAGGACTTTACTTTTCACATTGATAACTGTCAAAACTATTAAAAATAAATCTAAATGCCATTTCAGGGTATGAAAATGTAGCTTCCTTCCTCGCAGAAAACCCCATTCAATTTGGTTCAGTGGTCATGAAGAAATACGGATCTTCGTTTTGCATGTCATGGGTCCATTTTTCCCCAAGTATATACTAGTTAATGCTCTTCACATCCATATAAATAAAGATATTTTGCTCACAATTGACAGGGCAGCCGAAATATGAATTAAAACTCTGTGTATGAAATTACATCAATATGTGAGTATACAAATGTGTAAATGTATAAATATTTCTGTCACAATCATCTTGATTAAAAACAAACAAACAAACAACAACAACAACCTAATAGTGGAGAAGAATTCAGTCCACAGTCTTCACATGGGTTAATGATTTCATATCTTCCTTTGATCATTCATTGTCACAAATTAATAATGTTTGCAAAACACACAAATCTGCAACTTTTTCACTTCTTAAGTTAAAAATGAAAAGCTGTCACTTTTTCAAAAGAGATTTCCTGAGAGAACCCAATGGACAAGTTGGTATTTGTAAAGGCGTGAACACAATCGACAATGCGTCTCCCTATACAAAACATGGAAGGAAGGGAATTCTGACATGCTTTACAAAGATCCCCATTTCTCTGTGACCACTGAAGCAAATCGAATGAGTTTTTCTACAGGATGTAGGTAATGAGTTATGGTTCATATCCTGAAATTGCACTTTGATCGATTCATTACTTTTAAGGTTATTGTTGCAGAAAATCTGATTGTTTTTTTTTTTTTTTTTTTTGGGGGGGGGAGACATACGGTGTATTATATGTATGTATGTAT
The DNA here is from genome assembly GCA_033980235.1 of Diadema setosum. Classification (NCBI taxonomy): domain Eukaryota; kingdom Metazoa; phylum Echinodermata; class Echinoidea; order Diadematoida; family Diadematidae; genus Diadema; species Diadema setosum. The sequence goes on along the minus strand of CM067061.1, from coordinate 37,219,977 downwards.
GTATGTATGTATGTATGTATATATATAAATATATATATATATGTGTGTGTGTGTGTGTGTGTGTGTGGTACATGTGTATGCATTCATTTATTTTGTCTATATTTCTATCAATCATAATGGCGTGTGTCCGTCTGTCTGTCTGTCTTTTCTTCTCTTGACCTGTTGGTATCTTAAATGGGCTTTGTTGCTGTTGTTGTTGTTGCTGCTGCTGCTTCTGTTGCAGTTGTGTGTGTGTGTGTGTGTGTGTGTGTGTGTGTGTGTGTGTGTTTGTGTCTTAAGTCGAATCCTGTTGCCAGCTGCTCCTGATATAGCATTGTAAAATGCCTTTTTTTTTTTTTTTTGCTGTCACTATCAGATTGAAGGCGCCCAAGTGAGTGGTAATCAAGTTAAGATCAATCTTAAACCCTTCTTACCGCTCCGTTGATATAATGTAGCTGGGTAGGTCGGAGAATATAAGAAGTCCAGATGAATAGTCGATATCTATTTTTAGCCCGCAGTCTGTTGCTTCTTTAATATTCGACGAAATCGTCTCTGAGCTCTCAGCCTTCATTCCGCCCGCGATTTCGCAGTAAAGTCTCCATTACTTTTCTTTTCGGCCAAAGACAGACTATGTCACAGATGATACTTCAATAACGAAGTCGCGTTTCTTTGGGGGTATTTTCTACACTATAGGCTTTTTTTTTCCGGCTCTTCTTAGCTGATGGGAGAGCCGGTCAAAGTAAAAAAATCCTTCCGCCACCTTCTTTCCCTTTAATATAGGAAGACCTTGTTACAGAATGATGGTTCTGTGACGAAGTCGCATTTCTTGGAAGTACTGATCTGCGGGCTTTTCTTTTTCCATCTTGTGGGAGGACCGGTCAAAGTCAAAAATCCTTCCGCCGGCGTAGGAGGACTCCAACATTGAATTGAAGATGCGGTAATTACGATTGTGAACACCGTGTAACTATTTGTATCTCTCCATCTGTCTGTCTGTTCGTCTGTTTTCCTGACTGTTTGTCTTTCAGTCAGCCAGTCTACGTTTTTTTTTTTTTGTCTGTCTCTTTCTCTCATTTGATTGTGTCTGAGTTGAATGTGTTCAACAATAAGAGTTTATCATTTTTTGTTTATGCATATAAACGAACATACAACATAGCGCTTACATAGCCAAGTTACTGATGTTATCTGTATACAATTATATCAACAAGGGATACAATGTCTTTAAATAATCTATTCATGCTGCTTACCAACACACATATTATACACTAATACACGCTTACAAAGCCAGGATAGTTGACAAAAAAAAAAATGCTGACTGCGTTCATCCATATATCCCTTTAAGCCTTGTTCGCTATGTTTGGAATGCTGATCATCTTAATCATGCACGGTAAAAAGTTAGGTGAATCTCCAATTGCTTCCGACGCATGCGGGGAATAACAATTTTTGTCCCGACGGATTTCCACGAACTGTCATAAATGTTTTATACTCACAATAATATTGTGTGTGTGTCTCACTCTCTCCTCCTAATCTACAAAGATCACGTGCCGAGCACGTAAGAGTATAATAGCACTGACCCCAAACCGCATCTCTCATCGGAGTTCCTCCGCCAATGATCTCATCCCGAGAGAAGTATGAAGCGATCATAAAAGATGACAATCGTTGGCAGTTATAGATGTGCACTTGCCAACTTTGACCGATCAATTACCAATCCGGCCCGGAAGAATTGGGAAGGACAAGGACCGATGCGAGATTTATAGCGATGTATAAAGGCAGTGCATGATAACCTCAGGGAAGGAATAAGACATGTTCAAACAATTTTATACTTCAGTGAAACTTCTCTTTGTATTCTATTATAAAAGAAAAGAGGAGAATATACGGAACGATCGATTTAAAATATTCTTTTTCATCTGTTGTCAAGATGTGTCCATGATAAATGTGTGACAAAACCAATTTTCTGTACCATGTTTTTATACATATTTTGGACAAGTACAGCTATGAAATGACATGAAAGGAAATGAAATGAAGTTCGTGCTCATGCGTTTTTATTAATTAAACCATGTTAATCAATTGATAGATAAACTAATTATTTCGCGGTACATACACACAAACGGACATACACATCCACTTATGAGCATACAGTGTGTATAATAATGCGAAAATGCACGCTATATATCATATCATAAAAGTATATGAATATATATATATATATATATATATGTGTGTGTGTGTGTGTGTGTGTGTGTGTGTGTGTGTGTGTGTGTGTGTGTGTGTGTGTGTGTGTGTGTGTGTGTGTGTGTGTGTGTGTGTGTAATCAAGTAATAAATGGATCAGTATCAACTTTGAATCATCTTTGCTTCACAAGGTTATAGTTTCAGGTACTCTTTTTGAATATCGTCTTGGAATGAAAGCAAAGGTCGTAATTTTTATTTGACAGTGCGTCATACCCTTTATGACAGGAAAATTGATACAAAGATTTCCCAAGAAGTTTGAGAATAATTTCTGAGCTTTTCTGCTTCCTTTTTTTCCCCTCTAAGAATATTAAGGGCAAGAGAAGTATTTTGTGTCTTGTTACTTCGTAATGCATCTTTAAACGCTATAACACTAAATAAGACTAATTACTTAATCAGAAAAAAAAAGGAAATGGACAGATTTTTGTGATTTAAAATGAAATCTGCTTTGTATTCAATTTTGCTCCCGTCATAATTCAAAGCAGTGAGAAGACAGCTCTAATGCACAGCGGAACAATACAGAGATCTTCATGTGCTGGACGGCATGTGACTCTTGAAACCATGGAAACCGACCGGCTAAAAAGAAGATCGAAATCGAAATCCTCCAGAATGTAGCGAGAAGAGAAAACAGAGACATTAAACGAGACCTGAAATGTTCAAGGATCAAAGGGTCACGCGACATTACCAACAAACCATCGCATAGCTCAAGGCCTCAGTTCTTACCCGCTTCTTCCGCTCTACGACAAAGAAGATCGATTTGCTGTTATTGTTTTCCTTTTTATCTCATTTTTTTTTCAGTGACCAGAAAAGTTTAACATCTTATCAATTCCTCCGAAACTTCTCGGTCTCTGTTAAAGTTATACATTTCTTGTTGGTGTACATGAAGAAGCTAGAAAAGGTTTGGAAAATTCTTTAAAGGGGCATTCCAGACGATTTTCGAAATTTCACATCATGTAGTACATAAATCGACAGCCCTATATATGTACAGATTTGTGGAATTTATTGTGGTCCTTGAGCAGAGAAACCAGCACTCTGAAAAATCTTGGACAAATTACACTGAACAGTATTGATGACAAAGGAGCCTCACATATTTTAGAAATGTGGCAATGTAATTCCATGATAATACGCTTGCTTTTTTAACAATTTCACCTGTGCAGAATCGATGCATGCCTTCTTCTTTTGTTCTTCTTCTTTGAGCCCCAACTCATGCATTCTTATGGTGAGGATGCCATGTCATCATCCTTGTTCATTGCAATTTGTTATAAATTTTGAAAACATTCTTATTCCTCATCCCAATCACTATGAATTCTGAAACTCTGTACCCAGTATATAATTTATAGTTGTTCAAATGTAAAAGTCTGAAAATCATCTGGAGGTCTCCTTTAACTAAGCATCGCTGACAGATAATGCTTCTGAGTTGTAAACTTTATCTTTTCATTTACACTCCAAAGACAAATGAAAGGTAACGTATATGTCATTTTTTTGGACTTTTATAAATAGCGATTATCTATTCTAATGTAAATGTCAAGTTCTTCTGCTTTCTCTTTCAATTTTCCGATTAATGCTAACTTTCTGTGATACTTCTTCCTTTACTGCTTTTGTCTGTCTTGTATATATATATATATATATATATATATATATATATATATATGTGTGTGTGTGTGTGTGTGTGTGTGTATGCATGTTGATATTTCACGTATTGGCTCCACGAAGAAATAAAAAAACAAACTGGTAATGCATTTTTGGCCAATGAAAGAATGAGTTTATTCGACTCGAATTTTCGGCATCCTACGAGACTACTGAAGAAGGCGTTGGACGCCGAAAATTCGAGTCGAATAAACTCATTCTTTATTGGGCAAAAATGCATTACCAGTTTGTTTCTTCATATATATATATATATATATATATATATATATATATATATATATCAAAACCCAGGTAGACCCTATGTTAGTTATCATAGTTATGCTACCTTGTGCAAACCGTTCCAAACGGCACTTAAAATTAGCATGGATTATTTCGACGTGCGTGAGTTAATCTTGTTTACGCGCCTATTTATAGGTGAGCACAATGTCTATTTCGATCACCTATTTCTGGACCCCATTTCATAGAAAAGTTGATACTGATGGCGACTCTTGCTGGAATGGTGTCATGGTGATGACGAGAATCTAGCTTCCTGATTGGTTGTCGCTATGGACGGTTGCCATTCAAGCAAGAGTTGCTATCCTACCATCTTTAATGAAATGGGGCCTAGATTTTGCCGTCACGCCAACCGTGATCTCAGAGGCAGATGTTCATGTACCGATCCTCACCTGTAGTAAGAGAAGAACTAATATTGTAATTTTAGAAGTGATATTGGTGAGGATTGATGATTGTCATTGATATTGTTGTCTTGTCAGCATTATATTCTCTGTCGTGGTTTGAAGTATTTTCTCTGCAATAGAACTCGTGGTATCATCTGATGTAGCAGTGTGATTATTTCAATAGATTCATTGTGATGACGTGAAATTCAATCTACAGTAATACAACATGCTTTATGTAATAATCAAGATGCATCGTAATAGTTTATGCTGAGAAAAAACTCGCAGTCATCATTCTTTGTAACAGGCACAATGGAGTCGAAATCGATCTCAAAGCCGGCAGCGTTGAAACAAGAAATACAAGGGAACTGCTTTCCCGTTGGCTATTGCGACTACAAAGGCAACAGATACATGCAAGAAGAAGACGGGAACAATCCCATGCTCTAGTTGCGCTCCTTCGTTATCTCTTTCAACATCCGTTGCGAGTTTCAAATTTCCCACGAAACGAAATCATAATTCATATTACCGGTTGCGACAGTCCACACCGCAAACCCTCGGGCCGATTGTACCATTAAGGAAATGATGCTCCTTGGAAGAGTCAACCAGTTCTTCCGTACGAGCGTGGCGAAGGAAAGACAGAAGGAAAGAGAGAAAGAAGAGAAACAGACGGATGAACAAACAGATAGATAGATAGAAAGAGAGAGTGACAGGGTGGGAAGAAGAGAAGGGGGAGATAGTGATAGAGAAAGAGATATAGACAGAGAAAAAGAACAATCGTTTATCGACAACAAAAGATAACGCTCCCCGGGATCGCACCTGCCATTGTATCCCCCTCATCCGCCGTTCACTCGGTTGCCATGGTAGCCAAATTTGACCCGAAACGACCAGAAATATAATCCTCCATCTCTTATGCGGGAGACGCTGCCGCGCTGGCGTCGAGCGTGCGAGTACTATAATATACACACACGACGGGAATGAGGCTGTCTACATTTGAGGGTGAGCAGGAAGTTGGCGGCAGAGAGAACATCTGTGAGCAACGCTGAAACCAGGATATCTGACCAGCCGCCAAGTTCATCATGCCGCACATTGAAAGAAGCACACACACACACACACACACACACACACACACACACACACACACACACATAATAGATGCTGTGTGCATGTATATCAATCCACCTATGTATGTATGGAATGTATGTACTAGTATGTATGTATGTATGTATGTACGTACATACGTATGTATGTATGTATAATATATGTATGTATGTATAATGTATCTATGTATGTATATATGTATACATTTATGTATGCACATTACTATATAATATTTATGTACATATTATATAAATATATACATGCATATTATGATTTATGTAAAAACACTATAATCATGTGTAATTTAGGTGTACACTAACGTTTTTGTTTGTTGGAATGTACATGATGTGGTAGATGTAGATAACAATGTTAGTTTATGTATATCAGTCCACCTATACATCATTATGTGTATATTTATGTATATGTATATGCATTAATGTATATATATATATATATATATATATATATATATATATACGTATAAACACTAAAATAATTTATAATTTAACTGTCACTAACGTCTTTTTTGGTGGAATATACATGATGTGGTAAATGTGGATGACAATATTATATAAAAGTAGATGATAAAATCACAGACAAATTTTGGAACATAATACCAACAGACGGATTTAGTTATCGTGAGATGAAAAATAATCATCTTTTGTTTTTATTTGATGTATAAAATGTTCTGATATTCATATAAAGCACATCTGCGAGTTCATTTACACGAGCACTTTTAAATGCAAGTCTCCGTATGATACAATACATTACAAAGATGTACATCATCATTGACGTGTCAAATATAATAATATATAGTACATATTGCACTACTGTAAACACATAATACACACCTCATCAGCGAATACTTTTCAACCTCCTTGTAATGAAAAATTCCATCGCCCCCCCCCCCCCCCCCATCCCCCACGGACTTTACGACATGTGCAGGTTACAAACGTAAACATTGTATCATGAAAACTGATTACAGCTGCCGTACAGTACAATGCCAGAAAAGTGATCCACTGATTGGGCAGATGTAATCACAACGGCTGCGCATCGTAACCCAGTAGTTTACGGTCCGTGAACATTTTGAGTATATTGAACACAGCTGACATACTACAAACCATGTCAACCTGGTACTTAAGCTGTGGTAACTCATAAAATGTGTCCTTCGTGAGCTAAAGCGAAGTTATCGAACGGATTTTGTATTTTACTTTTCCCTATTTGCCGGCAGACACGTGAAAGTCTCTCACGCCGGATGCAAGATTTCGTTGGAAACAGTAATATAAAAGCACGAAATGACAAGTACGAAATTCAAAATTTCCATGGTCTTCAACACAAACAATCAACGCTGAGTTACACAAAAATTCAAATCATAATCTACATTTGGCCTTTGGGAAAGATATAAAAAACTCTCATAATCATTGTAATCTTAAATGAGGGATTCACTTCAGCATGTAGAAAACAGACGACTTCAAATTCTGTACATCGTAGTTTCATTATCAGCTTTTTGCTTTTGTCGAGGACGCGTACATTCGATCATCGCCTACAAACATTGCCGACATTATGTCTCCTTTCTTGATAACTAACAAGTTATGAAAGATACAGAATTGGGATGCAATTTCACATAATTGACGGTGAGAACAGCTGACGAATAATATTCTTTGTTTATTTGTTTGTTTGTTTGTTTGTGTTTCAGCAGAGAAAAAATGGAAGCAGATGAAAAAACAAAAGCAAACAATATTCCTCCGGTAATTTGAATATGAATTTTCCTTGAGGAAAAATATTCTAAATCTGTATTGATATCGGTTTAAGGTATTATCGATGCCTATCGCTATCAAAGCTAAATCTAGTTTATTCCTTTATGCCTATCCCTTTTTTGTTAGCTGGACATATGAAAGATGAGAAAAATTTATAGTTATTCGCATCTTATACTGTTCATTCCACCTTTGTTTTAGAATACCACCCAACGTGACATAGAGTCCACGTGTCGCCGATGTGAAATATCCAGCACAGCCGTGCGTCAAAACAAAACGTAAAACCAAAACAGTCGTATAAAAAACAGCTCAGATGCATTGAAGATACCGTTCACAGAAAAAAAAAAAAACCCGATAAATACCCAATACACGTTGTACAAACAAAAGCTGCTGCTATCGACCACAAAACACTTCGTCTTGTATTTTTGTTTTATTGTCATACAGTCTAGCTGTGTAGTCGGGTTTTTTTTTTTTCACTTGACACGGCGCGTATGCAAATTGCGCCACCACGTATTGATCAAATATAATAGTACAAGGGTAAATATAACGTCGCGAGATTTATCCCGGATCATACTCCGATACTTGATCATACTTCTTTTGTCGACTACTTGGCTCACATGTCGAGGTATTGTACAAACTGTACAAATCTTAAAGTATCACACGGCCTTCACATTTGTGTGTACCAGATCTGTTCAAAACATTCTTGCCTTTTGTTTTTTGGATGGTTGGGGCATAAACAACGCCTACTCTGACAAGCCAAGAATACGCTCCCTACTTTTCATTGCGTGGATTTGTAATCGTGTGCTCTGTTTTAAAAATGTATGTTGTGTTGTTCGGTAAAACCAATAAAACAGTCGCAACTATTCTACATCTCATTCCCAACTGTCCTGTAAAAGTCAAGATTAGTGGGCACCATGCCATCGCTCAACAGGAATGGGAAACCTACGGCGTACGTAGGCGGAATCGCACTTCGTCGTGCAATGACTCCCAACTTTGATTGATACGGCCACGCACATTTTTTCCCCGTTGCATCTATTTACGCCTAACAGGAATATCATGGATGTAGGCTGAGAAATGAAGACAATCTTTCACAAACAAGACATGGAGTCCTCAAGAGGAGACTCAACCTCGGAGAGACTTTCTGAAATCATCACACAATAAATCAAAATAAACAAACAAACAAACAAACAAACAAACAAACAAACAAACAAACAAAGAGAACAAGATTGGTCGATCGTGAGAGCTAGGGGAGGGCAATTTCCAGCGGGATTACATCCAAGATTTCAGCTCAAATTGGAAAAAGCCCACTCAAAATATCAAGTTATCTGAACTAGCGCCTCAACACAGCCAGAGTACGAGGATGAACTATCGTCTTGATATTCAGGTTCGTCATTGAGTTCTTTTTGTGCGACTCCTCCTCCCACAAGATAGAGAAAGAAATAGAACTCACCTCTTTTCTCTTTTTTTTGGGGGGGGGGGGGGGTGGGGGCGACAAACCAGCGACTCTTACTTTGCCTTAAGCTGTAAAATGCGTTTTACTTTGCCCTGAACGGGAAATTAGGTCCTGATGACATTGCATTTGAACAAGCATCTTTACTTTCACTTCGCGCCCGTGTGCTCCGGCTGCCAGCAAGGTATCCTATAATGAAATCGGCGAACGTTACTGTCTGAGGCTTTAGAAAATAATGAAACAATGATCACTGCCTCCGTCGATGACGTCAGAATTGAAATTTGAGTTGAGAGGAATTAGGTGTGCATTATGCATTGTTGTCATGGCATGATGGAAGTAAGATGTAAAGCCAACCTACATTCTTGCATGAAATATGAGTTACGAATTTCTTTCAACAAGAAGTCTTGCACAAAAGTCATTCATGTTTGATTGTGTGTATACAACGTTAGTTAGTCAGTCCCGTAGCGTTGATTTAAAACACTTTCGTGCACAACGCAAAACGTGGAAAACGCCAGTGAAATAACAACACCTGAACAGCCTTACGTGTATTCTTACCCACTTTGAAGAAAAAGAAGAATAGGAACGCTATGCATGACGTTAACTGATCTACTATATTTAGGTATGTACACCTTGATCTTTACTCAAAATCAATATTTTTTAATGTCACCTTGTGAAAAATGCAGACAACAATGATATCTTACGTCAACACGTTGCGCAATGAGATCAAAAAATAATAAAAGTTTCAATACAAATCAACAAAAAAGAATCATTTGGGTATATACCAGAAGTTGAATAGTAGGCAGTGCCCTCGAAGTTAGGGATGGATGATAATAACCTGCATGATATCAGTCTTTATGAGACTTGTGATGAACAATGGTCTCAGCAAACCCGCTAAAAGCTACCTTATTTATTGATGACATGAATCATGTGCACCTTTTTACGTCATGTTGCATGCTATCCAGATGTGATACATTTGTTTATGGGTCCAGAGTTAATGGTATATAAATCATCTCAAACTCGACAAACCAGGCGTTAGGGCCTTTCCTATAATGGAATTTCCTATGTATCTGTTCAGAAGCTGATGTTTGATATATTTGCACTTTATACTATTCACAATGAATGGAAACAAACTCTAAAGACATGAAAGGCAGACCACAGCAAAATGCATGTTGCCAGTTAACACTTACTAAAAACCGACAGGGCTGATAAAGGAAAATGCCGTATTTACTCTCTCTTTTATTTGTATTTACCTTTTGTCGTGGCATTTTTTAAATGTATTTTGATATTGTTTGACATCCAGTCTTTGCGACCTGATTTTACAAGACTTGTGTACGAGACATTTCTGGTCTCTATTAATGTAGCATGCAGTGTGATCACACGAGTCGACAGGCCATTGTGGAAAATACTCCTTTTCAATTAGGCGCAATGCGCCGGAAATGAAATCGACATTTGTGTCGCATAACATTCATCACACTTCAAAATGATGACCTTTAATTCTCTAAAACATAACAACGGACGTACCATTTTACTCTGGGCGCACTCGGAACTTCCATTCAATGGCTCTTGCCTTCTTTCGCTGTCGACATAGGCTTAATGACTGTATCGCATTCCGCTTTTTTAAGTGTTTACCGGAATAAAAACATACAAACATTTGCGACACATTTTCGTGTATCTTTCTCTCCTTTTTCTTGATATAGTGCGTTGGTTCATTAGACCCTGCTCTGGCATGGATTAATGTGCGAGGAGGGAAAAAACGACTTTAAAAGGTCAACAAAATTAATAGTACTATAACCTGACAGTACAAACAACAGACATTCAGTCATTAGTTTAGTAATTAGATGAATTACCCTGCCAAACACGCTCATTATTTGTACTCCATCGATTCAGTAGCCAAAGACGTGATTGGCCACTTGAATCATGTGCTTGTGATGCAAATTTCGTCCTTTTAACACATAGGTGGCATCGGTAAGAGACTCTCAGAGAGTACTCCAAACCTTGTTCATGTCCTCTTAAAAATTCAGCAATTATACTACGCAAGAAAGACCTCATGTCGAAATAATGGAGCGAAATAAATAAACCCAGTTCAGCCCCGAACATAATATATCACAATAATTGTGCACTCAGACCAGATCTTCACACGGTTGTTGTTTCGTTAATTTGTTTGGAACGTGATCTAACATAGATTCATGTGACAATCTATTGGTTTTGAAGGACAAAAACGAGCGAAATTGATATTCACAAGAATAAATTTCAGCAAGGTGAATGCAAATGACATGAATGACACAGTGCTATTGTGATCACACGGCCAGGACGTGCTCGTCACACCCTGGATGCGTGACGGAAATTTTCCATCCAAGCCAGGTCACCTCGGGTCAAGCATCCAGACGCAGCTCGGACCATCTCGTCACAGCATAGGTGGTGCCTTCTCCGTCGTGAACTAAGCTCGAAAAACGTATGGACAACATAGTTTGGAAGAAGCATACTTCCGGATTAAGCCGCGATCAAGGGAGCGAAATTTTCCGCGACCGCCTGGGCGAGCCAAAGACAGCTTGCATCACTTTGTTGGCGACGTTCCGCGTCACGCTACTGCGCCTGCGCTTTATCTGAGTCTTCGTCTTCTTGGCCTCATGGAGCTCGCGGAGCACAGTCAGGAATGCCTCGCGCACCTCCGCGCTGCCCTCGGCGGCCGACACCTCGAAGAAGTGGCACCCGTACTCCTCGGCGAGGTCACGCCCCTCCTCGGGGTTGACCTCGCGCCTGTGCTCCAGGTCAACCATGTTGCCCACGATGGCGATGGGGACTGAGCAAGGGGCCTTGCAGCGTTGTAACCAGCGGATCTGGGCCTCCACGGGGCGGAATGTGTCTCGATTGCAGACGCTGTAGGTGATGACAAAGGCGTTGCCCCATCTCACGTGATCATCTCGGTGCTTTAGGAGGTCGACCTAAAGGAGGATAACATACATAAAATGTTTACTTCCATGTGCCTCATTGTGGTTGAACCAGACTAGCATATTGTTTAAGAATTCGAACTTACGGGGAATGCATTCATAACCTACAAGTAGTTCGTTCATTGGATGTCGTGCGCATACAGACAAGAATAGGCCTTTATTCATGGCTGTTTTTTTTTTTTGCATACCATACATCAAGTAGGCTTCATGATAATATTAATGATGCAAACGATATAGGCCTACATTGTACTTAACATGCAGTCTGAATTCTCATATTCAGCCATGTTAATCACACGTATCAACCGGATTGCGCATGACAAACGTGTTAGCATGTCGTGCTGATGTAACTAGAATTAATGCAATCAATTATGAATAGGAAATTATCAATCCTGATGTGTGTGTGTATTTACAAACACACATCACAATCTCCACGTTTTTCAAACAGTACTTGTGTGTGTGCGTGTGTGTGTGTGTTTGTGTGTGTGTGTATGCTTGTTTGGAAAAGTTATCTGTTATTTGGAAGCTGAACTTCCCTTAAAATCTCCCTACCGATAGAGCGGTCATCATATTCTAATCGAATCGAATCTAATAAAACATAGCTAACTTGAAGATGACAGACTTTAAATTTGCATCCTATTATCGTCCTTAGAATATGACACTCATTACCATGGGGATTTTTATGTGTTTTTTTTTTAATTTTTTTAGGGTGATCAATAAGAGCTAGCATCTGGAGTCAGCTAAGCTTAGGAGACCTGCAGCTTGACGTATCGGTCAGCTTTCCTTCTGCTAAGCCCCAGCTTTAATTTGAAATCACTCACAGGTGCATCTAGTGGAAAGAAAATAATGATGACAGGAAATACCCCCTAATCTGTGGGAGAACTGGGCGCCGATTGACCACGAAAACAACCTCTCTCCTCTGTAGGGAAAGCCATAATGAATGCGATGGCGTTTAATGATTGACCAAAATTGTAAATTCAGCTAAATTAATGTTTGGGATGTTAGATGGTAGTTGTTATTGGCCATAATATCAAAAATACCTGCAAGCCGCGAAGATAAATAATCGCTAATTAACAGCGGGAATCTGACGCACATGGTTGTTGGAGCTTTCTTGACACTGCTTTTTTTTCTCTCCCCTCAAGATGAATAATTGGACAATATTTAACCTTTTTGCGGGAAAAATCGAGCATAATCGAGACAAATTAGCCTGCAGATGTGCCTAACGGATACGCTCATATGCAAAAAGTCAACGGGAAATCAGAAAAGATCAACGCTGTTTAACAAGCCCCTTTGGCTATGGGACGACAGTATTTGATACATTCAAGAGACCTAAACAACGCACCTGGAATTTCAATCAAAGTTAACGTTTTACGCCCTTCTGGCGTTTTAAAGCTTTATGAGAGACATCTCTCTTACTGTCACTTATGCTTGAGATAGGGAGGTTTTGGGGCGAATGAAAAATACAGAAGAGTGGCGAAGGTATAGCACCGACAAGGTTGGAAAAGCCTGTGTCATTACTTAAAAAATAGTAGAAAATGCTTACCCTTGTGCAAGTATCCAAGACTTCCATATTCATTTGCATGTCACTTTGAAGCACAGTTTGCTTGTACAGGAGATCTGCACAAAATAGAAATGAGAAGTAAAGATTGGAATGAAAAATCACAGGATTGTTGTAATGCAACACCTACTCACGGGTATTCACAGCATAGAACAAAGAGGCAAAATATCCTCAACATGTAAGGAAGAATTTTTATCTATCAAGAAGGAGAAGCTGCAGATGGAAGAGAGAAAAAGAATGATTTAATAGAGAGATGCGTTAAGATAGGAGCGAAATGAATATTTTGAAGGCTGACGGTCGTACGGCGTGAAAACCAGGGAAATGAATCGTGAGGGACGGATATATTAAGATTTGGCAGATGCTTGTGTGTGCACTTTGTGTGTGTGTGTGTGTGTGTGTGTGTGTGTGTGTGTGTGCGTGTGTGTGTGTGTGCGTGTGAGTGTGTGTTTGTCTGTGTGTGTGTCTATGTGTGACAAAATGTCTCCACAGCATCCCCCTCCCGCCACTCCTCATCCCAGCACTAAACCCTCAGTGGCGTCCAATTAACTCCTCAAATAGTCAATCCTGTCTGTTGGTTAGTTCTCACAGGCACAACTCTCAAACAACCAACATGCCTGAATGACTTGAAATTTCATCCAGGACAATCTACTATGAGACATTTATGACAAATCTTACTTTTTTTCTCAAAACCTCAATCCCATCACCCCGCCCTTTTTCTTCTGCCTTCCCGAGGTGGTACATCGAGACGATGTATAGAAATTTTATGTTCTGGAACGTTTTCTTCAGCAGTAATCGATCTTTGTCGGCTAAGCAAACAATCTCGCACACCACGCTTTCAAGTACCATGATTCTAGCTTGTACAGTTTGCTATGTGTGTGACTGCGGTAATCGATTTCTCTTACGAGACATCTAAGCTCCTTCTTTTAATATAGCACATTATACATTCATCCAGGATTGTACACTGTATCCTGATTTTACCTCTCCTTTCCTTATACGGTCTCGCTCGAAAGCCCTATAATGCCACTAACATTTTGGTTATATGAATATTCCTTCCAGCTAAAGTCACGTGATCTAATTGCAGTGTAGGGTTCGGCAAGATTAGTCGGACGAGCGCCGTCCCGTTGCCTCGAGTGAACCGGAAATTCCGCGCGGCGGATGCCAGGCAAGAAAATATGGATCCAACCGTACATAAAGTTAGTCGTTCTTAATCATAATCTTATTAAGATATACCCGACTGATGTCACTCCCCTTAGCCAACAAAGAGAGTAAGAGAAAGAGGAGAGAGAGAGAATGTGTGTGTGTGTGTGTGTGTGTGTGTGTGTGTGTGTGTGTGTGAAGATAGATAACAGATATGCATAAATATAGACGGACAAAGAGAAAGAGAGATATAGCGAGTGAGCGGAAGAATGAAGGAAATACATTCAAATCGATAGGCATAATACGTCCCTGGAGGGCGCTGTAGAGCCCGAGGCCAGCGCGCAGCATAAAGGCTTAAAATCTTCTAAAGAAGCCCGAGCGGCTTTGGCTCCTGGCTCGTGGTACACCCGGGGAATGTTCCCGAAATAAACGCAGCCTGGTCGAAGCCTGTTCATGCCAAGGATAAATCTGACAGGTGTTTTAATATCCCAGAGAAAAAAAGAGCTAGGCGAGGGGAGAGAGGGTTTGTCGGCCCCCTTATCACTTCTGTCTTTCTCCAGCTCAGACTATCTCACCCAGCTTTCTCGCTCCTCTGATGACCAAATATTATCCGTCTACACCACAGTGCGGAGAGGAAAGGTGACAAATACAAGTATACTTCATATAAATTCTATAAACTGTATCCTAGGAACGGAAATGTGCCTAAGAATCAGGTAAGGACAGGTGTTCATGTATCTTAAATAGCACGCATGTCACGACACGTGCTGTGGAATTGTTTATCGTCAATATATTTTGTTTAGTGACAAAAATTGTTTCTGTAGCGAACCAGATAATAATCATTTCATTCTGGGTAACCTTTTTGTTTAAGCGTGAAAGGAGAGGAAGAGAGAGAGAGAGAGAGAGAGAGAGAGAGAGGGGGGGGGTAAGGTTCATAGATGTGTTGTGACAAGCAGAATATAACGAATAATTATTCAGTTTAAACTTTCTGAGTCTGGTCTGCATGGTCTCATGGTGTAGGCGTACTCGGTGGGAAGGACTTCAGGAACGAGGAGATCGTGGGGGAGTTGAAATAAGTTCACATCTAACTTGGACAGCAGGTTGATATTTTGTGAGGCGACGGCTCGGAAAATCGAGGAAGAAGCACTGTAAAACATCGTCGGTATAAAGGTGCCGCCTTTGTAAATGCTAAGCTAGCATCACCGAGGGGAGGGGGTGCCTATATAAGGAGAGGTATATTTTGATTTGCTGGCACAATCGCTATCGAGGGTTTGTTTGTGCAAGATCAAGTACTGATGTCCGCATCCGAGTAACGCCTCTTCGAACACGTTTCCGTCTCCAAAGGATGGCCCGCAGACATCGTCATTCTTCACGCCTTAGCTTTGAAAAAAAAAAAACAACGTACACTTTAATAGCCTGACAGCTTTTTTTCTCTCTCTCTCTCTGAGAATTCATTCTTCTTGTAAAAAGTGAAGCGTTGTGGAAGTCAGATGTTTGAGTCGTGTCTTCAATATTAAAAGGAACTTAAAGGCCGTACTGCTCACTATCCATCGGCGTATCAAAATTTGGTGACATTATTATGAATAAACGCATGGGCAACAAAATCAAAAGGGCATGAATCGAATAACGACTTTTCTCTCTCGGTATTTTTCACGCATTCCTGCATAAATGAATGCTCTAGGTTGCCACATCATAATAGAACACGAGTGCATTCTGTCTGCTGTATTACGTTGCCTACAAGTGGAAGCAATACCGAAACGGTAAAGTAAGTCCGTGCCGGGAGCTGTACTAAATCGCAAATTGCGTGGGATCCGTACTTAAACGTGTGGTACATAAATCCGTGCTGAAATGAAACATGGTATATATATATACGCATCTGCACTGGAACGACGATGTCGTATGTGAGTTCCGCTCATAATATGGTACGCAAGCTCTTTACAGCCTATTGCGATCGACGTAACTTGAGACTAGGCTGCAATGCACGTACCAAAAATTTGTACTGGATCTGAATTAAACTTGACGGGTGATCACATGTGATCATGTGACATTTGGTGCATGCAGAGAGCATGCAACCGCAAATCGCTTATCCCACCAGCATTAATGTACCACCAAGAATAAGCTCGTACTGAGGGGTTTTCAAGTTTCACCATATCTCATCAGTGTATACGATGAACACTGGATAGTTTAGAACTCAGCTTCCCACCACGAAACATTCAATACACGTAAGATATATTTTCATACTTTTGTCGTAGTATAAACATCTCAATTTCTCCATTATGAAAGATGGATATATAGTAATCGAATTTTGATCTGTCATAAGTATCATTACAGTCCCCAACGCAAATAATTACAAAGTAAACAAGACTTCACAAATGTAACCACAGCCAGAATCCCTTCCCTAATCACGAATGCGTATATTTGTTTAAACATTTTTGATATAATTTTTTATCCTATCTTTATCTTGGCTTGATATTTCTGCTCATAAATGGCCCAGATACCGGTCTATTTGCTCACCCCCTGCTCTCCCAGACGACTTATTTACACAGCCAGCACAGCGTTTGAGCGGGAAGGAATCTTCTGACAGATCGCAACCACAAGCACAGCATGAACATTTTCTTTTATAACCAAAATTATAAGATGACAGAGGCTTCATAGTTACCTTCGGTGTAACCTCCTTTTAACAAAGGTGTGCCCTTTTATTCTAGCACGACACACCTTTTGCATTTGTATACATATTCGTTTTGTTGTGTTTGTAATCCCGGGGAAAATGAAAATCCCTGTAAACAATTATTTTTCAGTGATTTTCTCATCAAGAAATTTTAAGACGCCAGAAAAGACTGCAAGGGGATTCAGATAGATATGTATTCACATTTAAAGACTCTGCTTGCAAAAACAAATACAAAACCTCCAATACACACAAAAAAAAACACACGAAAGTAATTTGCAACCACGTCCCTGTATACATTATGATAATTGCGCTTTTCTATTTGATCAGGTCCGGAACCATTAAAATTAAGTAGTTATAGATAAAAGAAGAACGAATCTAATAAAACATATCTAACTTCGACCCCGTATCAACATAGTGAAGTATTGAAATCGGATACATGTTAATTATATAAATTGTGCATTGCTTTCTCGTTGTGTTTCTGTGTCATTATTGCTCCTATGTTGTCGTCTACTATATACTTCTTTGTTTTCGCTTTCCTTTTTTTAAATCTTCTTTCTCTCCCCTTTCCGTGGGGAGAGAGATGATTCGCCACTTCCTCAGCCTTTGCTTCCACGCTTGTGTGTTAGATCACATACTGAGGTAAGACTCACCATTAACTACTCTGAGGGACGTAATTATGCATCACAAATTTCACGGAGCATCACGCCCTAATTTGTCGAAGAAGAATCACACTGCCCTCAGGCAATGGTACTGATAAGACCCCGGTTCATGGCGCCATTTTCGGAATGACACATTAAATTATATCTGCCCAAGTTACACATGCAGTGGATGTTACAGTAAATATCAAGTTACAAACTCCTATAGATCTTCGACAATCGTATCACAGCGCGCATAGCATGTCGTTACGACAATTACGTGCTCGCATTCTAGGCATATCACGTACCTACTTCGAGAGGGATGCATAGACATTACTTTCAATGGTATAGAACATTATCCACCATCGCAGCCCCTCCCTCCCCCCCCCCCCCAAAAAAAGAAGAAAAATGCTGCAGCTACCAGAACGCCAGGCAGCAGTGATATAGCTGAGATTATAGGGGACGGTATATAGGCAACGATTTTTGTGTTACTTGATATAAGGCCAGGGCACCTATTAACAGCCCCTTCCCCTCATACTCTTCACAAATCATGCCACATTATGTATATTGCTCTCCTGAGATGTAGTACTCATGGGTACTGCCGGGAAGATCCTGAATTAAGGGACCATGTCAATACCCCTGAGCTATTCCGAAATGGAAAACGTCATATCTGCCTGCATTCATGATATCGGATTGATATGTAAGTCATAACCGGTAAAAGACGAAAACCTTGAGCGTGAAGTGTTAAAACCCTTGAATAGACGATGTGAAGTGCTTTATTTGTGAATTATCATGCATAAAATGTCCCTTGCTATTACTCCCTGCACTTAACAGGATGCAGAAAAATAATATGAAAAAGAAAATATATGATGCATTTTTCATGAGGTATTCAGTGACTTGGTCATGTACAGACGAAAAGGCACCAAAGAGGTCAAAATACACTTGGATTGCAGGGACCTTTTAAGGTGATGTCAGATCAAGTATATTATTTTGTGTAATTTCAGACATCAATGGCTGTCAGGTGAAAATTAAATGCTTATCTCGAGACGATCATATTCATTTAGCTTCCTCCATGTTATTCACATGGTATCTTTATTTTTCAACATGAAGGGAAGGCAAGAGTATAAAAAAGGGTGACTTTAGGGGAAAACACGAAAATGAACAAATCTGTTCATCATTCATAATCATCCTTAACTCATTTCTTATTCGTCTTATTCGATATCACTGGAGGTCACTCATCTCAAGAGTCTGTAATAACTAAAACCTTGGAAACATTGATTTTAATGTTCATCAACTATCAACGTACGGATATATGTGCGTCATCACGATAGCATTGGCATTACTTTTTCGATATTGCTACAAAGAGAAAGAGAGGGGGGGGGGTAGAGAGAGGGAGAGCGAAAGATAGAGAAAGACAGATAGAGAAAGTTCTACCAGAATGAAAGAAGCAATATCGGGATATTGTAGTCTTATACACTCACCGGAATCACTCTCGTATTCTCCAATGTACCTCCGGGTCAGAAACCTCACTGTGACAGCTACATGATGCAATGACACAAGAGAAAAGAGAAATACAAAAGGAAGTTGAGAATAAGAATACAATATACATACCACATACTACATAATACATCATGCATAGTACATATTACATATTAATACACAATACATAATATATATTAATAATGCATGATACACAATACATAATACATAATGCACAATGCCTAATACATAATACTATACTAAATAAACGCACTATTTTGTCTCTCATAAGTAAAAATGATTCAGACTGAATCAGAGAAATGAAGAAACAGTTTGTCAGTTATGACTGCACAGTACCCATCTGGGTCAAGTATAGCTTTGTTATGTCGTGTATGCACGTAGTTTGACAGGGACTTCAGTCCCGTTTTGTAGAAGGTATACATTTTCTTCTGGACAATGTATTATGTTATAAGGCGCTTTGAAAACAGGTAAATACATTATACATATAAAACATAATATACATAAATATACTAATTATGGTGAACGATTTATTGACGTAAGAACACCGATGGTCACGATTGTATCTTTTTCTTTCTAATCTGAAAATAATTCACTATTTCTTTTTGATACTTCTATTTCAATGGCACAAACAACATTTTAATATCGGGTAATACAAAATATAGAAATTCAGTTTTGATAGACAAGCATAAACAGATAAAAGTCTCATCGAATTCTAAAAGTAGAGCGCCTAAAGTGCTTTGCTCTCAAACTCCTTCCAGTCAAGTGCTTAATATCTTGAACCAACGTACAGATTCTGCGTCAGCTGATCGGCCATAAAATTTGTCACCGCCTCGCACTGAGAAACGTAAATTAATCGCGAACACAAAAGAACCATATGTACGCACAAACAGATCTTGACCATCTCGCGTTGATTATTTAAAGCACCCAAGTTGCAGAGCGAGAGACAGAGAGAGAGGGGGGGGGGGGGAGGATGCGGGGAGAAGGTGTTAATAGTCGACCCACTTCACGTACGCCGATTGTGTACGCAGAATGTGGACGTCACACTGCAATCAACCTCGTACCGTTTCGCGCTCCTGGATAACGTATCGTTTTTCGCAATTTGCACACTTTTACCTCCGATTCGGCGTTAACGTATCACACACACACACACACAAAAGAGATAGAGACGAATCGAGGGCAGATGAAGGACACTATCAACCCTCAGATTACATCTTGAGGCCTAAACCAGAGGTCACGCCCCCCCCCCCCTTGAATCGCATTGCCTCTCTTTTCCCTAAACAGGTATGTAGTGTCAAATCTCAATCACTCTCTAGAAAGAAATCTTACGTCACTACATAGACCATAGTATATAGCAGGTAAGTGTTTCAATGTACAGAAATACATTTTACATATACATATACATAACATGTACGTATTATGTACACTCAGTACAGGCGAATTACGAAATTTAAGAATTGACAGCAACGGTACACACACACACACATACATAAACATTATACTTTAGTAGTAAATGCTATACATTAGATTATGTGTTTGTATAATCAAGCCAGCCTTTTATACCGACATTGTGTGGTGAGAGAAAACTGAGAAATACAGGACGATCTCCCTGCGTTCAATGTGGTGTTTATAGTTATGAGTTTGTCGATTAACACGTCAAACATTCTCTCGACCACATGGGCATACACAGACATAGACACACACACACATACTTTCAAAATATTGATATTTTCACTTTAGAATCAAAATTAAAAAGTCATGCTATATGTTCTGAATTTAGTGCATTATTATGAAATTCTGCGAAGATGATCAATCGATGATCGTTTTAATATCTTCTTATTTCTTTTTCTCAAACTTATTTGAATGATAGCATCTAAAGAGAAGAAATGAATATATATATATATATATATATATATATATATATATATATATATATATATATATATAGATATATGAAATATGCAAGGTGCTTTACTCTTCTTCCTTACTATGGCTAATAACCTAGGCGGAATACCATTACACCAAATAGATGGATTACGCTTTTCATCTTACGATACATTCTGGAGGGATCATGTCCTCAGAGTGACAACCTATTTAACAGGCATGAAAGCGAGATCTAACGGCGAATTCTAGGAAGATGGTGACCTTTTAAAGATCGTGACGGACTTGCACTCGTCACCATGACAACAGCATGTGCGCTGCGATGATACGAAGGCGTGCTTGTTGTAATCATTTTGTCATCCAGGTATGCTCCAAAATAAATGATCATTAGGTGGAGTATCTGATGAGGTCTTCGCTCTCTGTTCTTTTTGACAAACCCAATATGTCCAAGGGGAAGGTTAAGACAGAAATGACCTTCTTGTTATTGGATTGGATTATGAAATTTGACTGCATATCCTATGTAAGAGAAAGATCAGAGTGAACTCGTTATATCAAATTAGTCTGAATGACATCAGAAAGAAATTCATGAGCAAATTGCCAATTTGAGAGAGAGAAAGGGGAACTCCAAACTATAAGTTGCAAGTTTTAATGTCGTTTATAAATAAGGTATTAAGGCGCTTTTGAAATCCTGCAACAGAAGCACACAGCTATATGCCTGTTTGAAAAACATAGGGTTCGACTGTTCATAATCTTTCTTCTGAAACAATGAAAGTGAATAGTGGACAAATATTATTCAAAAATACCGCACCAAACCCGATAAATCCGAGTTCTGGGATTTGGTAGATTAAGGCACGGAGTTATCATACCGCAAGGCAAATTATTCAAAGAGCTCGGGGACATTAAACGGATATATTATACCTCTATAAATCTCCTCCCCTTCCCCACCCCCTCCCATCCAACACACAAACAAACAAGGAAAGTGAGATCTGTGAATCGTGCCTATGAAATTGTTGTCGCAGCACCCGACACCAATCATCGCAGACAGTCGCTTCATAGCATGGATTCCTAGGATCTGTGCCAAAACCAACATCGAAATCAAGATAAAATTGCCCCCCGTACGAGTCAAATTATGCCCGTTTTCGAAGGAACGTGATCCGTGTAAAACATAATATGTAAATGATAATGTCACGGTACAATTCTCTGCCAACGAAATCGACACGCTCAGACAAACTTTCCAGAATCAAGCCGCGCGTTGTGCGATCACAACCGTCTCATGAACGCACAAGTCGCTATTTTAACGATAATGATCGTTTTTTATGCGTGCCTTGAGAAATGTGTGCATGTTCATTCTATATTGGTGTCTATCATAGTCTTTGTGACTCACACACAAAATTAACAGCCGATTCGCGTTGTTATTTCTGAAATTGTTCTGAGATAGGGCCCAGGATAGGATCTAACGCTGATGTGAAGCAACCTCTCCGAGCGCTTGACCTGTGGCGATAGAAAACGAGTTATTAGTCACACGAAACCGCCAATTTGAAAAGTGAATAGCGGGTACTTGGTTATTGTTCTCGAATCCCGGTAAAGATGATAATGTGATATGCTGCCGTTCAAACATTATTATCAAACCTTCAGTGTGGCTGACGCACAAGCCTCTATCTTGTCTCTGAAAAAAATGCACAACATCACAATATAGCGCCTGGAGGTCCTCCAGAGCGTTTGACAAAACAGAAAATCGACAATCACACAGGTATCTTTCTTCCTATACACTTGGTCTTTAGAATAAGGGGAAAATCTGAGGAATGGCATTCGATAAGGCCATGGGTGTGAGTTTCAAAATAGAGAGATTCTTTTTCTCCGGGCATTCTTCCTTAATTGAACGATCAAATACAGCCAGGTACATGAACGCATGATTGACGGGGGGAGGGGGAGGGAGTGAACATACCCGCTCTCCCTCTCTCTCTCTCCCCCTCTCTCTCTTTCCCGCGAGAGATGTAAGAACGAGAAGATGCAAATCTCGACATTTTCTTCTCCCTTGTGCGTTTTGACGATGGCGATGTGAAATTCGTTCGGCAGCGTTTATTGATTACCGATTCTTCAAGTTATTTCCGACGGCTCTCTGCGGAAAGCGGTACCGCGCAAGAAGTGTGTCAATTCGCATGGATGTTATTTGGGATTCTCCTTCGTCACCGTCCCTCCCCTCTCTCCCACCCTCCGAAGGACGCTCGCCCGTCCCCTTTCTGAGTCTCTTTCCTTCTACCCCCGGCGGCACTTTTTCGATTGGAGGAGTTGTTTACCAATATTTAGACATTCACAGCTGAAAACGAGGATTTCGGATCGAAAGCCGAGCATGTTGCGTTGGTGTTGAACGTGCGGAACAAAACTGCGAACATTCAACGGTCTAATTCTTGGGAAATAACTGTCCCGTCACTGTCTCGGCAAAGTCTTTACAGAAAGAGTAAGTTTCTCATTCTCTCTCTCTCTTATTCTCTCTCTCTCTCTCTCTCTCTCTCTCTCTCTCTATATATATATATATATATATATATATATATATATATATCATCGGCAACGTATAGAAGGAGCGTATTCATTATTCTGAGATTCAAAGCAATCAATGAGCAGCGATACTAACTGCCGAGCAGCTGCCGATCGACTCGGCGCCGGATTCAAATATTATTTTGTAGTGAGAAAAGGGGATTGTTCCTTTTCACGTTGTCTTCCTTTCTGAATTTTGATGAATGACATTTTTTTTCTATCACTTTGATGAATAACCCATCAGGACATGAGTACTGCGTCAATAACGTGCCTCTTCGAAATTTCATGAACAGTTTCAGTAAGTATTTTAGTCGTCCCGATGCAACAAAACAAGTGAAGCCACAGTATAGCACTTTTGACAACTAAAAAAAAAACTAAAATAAAATAAAAAAATAGATGCTTCCGTTTCCGCATCTTAAACTTCAAATGGGCGTTTGAACAATCTGCCCAACTTTCTTCCGAGAATCGCATATCTCTGATCCT
Source organism: Diadema setosum (assembly GCA_033980235.1). NCBI lineage: Eukaryota > Metazoa > Echinodermata > Echinoidea > Diadematoida > Diadematidae > Diadema > Diadema setosum. Next base: position 37,195,835 of record CM067061.1, on the reverse strand, counting down.
GTGGTGAATTTCAGCTGATTATCTTGATGGTCGCTCCCAAAGACCTTGTGAGCAACGTCATCCAAGCCTCAACCAGGGACTTAACTTCCGTCCTCCCGGTTTCAATTGCTCTGAACCCTCTTCCCGATCGCCATCTCCTTCCTTCCCTCTTCTTCTTCTTTTCTTTTTCCTCTTTTTTTTTTCTACTCGTTTACCTTCCTCATTCTCTCTTCAGCTCTCTGATTTTTTTTTTTCGGGTCGCCTCCAGCCGGGATGAAATTCTGGGTCGAAAATGGGGGCGCACGCTCGGGTGGCGCTTGGGCTCACAGGCCGAGTTGGTAATGGCGGAGAGATCGTCATATGTCGCAGCCTGATTAGACAAACTCGATCCGCCATAATTTCATTAGGTCGCTTGCTGAGTTTGTTATCTTTTTGTACGCGTCGCCGCATCCGTTTCGTTGGATTTTGTATAATGTCGCCTCTATTTATTTCGGTTCCCGTAACGACATCGCAGTGCAAAATGATGGGTTTCAAGCATGATATATAACGGTAAGAAAAACTACTGGCTCACCATAATAACATATGAAAACAGGTGCATTATGTATGACATTGATTGGGAATGAATATGTAACCCAACTACCTCCTGTGTCTTTTTTCCACCCATGTTCCTAAACTATCTATCGCATCGAAGATCATGTCTTACACAACTTTCCATGCATATCTTTGACGAATGACAACATTTCTATAACTGACAGCAATTCACCAATTTGGTATACCTACATAATCATACATAATCCTGTATATATATATATATATATATATATACATTTGTCTTTTTTATATATGTCTTTTTTTTTCGTCACTGGCTTTACACACCATCCATCAAATTGTGATAGTAAACTACGGAAAAATACGCAATGTCTTCTTTTCGAGGGTACAGGTGGAATTTTTTTGCCAATCATTAATTGCCAAAGGTTTGACGTCAAAATCTAACCTGACTGACCAGGATAGTTCACCAGCTGTAGCTTGCTTATCTCTTCTCTAATGAGGCTTGTATAACCTTCTAAGTTTATGCTGTGGTTGTTACGCCCTTTGACGGTAACCGTTCTGATTTCGTATGTTATAATAATTAGTATGTATTTTTAACGTGTGTCTCAGGTGCGCAATACAATATCAAAGTGGGAAAAAAACCCTAAAGATGTCGAATGCCTCCGTCATCAATATTAGCATCCCGATACTGACTGGCTGGTACTACTGAAGTCTGATTGTTTGTTTGTTTATCTTATTTCGGTATTTAAAAACCAACATATTCAATAGAGTAGGAGAAATGTTTGCAAAACGAGTTCAAGTGGAAAACGTAGCCCTTTTTCAGTAGTGCCAAATGATTGTCACTTCTGGGTCCCATTTCATAAAATGCTGCTATGATATCAACTCTTGCTAGAATGGAAGTTTATAATGATAATGATAATGATAATAATACTACTACTAATAATAATAATAATAATAATGATAATAATAATAATAATAATAATAATAATAATAATAATAATAATAATAATAATAATAATAATAATAATAATAATAATAATAATAAAATAAATGAGGTGGTAAATCGAGCAGCGACATGGCACTGATTATCAATTATCATTAATCTACGGTTACAACGATGAGCTTGCTCAAACTCAAATGATAATGCCCTTATCCACACCGACGTGACGGCATCTGTGATTCCGCTTTTAGTATATAGTGTCTGGAATGCACTCATTGTGGTTGCTTAAATCTTGATTAAAAAAAAGAATCTTTATCAACTTTTGCGACGATTACTCGGTCAAAAATCGCACAGGGTTATGAGACAATGTCCTCCTCTTTCCCCATTCAAACAGACAGAAAGACAAACTCACATTCACACACACACACACACACACACACACACACACACACACACACATACACATACATACATACACGCACTACTGACCACTCACGTACTAACTCATCGCGCCATCCACGGAAGGCAAAGTATTTTCGCAGAGCAAATATGCTATCGGAATGACATCGGGGAAAAATAGTGATATTTGCGTTCGGAAGATCGAGCAGCTCTCCCGAAACTGGAGCGGAAGGCGGTAAAGCTGCATTTACCTTTCCAAGATAGAAAGGCAGTCTTCGATGAAATTCGCAAACGATCTTTAAGTTTGATTAACAGACGATTTGCGAGCGTGTTGGTAATACCACAGGTACACGATCCAATTTCGGGCAACAGTGCCCCATATACGAGTGTACAAGTATTACTTGCCATGACTCTATCCAAAGAAAACTAAAGTGAAACATACTTCTCATATGCCTGCAGAATTGTCGATTTTCTTTGTTCTAAAATGTACATCTATATGCATGAGAAATGTGTGAAAGATTGTACGCCATTAATAGCACGATTTCAGTAAGGGTAACAACGAAATCGGGAAACATTATAGCCAATATGGTTCGTCTGAAGTACCAATCTCAGAGCTATACCCAATCGCGGTTGCTATGAGATGTTTTATTTTCGATTAAATCGAATACGATATATCGGGACATAGCGGTGTCCATCGAGCGCGAGAGTGATATTTTAGCTTGAAAAAGAATGCAATGTGTTTGCTTAGATCAATGCGCCTGTATCGTGTAGCGTACTATCATAATTATAATGACTTACTATCCCGTATCGGTTAATGGATCAAAGTTACAATATACCATAGGAACCGTTCTTATTTTCTCCACTATCAGGACTAGCTAATTAATAATAACAAAAAACCTTCATTGAATGAAGTGATGTGGTGACAAGTCCCTCAGGTATTTTCTGTTTCTATGATTATGACATAATATCCTTGTTAGCATGCTTTTCACTTGGAAGATTCTATCTCCCACTGCATGGTCGTGGGGTCATGTCTACAATACTATGCCTCCATCTTCAAGACGTCCGGCTACCAGTAGAAAATTAATTGTACACACTATGAAAGGTTAACTTAAGTCAAGTTCTGATGCGGAAGCAGCTATCGCGAATCCTTCCACGCAAAGCCGAGACTTTGCCCGAATCTACTGATTTCTTCCAAACTTTATATGGGTTGGTTTTCAGGTAAAAAAAAAAAAAAAATGATGCAAAGGGCTTTTAGGCCGTCCGAATCGGTTTGCCGTCGGTTTCCGGCGTAAGTGGCTGTTTTATTCTCTGTCGGTCCCTGTCGTGTGAAGGTTAGATAGATGGACCAACGCTGATGGCTTGATGTATATCCACACATTGCACTCTCATTTCAGAGTACTTTTACTTCGGAAGTAAGTCCTCACCCCCCCCCCCCCCCCATCCCCTTCCATTCTAGATTTGCCCATAATATGAAGTTCTTTATATTCTAGTTCCCAGAAGCTTCCCTGCAAAGTAAACCAACGTTACGATTCCGAAGAAAATGAGCGTATATGAATGCAATCATTGCTCTCTATACTTCTCCCCTACTCTTTCTTTGTGTGTGTGCGCGTGTGTATGTCACTGTGTTTATCTCTGAAGTGCATTTTCTATCGACCCTGATTGATATATCCATTAGTTTGACTGCCTAACTCGGTTTCTTCTCCGCGCGCATGATCTATACTCTTGATTCGCAGAAGGCGGTATGTCATTTTTTAGGGCAACCGCTTCAATTTGGCCTGCGATCCCGTCAGGCAATGGCATCACGGAAAAGAGAGTATGCAATGTGTAATACTCTCCTGCATTATAGTCCCTTTTACTGCAGCCCTTTCCAGTGCTTGTCCCCTCCCAACGATCCACACGGCGTCACTATTTTCAAGTGCAGCGGATTGTCCAACACTAATTGTCTAGGTAACAGTAATGAGTATCATCAGAGTTTTTCCAATATATACCCAGAACCAAATTGAGTCATAAAAGGACTTTAATTCATAGACTATTCTTAAATCTAATCAGGCATTGGCAATTATTCCATCCACAGTAAGCAAACGGAACTTTGTTTAGTTGTTTCTGATACGTCTTTCTTCCTCATGCACCCATACGTAATAAATAGGAGCATTGGATACTGTTGACGTGCGTGTTATTCGCAAGATTGATCAGGTTGAAAGATAAGTACAGAACCTGCGGGGAGCGAGTTTTTAGCTTAAGAAAGGCAAATGGTTTTATGACTTAGCCGCAAAAAGACGAACATATAGCCACAAAAAAAACCACACTTATCTGCTTTCCAGCTTTACGTTTGGAATAAAGATCAAGCTAAATTCCTGCAGCTTTCGATACCCGAGACTAATAGAAAAACCTTCCATAATCCAGTGTAATCTAACTGAAATGCACCGCGATATTTTGAGATTAAATGGATTTCCTTATTTTTGTAAGCACTCTTTGCATAGCCACAAAAAAAGCTCAAACAGTACTCTTAGATATCTCCCTGCACCAAGAAGTAAACCCCCCCCAAAAAAAAAAAACCACAACCCCCCCCCCCCCAAAAAAAAAAAAAAACTCATGGTAACGAGAAAACTAGACTAATTAAGTATAAAATGGTGTTTGGGTGGAGGTAAACGGTAGTATAATAGGGAGAGCGTAGTTAGCCAAGTGATAATGTATCATAATTGTTGTATATACTTTTTGGGTGAAAATCATGTCGTGATATGCACAAATCGGCCACGACACCATGCACATCTCCCTCTGGACCCGGAAAAGGCGCGACCCGGAGACATCTCATTTATGTAATTCTCTGTAATTTGTTTACAGAATACTCGTCGTGCCTCGATTTCTTCAGAGAACACCGTCGCGTCCAATTACATAATTATCTATCGACAAATATTTATCTAACCACCTAGATTTTCAGGTCAGCCGTGAGAACGTATTTACCAAACACCTAATTGATTAAGTTTGAAATCACCCTCTGATATTACATCAAGTATGAGATGGTTTAGAAAGCAAAACAGAATAATATTCTGTTTGTTCACTGTGCTTGACTACTTCCAACATTAAAGAAGAAAAAGTCAGGCAAACCCTCCAAAACAAATGGTCAGCTAGTAGTATAGCATATTTTTCATCTTCACTGAGAATATCCCCTTAATTAGTCTAAAACCAATTGTTAGCTGATAGTAGCATGTTTTTTTTTTCCATCTCTGCTATATATAGACTACCATTCCTGGGGAGTTTGTTTCTTCATTGATAATATAATCCAATCCGATTCATCGCATGATGGACAGATATCTCAAGGCGTATTGTTGTTAACGTCCAAGCTATACGCCCCGGGCGATTGTCCAAGACTGCGCTGTTTGACCGTATAAGATAATTGTCTAGCCGCACTAACATCTGATTGACCTTGCGAGAAGCTTCATTTTATTCTCCAAAATGATCGAAGCTGAGCCGGTTGCACGGTCTCGCAACAAGATTTTGTCCACGCAACGCTAAATGAATTTAAAAAAAATCACGAAATTCATGCAAAGCCAAGAGGGTCCATAGATCCAATAATTAGCTACCTTAGAGTGTGACACAGCATGCGTGTAACGCCTAACATAGACTGCTGATCAGCGACATCTACACAGTCATAATCTTCTTCTTATGACGAATACAGTTCTCGTAATAAACTTCCATTATGCCACGCTATTATTTAACACTAAAAAAAAGGGGGGATATAAAGAATTGGAAGATGGGGGGTGGGTTGAGGCCGAAGGGACTATAGAGAGCTGTAGAGAGGGGGGGGGGGGGTGAGCAGGAGCGGGAGCGGTGAGATAGAATGAAGAGAGAGGGACGGAGGGGGATGAGAACGGGAGAAGAGAGACTTGCAGAAAGAAAACAAACATCACTGAGTTTGTTCGTTCGTGAATGGCAGTGATTAATGTTATTCCCGGGAATTTTATGCGCGCCTACCTGGTATGTGCGCTCGCACCACAGACAACGTATAATATACGGCGGATTTACTGAATGCTTTGATATTTCTGAAAGCTTCGTGCCAAATCCAACGCTTCTTCCAGTGACGGAGAAGACAAATTGTTCGCGTAAATCATAAAATTCAGACAGCCGCATCTTTACTCAGCCCCTAAATTTGTTATCTCCGCCTAGAGATAGCTGAAGTTCTCCCCTGGGCAGCCCCAGGTTGCAGCTGGCTTCCTTTTAGTTTGCTCGGTAGATTTTCTACAACACAAGATACAGGCGAAACGTTTAGCGTTTTCTTCTTCTCTTTTTTTTTTTTTGTCCCCAGTTTTGTCCCAAGAACAAAATTGGGACGCGAATGATTAACGATTGCGTCATTCGACTAGAGTACAGGCTACATTTCTCCTTTTTTTGTGTGAATAGCTACATACATGGTACTAATCCTTGAACAAACCGAACTTCAATTTATGAGAGTGCTCTTTTAGTTATGCATGTTTGCTTTACAATTTCTTTGCAAGGAGATAGCGCGCGATGTATGCCAGTGTATGCGTTGTAAAGTGAGAAAGTGTGCGCTGTTCACCAGAGCACCCTTGTATATAGTGCATGCCCGCCCGGTTCGTGGAGAGGAATAGAATAAAAAGAAAAAAAAAAGAAGAAGAAGAACACAAATAGAATTGAACACAAGGAAGCAGAATAAGTGGAAGACAAAGCAAAAGAGACAAAGAAAGAGAAAGAGCAAAACTAGGAGGTGAAAGAAGGAACAGAGGGAGGAGAAAGGGAAAGATGAAAGGGAGATGTTGATGATAATGGAGAAGAAGAAGAATTAATGTGAAGAAGATAGAGAAAACACTGTGGCGCTATTGTAGCATGATAGGACTCTAAACATTTTACACATAATTAGTTTATACTCGCAATCGTATATAACTACAATCCTTGATGGACAGACTTCTATTCTGGCCAGGCAGTACATTCTGTCTTAGAATTGCCAGTAATTCTTGGTTCAAGCTTCAGCTTCTCAAGAGAATGAACAGTTCCCATAATGTAAAACAATTTCGCGCACTGGCCCAATGTTTGGTTTGACAGTGTTGATAAAGGAATACGACTCCGTGTACGGAGAGAAGAGCTGAGAAGTACAACGTAGACCTCGAATCATCAAAACGGTCAATCTCAGAGGCGGTAATGCCAATCCAATGGACACAAACAAGACAGTAATTATGAAGAACGTATAATAGTCCTATCACAGTCATGTCTAAATCAGCAAGGAAACTACCCGGGAATATCAGTTGAATAACAGGATAGTACGCACAGCGTATAATTGTTTTGATTTCCAACAATTAAATCGTAAACATGGAAATATAAAACCCAATTTAAAGTCTGACTTGCAAATTCATGAGAACGATATAACATGCCCTTAAGTTCCCAATACGCCGCTGAATTCAGTAGTGTAAGGTCATATTCTGCCATAAGAATACCTATTAGTCCATAAAGGTCAAAGAATATTTTCGCTAATTTCAAGGACTTAGATTTATGTGTTGTATAGAAACACGACCATAAACCTTGAGGACGATGACAAAAACGAAGACTATAATGATGGTGGTGGTGATGATGATGATTATGATGATGTCATCTAGATAGTATGAAAGAAGACTCCGCTTTGCATTAATAATCTCTTTCTTTCAAGACAGCTATAATTTGGAAATTTAAATTATTCGGGAGTCTCCTATAGTGCAAACCACACTACATGATTATTTTAAAGGTTATATAGGAGAGTGCTGACGGATCCAGGCAGTCGCCATTAAAATGCAACACGCAACGTATGAAAAGGAGATTAAAGCTCGTCAGTGATACTCTTATAGAAGGTAGCGAATTACTCATCACAGATTGGGCTCAACACGTGTTCGTATCTTCTCCTCTCCCTCTCTCGCATTGCCTGTTTTTGATGTTATTTCGTTCAAAGAGGGCGGTTGAAGTAATCCCATTTGACAGTCCCGGAGAACCCCTCCGCGGGATGAAGAGAGCCGTGAGAACGTCTTCCCAAGATTGCGACCTTGAATCGGAAGGCGACGAGGGTGATGAGCGCGTGGATGATAGGCCGGCCTGATCGCCTTGCCACCTGACTCGAATTACGATAATGGTATCACTTCCGAGGCTGATGCGTGATGTGGGAATAAACTCTTAGCGGGAATGGTGCGCGGATGCTCCATGGGAGCTAGTCGGGGGAACAGAGGCGGGTATTGACGGGGAGCGGGAAAAGAAAGGAAGAGGGACAGGAGGGGGAGGAAAGGGGGCGCCAAATGGTTTGGATGCTCTCGAAAGCTCTCTTATGACGATTAGGTGATTGTTGAGGAGCCATTGTGGCCACGGTAGAGGGTGGAAAATAGTGAGAAAGAATAGTTACCTGTCGAACGATGTGGATTCAAAAGGGAGAAAGTGATAAAGAAATGTAATTCGTATATAGAAGGAGACGGAGGTAGGTACGGAAAGAGAGACGAGTAAAATAGAGAGAGAGGATGAGGGAGAAGGAGAGAGAAGGGGGAGAAGGAGAGAGATATAATGCTTTGATCTGCCGTCGATGCGTTACTAACGCAGCCTCAAACTTTAAAGTTAAGCGTCGAAAACTTTTTAAAGCTCGACACGGGAGGGGGGGGGGGGCAGTATAGTGTCTCCTTATCATTGCTTTCTTTTTCTTCTGCCCTACCCATCGTATTCATTGGTACAGAACAGATCGAGACTAACCCAAAAAGATTGTGAGAAACTTTCGCCGGCACCTCACGACCGAAATGGCAATCATTAATGTATTAGGGTTTGTCCTTCAAAGTGGTGGAAAACAATTTACGAGAAAATTAATTCCATAACTGGAGTAATGTGCATGCATTTATTAGTCATTATCAATGAGCCATGCGTGGTGAATCGATGTCGATGGGGGAAAAAAAGATGAAACAATTCCATGAAAATGTCCCCGATGCTCATGATACTTCACCTGCACTTTCGGAAGAGGGCGATTCCTGGGAAGCGAAGCATGGAGCACCAGTCGATATAGGGAGTCAATGGATGCCTGTTTCGCCAGGCGTAGCATTCTATCCCTGCAATGTAGCTCTGACGATAATTCGATATAATCTCGGCTCTTCGGAAGAAAACGTGATAGCGGGTAAGGATGCGCGTGCGCATGAAAGAAGCATAATCCCGTCCAAAGCCATCACAGGCCGCTGCACTTAATGGTGTACGAAGAGAGTTTAACTTGGACACGGTTTGGCCATTGATACTGAGAGCCATGGAGCGTGCGAAGGTAATGTAATGCTCACCACATGCTATGGGCTAATACTTATTTCCTCGGCATCACAGTACACCTGTTAAAACGAAAAGTCTTCCACTTTAGTCAATATGCTGTTCCTTGTTCCCTGTTTGTGTTTATATTGTTTTTTTCTCTTGCTGTGAGTTTTTTTTTTGTACTGCATCATATTGATATGTTTTTAGCTGTAAACTGATATACGGACTTACTAAAAAAAAAAGCCTTGTGGCTGATAGTGTTTTTTAACCCTATAAAAATAGATAAAGAACACACAAATAAAACAGTCTTCACTGTTATGTGAGCCCGAACACATTTTTCAATTATGTGCACAACCACCGCAACGAATGCAGTGTATACATTATATTCTACTGCACATCGGCTGTAGATTCTAATTATGGATATCATCAAGACAAAATCTGACACAATCTTCATTACGGGTCGTAAAATCGTAATCTCATGGTGAAATCGTGCCAGAGCAGCCACCGCCTTATCTCGAATTTCATATCTACTGTTGATGCACTTGCTTCATCATCTATTTCTCTCTATATCTTTACAGTATGAACAGCGTCTGCATACAAGTGCAGGACAAATAGTCGTCGTAAAAAATTCAGTCCTGGTCCCACTTGCTGTCCATTTGGTCACGGGCCAATACGATCTCTACCTTTCGAAAACACCCTAAAGAACACTCGTCTGCTCACATAGCGTTTGGCAGGAACCCGCGAAAAGTCGGGCAGAAGTGTCCCTTGGTAGGGGTAAGTATACCAACGCAGGCTACTTTCCCCTGTTGTGTGCTTCGACGGCAATGTTGTGCTCCCCCCCCCCCCCCCGCGCTCTCCCCCTCTCTGGAGCGTACTCGTGACGTCATAATGACGCAAGAGAAACCGAGCGAAACTTTATTTCTACCTTGCGATGAGCATTACAATATTGTTGAACAATGTACGGTTATCTCGTACGCATAACGAAACATTATGCAGGACTTGAAGAATTTTCCAATTTCTTTCACATGTCTATCTATCTATCTATCTATCTATCTATCTATCTATCTATCCGCTTATGTATGTATGTGACAACATCCATAATCAGGTCCTATCACATGTACATGTTGAACACAAGTGCTTGTAGGGTGTGTGCATGTGCGGGTGCGGGCTGCTCTCGTGCACTCGCTTGCTGCGTTCTATGCATACATAATTACACAATACAATTTCTAACCACCCCTTTCTATTTTATCTTTTTTTTCATTTACAGTCTCCTCATCTTTGCCAGCTTTGCTTCGTTGTACTCCATCAAAACTCTCCCCCTTGCAAAAAACCATCCCCTACAATTTTATTGAAAGATCCGTCATTCGTCTAGCATTGTCACACGATTTGTATTTCGATAAGACAGCAGTCTACCTACCTTGTGTCTCACGACGTTTTCAGAATTAGCCGCTTTGGGCGACAACCTAATTTATCGATCTAGCTGTCGCGAATTGTACGATCCCATTACTATTCTATTTTTTGTGCCATTATCTCACCATCTAAGCGTGGAAGGCGCGATGAAATGATTATGGGCGACTAGGGTATTCATTGCAGTAAGGATGAATATCAGCCCCCCCCCCCCCGTCCAAAGTTGGTTGCGTTTCACGGCTTATTAAACTATTTATGACGTTTTCAATCCTCTGAGGTCTCTTTGTCAATGTTTCATTTTGTCCTGAAGTGAGCCCTTCCTGCACACCAGGAAGAATATATATATATATATATATATATATATATATATATATATATATATATATATATATATATATATTCCATTCCGTGCAGTCACACTTGTTGACGATGGCGACAAATTTGTCTCCCAACTCACGTGGCGCACCACGCTGGAGTGTGGCATCATCAGGGACAATACAATTATGGTTAATGAACAGCTTCATGTTAGAGGGCAAAACAGTAACAACAACAACAACAACTGCAGCAGCAGCAACGACAAAAGTTACCCTCCTATACCATTTACTACATGAAGATTTTGACAGAAAAATGAGTTAACCCGCAATTTATACATGGAGTCCTTGACGGATCTTGAGATGCCCTCACCTTCTAAAGTAATTCACAAATTTTACAAGCTATGCTTTTCTTGTTAATTCCTCTTTTCCATGTAAAGTTATAAATCAAGATTGTATTGCTTGCTTGTTTATTTATCCAAATCAGAGTTGATATCATTATGATAATTGTATTCATGTTCTGTTGAAAATTACGTGATTGAAAGTTCCTTTGGGTGTTATGTTCTCATGTAAGCGTTATGTATATTACTTTGAATTACTTTATATGGAAATAAAATCATTTAAATTGAATTAAATTGAATTGAATTGAATTGAAGAATAATAAGAAATTGTTCATTTTTTATCATAACTTCAGAAACAATCTCTTTTTTTAACATTTTACTCTATCTAATAATGAGCTTACTTTAAAATGTTTTGAAATAGCTCTTGACCCGTTTTGCGGTCACCCTCTTCATATTTACCTCATCTTTACAAGGTAAGGCAAAAATTCTAAGAGACCAGCTGGAGATAGTAAGTGAGTGAGATAGAGAGAGAGAGAGAGAGAGAGAGAGAGAGAGGGGGGGGGGGGAGGGGAGAGAGAAACATGAGGCAGCGGAACGGTTTCACTCTGGAAGACATTTGTGAAAATGATAAACAAGTCATCCGTGAGTTCGGAGAAAATAAGCATCTCTGCCTTTGCCATTTTGATGGATACCCCCGATTGGAAGTGGGATCAGCTGCTGAAAATCAAAACCTGCATGTAATCCTGATTAGTTATGTTCCAGAGCATCCATCTCCTTATCTTGACATGCACCGGGTGTGAATATGGATGACGTTATCAACCTCTTATATCTTCATCTCAAGCGCAGTGTGAAATCTTCCACCCCGCAATGAAAGTCCGTGCTTCTTGTCCTTGAGTTGTCGTGTTAGATGGTGATCTCACGCGATATATGCACGTTTCCATCTTATTCTTTCAAAATTCCAGATATTCGAAAGTCAGGCCATGAAGTTCCCGACGTCTTGGAAACGTACCACTTACAAAAAAATAACAACAACAACAACTATCTACGAGTAAATGCAGATATATCGTGGGATTTTTGTGGAGGCGATTTAAAGTCGTTTCAAAAGCTCGAAATGATAAGCAATGTCCCGTTGCCCATCTCCCTTGCTACACTACTTCGTCTTAAGTAAGACGAATGCTCACTTCCCGCCATCGAGTAATCGATAAGGAACGTCGCCAAACTTTCCTCAAGGTTTCCTAGACCCGATTCTGCGGGGAGCGCTGCCTGACTCGAAGGTCAAGCAAATGGAGATTTCCCCCGTCGCGTCGCGCTTCAACGGAAAACGTTTAAGGGAGAAAGGTTAAAAGGGTTTTTTTCGCAAATATCAGAATATCCCCCCCCCCCCGACGAAATGGCGCTAGTTTTACTGAGAAACGCAAGCCAAATGCACAAACATATACATCTTCATTTTGGTACATTGCATAGCTGAACAGTAAGGTGGTGTAACACGTTTATAGGCCTATTCGTATTTTTCGCCACTTCCCTCATCTCATGGAGCCTCACAGAAGTATTGACTTGAGGAAAAGAAAATACATTAAACCAACCTTATAATCTATGTCATGCTTGGTACACAAGTATAAGCAAATTTATATGCCCTATAACAGTGTCTTCCGCATCGATGATGAATACAATTCGTGGGTGCTATGAAAAAAACAACAAACAGCATTACGTGTGGTCATGGGTTGATTTTTTTTATTATTATTTTTAGCCGCGGCTGCTCTCAGGTCAAGTTTACGAAAAACTTAATTAATCTGTTTACTGCTCTCTGAAATACAAATTTTGGCGACAAAGAACTAGATTACAAGCATTTTCAATGAATGTAGACCTTTATTCACGTGAAGTTTTACATTTACAATCAGAGCATCATGATACAACAGCTACCTCAAGGGTGCGCTCTTCGTCAAGAAAACGTATTTCTCTCGCAAAATGTAAAACTTGAGACTTGTTAGAACCATAGCATTCCCATACAGCAAATTAAAAGTCCTCCTTGTAAAAAGACTATGCTCAAATGAAAAATTGAAAAATCATTCTTGGTCGATCCTTGCCATGCTGGAAGCAATTACTTCAATTTTGCGACGTCAAAAAAACAAAAAGGAAAGAAAGAAAGAAAGAAAGAAAAGAACAAAGAAACAAGGAAAGACAAAGAGAAACAAGGAAAGAAAAAAAGAAAGAAAGAAAAATGCGTTGTATTATTACAAATTTCACTTTCCTGCAGACATTTCACATCGAACGTAAGGCTCAATTACAACACCAATCCTTCACGTTATTGAATTATCGGTGCTATCTATATATCTGATTTGGATCGATTCATTTGAGAGAATCATATTCATTTCATGGAGAACTCGAGGCTTAAGGAAAGTAATGATCGTGTTTCTTCAGTATAAGGTACAATTACACATCACGTTGAATAACTTTTGAAACGAAATTTTGTAATAAGGTAAAATTAGACCGGCAGAAAGATACGAAATTCACACAAAAAAGGCAGAAAAGGTATGCAATGTTGAAGTTTCACATGTTTTCAACGGAAAGTGATGCTGTTGCAATCACGATATAATGCCTAGCACAGATGCATTGTAACTGAGATGGTGATGTCAAACTCAAAATACTCCTATTAGGCTTAGGCACATCAATATCACCGAATCAAAATTCCTCTTCTTGTTATGGTAGATGATAATTCAGTGACTAACTCAACGCCTTCGCCCTTAAAAACATATCCATTGCTGAGTTGACTGAAAAACAAAGACAATTTTGATGTGTAAGATATACAATGCAATATATATCCACATGTTTTCTTTTCAGTTTTAGCCCTCGAATGAATATCTAGTGATGTTTACGTGGTGGTCAGTTAGAGATTTGTGATTTCATGGGAATCATCACGTCATGCGCGGCTGAATGATTGCGTTTATATCGTAATATTTTAATGTTATTTCAAGTTTCATGCCTTTTTTTTTGTACTTTGATACAATTACTGCGAACAAGATGCTTCATATACCATTAGTATCTTATATCATTAATCAAAGTCTTTTACGGTATATAATTGGATTGATTTTGAATACATATGCTATTGGTTTATTGTGTGTGTGTTTTCCCAAATGATCCACGTTTCACAAGCTGTGCTTTTCAATGGATCACTCTTTTCCATCGCTTAATTATTTTTTTGTTAACATAGCAAAGTTTGCATTTTTTCAGTTATCACATTATCCGTCCAAATATTTTGTATGATACTGTGTCATGACAATATATGATTTATGATTATATCAACTTATAAATGTATATTTTGTATTATCTATTATTTTACAGTGATGGATTGAAATATAGTATTACTGAGTTGAAATGCAAATTGTCTTCAAATGCAGTTGATGGTAATATCTCTGTTTCATGAATGCACAGAGTTTTCAACATTATCCATATCATTCTCATTAGTTTTGCTTCTGCTTTGACCTTATCTATTGGGGCCAACTTTGAACACAGAGTAGAAATTACTCTTAAATTCCAACTACCATCAATCTGTGACGAACACTCAGAGAAGGGAAGGGGGAAAATGTCGCTTGGCTGATTCGATCATAAAGACACGCTGTCGTTTATGACATTCACTCCAATCGTTTCATCCTTCGATATCCTTATAATACCCTGTCCTCCTGTTCCTCCTGTATACCATTACTTCATCTTCCTACTCCGGGGGAAACGCCCACACGATGAATCCGATGTCTTACCGACATCACTCATCACCTACACTTTTGTTTCGATAAATAATTGTGTCAGAGTTCTCCTTGCCTTGGCGAAACCTTTTCTATATACACCATCAGAGACTACTTAAATCGTATTCAATGTCCCCTCTAGGACTGAATAGAATTTCACAAGTCATCTTGATGTCTTTAGAGAGATAATTGACTAATCATTACGGGCACAGTGCGGATAAACAAATATATAAACATATTTTCGTCACGTTGATGATACAGTGACCCTTTTTTTTACCATAGTTCCGAAGATGAATAAACGATTGAAGATACAATTGTATTATGTTTAAGATTATGCCTATTCTCCAAATTAATTTCTCTAATGAACCTGTCGGGATGTAAAATGGGATGGAAAGTCCTGTACAAATCTTAGTGGCGTCCGTTTACACTCTTCCGTTGGTATTCATGATTGAGGGGATATATCTCTTATGGCGTTGTCTGTCAAGTTAAAATTATGAATTTCTTCGTCAGCATCGTGATTTATCATTTCAGCGAATCACGCATGGGTATTACACGAAACAAGTCGAATTGTCTAGCCTGTGTTAATCATGGGTCTTCTGGTGGCCAAACAGCAACAACAAAATCTGAATAAAAAAATCTTAGAAAGGAGTTTTCTTATTCTTTGTTTTAAGTCTCCCTATTGTTCCGTATCCAGGGGCCACTATGGTCGAACCTACACAGCGCAGGCGGCTAGATCTCCAAGGAATGATCTTCACTGACCCGAACTGACCGTCTAAACGTCTGCGAGTAATTAACCCTTTCAGAGCCAGAGTAGAAGCTTGCCCAAGATACCTGTCTGTAATGCGTACCTTGGCAGCTAATACAAGGGTTTTAACATATGGAACTATACAGCTCTGTGGTTTGAACTAATAGAGACCAAAGCACAATTCGGATGAGGGGAGACCTATCAATCATCAAGTAAAGAGTTGTCGTGACACAACACAGCCACAAATATCACGGCATTACATCTGTATTACTCGCTCGATAAATTCCCATTTCTTTCTCTCCAATCTGTGTATCGGTCAAATTCCCTCTAGGCTTCCAATCAAACGAAAGAAATACGAAAGCTCTTCCAAACTTTTGCGGTCGTTTCTGTTCCTCATGTCCCTCTAGAATATCCAACACATTATAAGGTGAAACCGCGGAGTCTTATACGAATCTACGCTGCCGCCTTTTGAGAGTGCTCTTCAAACAAGGCAAAATTGTATTGTGCTGAAAGCAGCAGCCTACGGCTACCGTTCGTTTTCGTTTAAGCAGGCATTTAATCGGCAATGAAAAAATCTACAAATACCAGTTTCGATACAAACGGCGCTTGTGTCAAACACAAAAACTCGTGTCTTATGGTTAAAAAACACTGCAATACTGAAATCCGTTGTGGCTGGTTACATTACAATGGTCCTTATCACGAGCAAGAGTTTCAATAGAATCAAGCACAAATCTGCTCTCTCTGTTAGACACTGTGAGACCACAACAAATCAATTAAGTGGTGAAATGCTTTTAGCTGAGTGTGGTAGACGTTGCAATAATTCACTCTTGCCATTATTTTCTTTAGAACCAAAACGCACAAAGGGTAAAACGATTAAGGTATCAAATTGCTGCATTTAATTTTGTTGTCGGTAAATGGCTGTCCTAGTTCACCGACGCTGGCTAGATTTGGCTGTGTTCAGCGATCCCCTAATTGACCCGTAGTCTCCCCCTCACTCACCCCCCCCCCCTCCACAAAAAAAGAAAAAAAAAACGGGAAAAAAAGAAACGATACAAATGCATAGAAAAAAGTATTGTCTTCTCAAGCATCCATGCAGTCGGAATAAGACGATCACGTTGTGGCATATTTCCATGAATAACACTCATGCAGCTATGTTCAATTTTGTCCGTCTCGCAACAAAAGAGGAAAGGGCTTCAGTTCGGCCTGTGGTCCCTATCTCATTAATGTCATTCGACCCACAGTCAACCCCAATCAGGTCCATCATTTGCAATGCCCCAACTTGACGTTAATGGCTGTGCATAAAAGATGGAAATGAACTTCATGCTAGGCAAAAGAAAAGAAGGAACGAAAAGAAAAATAAAGAAATGATACATACGTCTTCTAATCGTAGTTAGCATTCCGATGGATCGCCACATGCGTTGTTTAGCGTCACGTACAACGTAAAAGAGCGCCATCTGATTATTGATGGGGTAAGATGGAATCTATATGCTGATGGGACCCGAATAATGCGTTGCTATGGCATTGTCGTATATTTTGTCCCCTACACCCCACCCCCATCCGTTAAGCAGAAATGGTAGCACAATTCCTAACCGGAGTGGTCTGAAAGATGACAAAGATGAAGTTCTTCCATTTCGTTTCTGCTTTTTTTTTCTATTCGGCGAAGTCCTATCTTGGTTTCTTTGACCACTCCAATGGCATGCATGTCATTTACCGTACAATCTGTTTGCCCATTGATATAATTAATTGGTCACCCTGATGGGCAGGCGCCATTTGTTTCAACTGTCAGTCATCTATACGGGCATGAGTCCATCAGATGGATGACCTTTGGACAAGGCATAGTGACGACGGTCGAAGTAGCAACAACGTGTCCGGATTAAAGCACACACACACACGCACACACACACACACACACACACACGTGCACATTCCTTGTCTTAAACTAATGATGCCTTGGCAATGGATACAAAGTTGCTTTGTTATTGTTGTTGTCACCAGATATTTGAATTCTTTTCTCAGTTTGTTACTTTATTTGTTTATGTATGACATGAGATGCGTCGACTTGATCACGGTGATGTGACGTCGATAAATGGCTTTGATCATCTTTATCAGTAATTATGACGTGGTCAAAGAAAGCTTTGATGTTTCGAGGAAAAGGACCTCGTAACTTTGGTTTTTGTTTCTTTTTTTCCTGTCTTTTTCACAATGAGAGAACTCCAAAGCAAAGTGCGAAGGAGTTTGAGTGCAATCAATTAATCTGAAATTCATGACAGGATAACAGTCAAATGGAAATAAAGAAGAGCGCAGGTAATCTTGCGACGAACTCAACTGAGCCAATCTGCGATCTCTTCGAACGGTGTTGGAAGAAGACAATCGTGAATAAAGGAGTGAGAATCAAGTGGTAACGAACTTCCCAAGAAATCCTGGAAAATGCTACCTGATCCAATAGAGTCCTCGTAGTATATTCTTTTATCTTCTTCGGCAGCTTACCGCAAGTTCATCGACACGCTTAACATTTTAGTCAATTAGATGCGCTAATAAAAAAAAAAAAAACTGGATTATCAAACTTAATCAGTCCTTCACTCAATCGTCCTCCATCAACAGGATCAATAACAGCCAATTAACCGCAAAGGACTTCTTTTTGACGGACAGATTAAAAGATACGTCGGACTAAAAGGAGAACCTACGGACCTCAACTGCTAATCCAACTTTTCCTCTAACCGCTAAACGCAGCATTATACAGAGACTTAAACACCGGGAAAATTGTTCTTTGCTTTCCTGAATTGAGTCGGTGAACATCGGTGTCATAGGGAAGAAAGATGGAGGATGGTGTCTTCAAGTAAAGCTTGGTTTTGCTGTTGGATGATGAATTGATTTAGCCAAGCTGACAGCACGAGTCTTTTGTTCACCGCGTAATTGCCCGTGCCTCAAGTTGTCCATTCTTTTTATGGCTGGATGAAGGGGCAAAATTCATTTTCTGCTCCGTGAAAACTCCATGTCTTGGATCTCAAAATTATCTTCATGCCAAAAATAACCATGATGATGTTGCCATGGTCATAAATGATGCAGTATGAAATGTGCGAGTGCATGCGCCCGCGCGCGTGCGTGAGAATAGAGCACAATCATCTAATCACCGTTACATTAGCTCAGGCAAATGACTTCTGATTCGTTTCCTTCTCCTTCTTTTTCCCCCGAAACTTTTCTTTTCGCACGTGAAAGACATTGTTCTAAATCAGCTGCTCGTCATCATGGACGCGAACATCAACTTTTTGAACAGATATACAAAACCAATTATGATAAAAACAACATCAAAATCTTGCTGAGGAGTGAAAGTAGCTCCTCTATCCGCCCTTTACTATCACAATAGTACGCCTTTTTCTCATCTATGAACAGCTTGATCAGCTCATCATATGAAATTCTGATCACTCGAGCGAGTTAATTGGACCTGGATTCTTTCCGGACGGAAGCCCAACTGCTCAAGCGTCGATTACATGGATCAAGTCATTAGTAGCAACCATAATATTGCTGCAAAAAATAGAATCGGTCGAGGCCGCTTAGCATGCGCTCTAACGATTTTTAAGCTTAAATTTTTCCTTTGCAGTGATTAACAAGAAATACTCAAAGATGTGCAAGGCTAACGTTAAAAGTTTCGTGTTCGACTCACAAGTACTGGTTATTCAAACATGTTCTGTTAACAGATATCTCGAGACAGCAATGGGCAATCCACTGTGCGTCTACACCTTATGTCGTTTTTCCCCATTTTCATCATGACATTTATTCTTTTCCACCTCACCTTCCTGGAATATCCCTTAATTTTAACTTTTCCCTTTTGATCTGCCCCAGCTACTTCCTCGCAAAGGTGTGTGTGTGTGTGTGTGTGTGTGTGTGTGTGTGTTTAATTTCTCCTGTAAGATTATAACCTATGTAAATTTCATTGAATGCCTGTTGTTCGTTCATGTATTGTTATTGTTTTAACTCTTTAGCTTGTTTGTATTTGTCCGTATTTGTAGCAAAATGTAACAAGAGCAGTAAAAAAAAGATTAGCCTTGAAAGGTCAATGGCTTTTGCTACCCCCCCCCCCCATCTGCTGCGCTTTTGCGTGTGTGTGTGTGTGTGTGTGTGTGTGTGTGCGTGTCAGACGATACAATGCCATCTGACCTCATTTTCATGTACTTTGTGTAATACCTCGCATTGTATTTTGTCTATTTTTGACGTCAAATGCGATATATGTTATCTAAATGTTATACTTTTTGTTTATGCTGTATTTCTTTTCAAAGATGAGAAATGAACTTGAAACGTTTCTTTTTCTTGTAAACAATATGAGGAAAGGTGTCATGACACTACTAGTATTTACAAGTTACTTTCAGTGCATCCGTGGAAGAGCTACATCTATTCGTTATCAATTGTGGGTGTATTTGCTGCCAGTGAGCATGCGCACTGCGTACAATAACTTCTACAGTGATTACCTATAGGTCCTCTTTATAGCATAGTCGTGCGCTCGCGTACGAAGGGACAAGTATAGGAGTGGCGTAGAATAAAGCAAGTCTTTGGAGCATTGTCCCCTCCATCAACATGAGAGGTTAAGATAGTTTTAAATGAACTAAAGAAGTGATTAACTCAAACAGCGGCCACCAAGACCCTTCCTCTGAACTAATTGCCTCTAGCGGATTACTCTCGGAATCAACGCTCGGCCTTCCGTAAATTACGTGTCGTTTTCTAGCCATGGATTGTGGTTAATTAGCTATCACGAGGCCATGCACAGGTTGTGCATGTGCCTGTGAAGAACATTCATGTTTAGCCATCGTGTAAATTTCAAGAAAACCCTGCAACCCTTAACTGTAATTTAGTTTGACTGATGAAAGTACAATGTACTTTTGACGAGATGTTGAGAAGAAAGGTACTAAGTTGTATAGTTTCTCGTACTTTCGAGAACTGTCGAAATAGGCAAGAGATCCCATGTAATCATTTCAAGACACACCCTCAAAATATTTTGTCGCCTATTCGGTGTAGATCAAAAGTAGCGTTACAGTATAGCAACATACATTATGTACATTATACAGTACATTCACGGAGCTGTAACAACACATCCCTGTGATCCCACCGACGGGATGCATTTTGGATGCATTAAAAAAAAAAAACGGACTGCATTCCGCGTCTTTATCGGAGATGTCTATCGACCCATGCGATCGCAAGTCTAACCCCTTCTGTGACAGGTTTGCTGTACCAATCGGCGTTCAAAGTATACAGAGGGTTAAAGTATCTAAGTTCGCAGAGTAAACTCAAAGAAGACGTTTCACCGAAAATCAGACACAGAGTAGGATAAGTTTCTAACGTTTTCACACAACAGTGATGCCAGTCGCGACTTCATGGGCAAAAATAACCAAGGTGATAAGATTACCAGCATATCTAAAGTGTCCCATTGACATATACACAGAGATTGTCGCTATGATAAAGGTTAAACTTATATTTTCGCATACAGTCACAATGGAAATTGAAAGGAGTGGCAATTTTAGTAGTGAAGGAGCTATAGTAGTCGCCTTGTATAGCCAACAAAAAATAGTGTTCTTAATCTTTGTTTTGAAACCTGCATAAGACAGGCAATATGGTAACATAAGCATAATTTACACATTCTCGTAGTTTCGACCAATATCAACATTTTTTTTTTTTTATGACGGAAAGTTTAAAAGATAGTGTAAGTCAAGACTTGATCAATCTTCTACCATTCTTCTTGCTTGATTTTAATCAATATGAATTTTAAACAAAATGAGGCAATGAGATGGCATTGCACTCTGCAATTTTACCATGGGCACGGAATCCCTGCATGTGTGCTTGGAAGTTTTCATTATACCGATTGTTGTTGCTGCGACCGTTCAACATTGAATCTATCTCGCGTTTGTATCTAAATAAATCGTCCGAATTTCATTAAATCTATACAATGAATCTTGGAACTGCTCTCCGATCAGTTCCTTTTATGCAAATGAGTTGATGACGATATGATAATAGTTTGATTCACCGTCCCTCCTGGGATATATAATTAGAACTTACGCCAGTGAGTGTTTCTGTTGATTTTAGGCATTTTACCCCTTGATATCGGAGAGATGAGATGGTCAGGTCCAGGTCAGATAAAAAAAGACGGAAATTCAACTCAGAGTGGAAATGCTTTTATCTTTAATGACACTGAATTGTCTACATCACAAGGGAAAAAGGCCGAGCGTCTAGTCTCGGTAATATTCCGCCGAGTTTATTTTTGTAAATAAATTACTGCGGGATAAATATATTTCCAAAATAAGTAGATGACTTTAAGGTGCGTGTGTACTTTTACGTATAGCTTATAATGGTTCTGCAGTTACGTTATACGCAACTTGGTCTTATGATGCCAGTGTTGGATATCGCAGACTTTATTGTCATTGTTTCCTGCACTTTAATTACCGTGAGTAATGCGACTTTGTTCCTAATATTATTTATTCGGAAACCTCAAAACGACGTCATAATTCGTTATCTTGAATTCAGCGTCCGTTTAAACATGTAATGTCGAGTTGGTTTTCAGATAACGAGTTAATTGATATTCACTTAAACTACAGCGCGTATATAGGCAACAACCAGCTGCAGTGGTTGCTATAATCAGATTTTTACTACATGAGTACTATAATTGTCCGGCGAGTTCGTAAACACAGACGATCCCAGGAGAAGAACTCGCACAAAGGAGCATTCCTTGTCGAAATCGTGCTTGCATCTCTGCCTAGACAGCAGACGCCTAGGGTCACACTCACACTCAAAATAATACTTTAAAATATAACATCTAGGGAGTGACACTGATCATTAGGCGCGTTTGGTTTGGTTTGGCGCCAAACTGAGACATTGCGATGTATTGTCATTGAGTTTCCTATCCACCCAGAGGGCATGTGTGTTTGATGCATAATGTCCCAACACTTAAGACAAAGCACGCATATTAACCCTTTCCAAAGCACCGTTTTGAAGGCATAATTTACCATTTGCAGATGAAACTAAAACCCACCATTAGTGCTTTAAAATAGTTCTAAAATGTGAGTTAGGGATAGGAACAACCACGGTAAAAATCTGAATCCATATAATCAATGTTAAGAATTTCTAAATACACAAAATGTGAACAATAGTTATAATAAGAATGCTTCCAGACTAAACCGTCTACCTATGGTTTATTGAGAAAAATACAGATATATCCTTATATTTTAGAATTTATTGCGAAAATTTCATATTTTAGGATGTTTTGTGATACAACAGATGTACACATATGCATCAAAGGTGATATCTTGAAAATTTTTTAAATCACCGTTCCCAAAGGTAAACTGGACCTTTAAGGCTATACTGATTTCGTGAATGATCGTCCTGCCCTTCGCTTTTATGAGCTTAATTGCACTGACTTCTTGTACGAGATAACAGGACGCTCAGATCCCGTCGTTTTCTTGTCTATACGCGACATTAATGAGACCGCAGTCCTTATTCAGCTCCATTTCAACTATAGAACAGAATTCCGATTCGTGTGTGTAGGACTGCATGGTGTGGGTGGTGTGAAAACAGACACCCACATCTGCTTAGACACACACATCTGCCGGGAAGACAAATAAATCTGAAGAAGACATTAATGTCGAAAACTCATTCAAAATGCCCTTTTTCATCACCTCAATCTCGCACCTTATATATATATATATATATATATATATATATATATATATATATATATATATATATATCCTTATTTTGTTTTGCATTCAGATACGCTTGGATATTAGCCTCTATCTCATAATATATCACAAGTTTAGAATCGTGCGCACAACGCACACTCTTATGATAGATAATGAGTACTCTTTCTTACAATAGATTCCTCACACAACACATTCATCGCTGACTTGATACCGACGTGTTCTTATCATCTTCAGGGTTTTCCTCACATCATCGCAGATGCATTTTCCATAAAATTGTAGCGGAACAGGATACAGAGGGGGGTAGGATAGGATGAGAAGGCAGGAAAAGGAAGTAAAGCTTTCGAAGTCCCGAAATACAGATGATTTTCCCCACAGCCGAAATTGACTACACACATTAAAAATACGAATGTAAGCTGGAGGTTAGGCAGTGTTTGTATAATCTTTAGGGTTTCCCTCACATCATCGCAGATGCATTTTCCATAAAATTGTAGCGAAAAAAGATTCAGAGGGGGATAGGATAGGATGAGAAGAAAAGAAAAGGAAGGAAGTAAAGTTCTCGAAGTCCTGAAATACAGATGATTTTCCCCACAGCCGAAATTGACTACACACATTAGAAATATGAATGTAAACTGAAGGTAAGGAAGCACGAAGCGTTTTCTTCGGTTTATATCAAACATTGAATGGCAGATAAAAGACAAAATGCCAACAAATGCTTTTCTGCAACGGCATAATATCACAAGTTGATACTGCGCAAAGAATCAAATTATGTACTTAGATTTGCAAATGCAGAATAGTGTACATTAATGACATGGAAATAACACATATACAATGATAAACACACCAAAGATACCATTACCAGGTATACCATAGTAGTTTCTGTGTAAGATTAAGATAAGTCTAAGATTCTCACTTTAAGATTAATGTCGCGTAAAATGCGCTTTCCTGTTTATTCTTATGATGATTTATCTATCTTAATTCACCTATATAGTCATTCTTTACTAATCCTATACAACTATCTGATCAATCATAATAAGTACTTTAACAATTTAACGTTGATAGTGTTTGATGAAACCAGCATCATTATGCTGTATGTTCTCTCCTTTCCAGAAAATTTACATTAAAGACAAAAAAAAAGACAACATTATAGCCATCACGTCGGCATTGAGTTTTCCTTGCGCAACTTCATCCTTTCTTATGCAGGAGAAAATGTTGAGTACACGGAGAGGATGCCCGCCAGCCGACTGCAACACTCCACTGTGGGCACCATTTGCAAATTTCGATCAATTCAATCCAAGCAAATTGTCGGCGTCGCAGCCCCGGAGGGAGGAGACGAATCTCCTTTCTTTCGCGTGCACGTTTGAACTCTCTCTTTCTTGCACTTCATATCTATTTTTTTTTACTGATAATTTTTTTTTCATCATATCTAATCCTTTATTGGTTCTCATTTCTTTAAAAGAGATGGGGATAAGAGATGGATGCTTGCTGTTTTTATTGCTTCTTTCGGAAGCGATCGAGGAGTAGAGATAGAGTTCGATGCTCTCCCCGCATATTTTCGACTTTATTTCGCGGATCATGGCAGCGTCGCGGTATTTTAATTCTTTTATGCACTTTGATGTCGATTTATCATTTCTTCTTCTTGCTAAGTACAATGTTTTGACACGCTAGTTTCCTTGAAGAGAACCAAAGCCATCTACGCCCACAACTACCCGCGCACACATGCAGACCATAAATTGTAATGAGTTTGACAGTAATATACATAAAGTTAATAACACATCAACAGAAAATTGCAATGATAATGGTTTAGGTAAAAGTATATAATCACTGGTTATAGTAACACTAAGATGATGAGAATTTTATTGATAATGAGAGTAATGATATGAAAACTACTCCCCCGGTAATGTTTGCATATTTTTCATAAATACAGAGGAAAATTTTTCTTTTGTTTGCCCATTACCCTTAAAATTGATGTTTTGTTTTGTTTTTCACACGGTGCAAACCGATCATTGCAAAATGTTATTAGTTCTCCTGCATGGAGCTTCTAATTGTGTCTAATATTTCTCTTTGGTGACGTACACTTGGCCTCCACTGTGGTAGATTCGTCTTGTATACGCGCTATTTTTAGCTAAACGTATATATATCTCACCATGTGTGAAGGCCGCGACATTCATACTTGAAAGTGAGAGCTTTTAGAAAAACACAGGGCTTACCTGATTTGCCTACTTTCTTCTCGCCGATCACGACAATCCGAGCGTCGGCCGCCATTTTGTCGCCCGCCTTCAAGTTCTCCACGGCCGTGCGCTCCTCCGGGGAGCGCCGATTTTGCTGGTACCCGCACATGGTGATGATCGGCTGGGTCTCAATGCTCCACCGTGCTAGATCCGCCGTCATTTAGTTTCACAGGGGAGCAGCGCAGTAGGACCTACTAGTGTTACCAGAACGGACTTGCCAAGGAATTCAACAGTTAGGTGGAGCAAAGTGCGGAAAAAAATCTTAAGAGGATCTGAAGATGGGTTTCCTCCTTTATTTTGTTGATTGTAGAGGAAAACAGTCGCCCTGGGGGACGGTAACTGCAGTAATGTATCGAGGTTTTATTTCAACTCTTTTTGCCGACTAGACGCCAATGTCGGCTGTTTGTCCGTTACCAAGGTTGCGTTTGTCGAATGTGCAATTTCGAATACCACTTGATGCCAGCATCAAGGGAAAAAAAAATGGCGGGCAGAATTTTCTGTCGATGTCAGAAGACGATGTCCACAATTCGACTGTTGAGCCTTACCTGCAGAACAGAAGAAACATTAAAGAGAAATCAAAGTTATTTGGAATCACTTGTTCATTTTGGACATAACTACATTTAGAGAGGGAGAGAGGAATATATATATATATATATATATATGATGGGGAAAGAGGATAGAAGATTGAGAGATATAAGAATACAAAATATGCATTTTTTATATATACAAACACACACCTACTTTTCACATAAGTGTCATATATAAACATTACTTTTGAGACTAATTGTGACACCACACATAATGATTTTGTGCATAATATGTATTGTAATATACGGATTACTCGCACGAAGCATTAGTTTTGACAAAATCTGACAGCCGGTCAAATCACTAACATTTGAATTCATAATTTGAAAACGAAATTATGAAAATGTTTGAAATAAGCCTTGCTTCAAACTACACTTTAGTTTATAGTATTACTTCAAAGCATTTACCGTATATTGACCTAATTCATTGAAACTGAACAAACGAAAGAGTATGATATACTGAACGGATGATCAAAACCTCATAATGATTTGATATTTTGTTTCGAGCAAAAAATGATGACTGTATATCTCTTGATTAAAAAAAATGAAAAAAATGAGAAGAAGGATGCTATGTCACGTGACTAGATTTCATGATCTCAAGTACAGCTGACAAGTTCCTCCAGATTTCCCCCTGGAGTATCACATCTGCACCCGATTGCGGCACCTTGGCGAGCATAAACACACCTCATATCAAGTGCCACCCTATCGTACAGCTAGCGCTAACGACGAAAACAGAGAAGTAAAAACCGAATCGACGGAGCAGTGAGTGACACCTCACGTGCTTCTCTCGGGTGAGATAATTTGTGCTTGGGGCTAATTCGACGGGTGCTTAAATCACTCGAGGGAGAAAATATCAAAATTCACTGCAAAAACGCGCTTGAAACACGACGGCAGACTAGAGCAATGCCATAGAGCTTGGGCGCAGCAGGGGAGAGACCTACGCCACGCTTTCAATAAACACAACATTTTTTTTCAACTGGATGTTATTTTACACCCGGTCTTTCTTCACCTTAAAATACTCTGTTTCACGATCGGAGCCTAGGTCATGAACTTTTTCCTTTGAATAATGCATCAAGGCCTATTATTTTCCTCCTTAGCGCAGATCCAATATCATAATTCAATTAGTCTGACGTCGTGAAAACATCTTAATACTCGATGTCCAGCTGCCATTTCAAAAACTTTGCGGGAGTCGATCTCGAGATCACCCGACCTTCGGGCCAAAGGCCACATAAATACCCTCTATCCAGTGTTCAATGCAAACGTAGCCTATATATACTCATACATTGGCCAAGTACCAATACTGTGACTAAATATTCACCTCTATATGGGGGTGAAAATACCATAGGCAAACGACCTCTAATTGAAGGTGCATTTTTATTACGACGTTGCGCTTTGTACCTTGCGACTGGTGCTCACAAAGGATGCGGTAGCTCATATTGCCTCATTTAATGAGAAAAAAGATATGCGAATATAGACACATTATGATAATGATGGCGTCTTTTCATTCCTAAAGTGGCCCAGTTTTGCATGAACCCATGGCGCCTCATAACACACACAATCACAATCAGACACACACACATACACACACACACGCGCCAACAGACAGTCGGAGTGAAAAACTATTAACTATTAATTTTTGCTTAAATGCTGCTTATTTGATCTTGTCACTATCTCCTTTCCCCCAAAGTGTGAATGAAAATGTGATGTTAGTTCTGATTTTGTGTGCAGTAATATTGTAACTTGTCAACAGCGCCTTACGCTGGAGTCTAAGTGGACCTTTGTTTTATCCACAAGGTCCCCGAACTTTTTCTCAAGGTCTCAGTTCATTTCACAATAATTTCGAACAAAGGCGTACTTATTTCATATTTTATTACAAAATGATGATGAAGCACTGTGTACAAATAATGTATTCGAGGGATAATTTCATTTTAAATGTTATCCGAACAAACAAACGAATTAATTTGAGCCTTTTCTATGCATAGTATTGTATATACATTGCAAACCATGATAATGGACCCCCTCGTGATGACCTAACACATTAATTACCGCGAGAATTTAAAAGAATAATGAAGGGAACTGGACGAGTTTAAATTTAAAATTCAAGTACGATTTAAGTACACGTAATCTAATACATAACCTGTACTTAATCAACAGCGCTGTTGCGAAAAGGGGATTTAAGGAATTCTAATTCCTGTAAAAAAAAAAGAAAAATTATCTAAAATTGTAAAATTAAGAGATAAGAGAGGGGACAGCGATGATACTCCAATCCGCATTTACGCAGAAACTAACAAACAAGCTAACCCCCCCCCCCCAAAAAAAAAAAAAACCCAAACAAACAAACAAACAAAAACACGACGATATAGGTGAACTTCACATCAATATACGAGTATTAATATACAAGGAGCTTCAGAGCTCCTTGATATAACCGATGTTACATGTTATCATGACGATTAAAGTATTATCGACATCCACTCTCATACTTGAGTTTCGTACAAATAGTACCCCCCCCCCCCCCCCCATACACAATCTTTGTCACTATGGAAAGAACATGATAGCTGGAGTGGAGGCTGATACCGCTGTCCATTCGCGAAGCAGCAGCACACAGGAGCCAGGCAGAAGAAGAAACAAAGGAAGAAGAAGAAGAAAGAAAAGAAAAGAAAAGAAAAGAAAGAAAGAAAGAAAGAAAGAAAGAAAGGAATAAAGCAAGAATGGAGTGATATTCCTCACATATACTGTGAAACTGCATCCGTCTGGCATGGCGGCGGCTGCGAAAACCCCCAGTCGTGTTTTCCTTACCTTCAACCTTAGCGGATCGATTACAACTTCATATTGGTCATACCACCCCGCCTCCTCGCGGGAAGAAAAGTGATAAAAAGTGTGACAACAGCAACAGCAGCAGCAACAACAACAACAACGGCATCCAGTCCAGTGTTTGATCGAGTGACGGCGCCCCACATGCAACATTTGACAATTTTGATTGGTGTATAATTTGGTATAATAATATACAGTGTATTAGTATGCATATTCCTGTCAATAGATCTGAGGGAGTAGAGGGGAAATCGAGGTTTGACCACAGCCATGAAAATGCAAATTTCCCGCTTTATTGTTTCCCCCTTTACACCATCGTTGACAAATATGCAAATAACCATCGATTTTATTACAAATAAAATGTCTTCATCAGTGCAACATAACCGAGTCCATACATACAGAAATGTAAGAACACTGATGTAATTTAAAGTGTCAAAACTCATAGAATAACGCAAGAGAAGTCATACAGTTCTCCCCCTGTCCAAACATATCCCTTGTTTAAGATAAAGAAGAAAAAACTGCATAAAATTTTCTGCAGTCTGTTTTCTTTGTTCCTCCTCACAATCATTTACTTACTTCTAAAACAGGAAGATGACAAGTGTGATGCACCTTCACATTGTCGACTAGCGCTGTCTCAGTATCCATGGATACGCAGCAGAAAAACGAAGCCTTCTCCTTCTCCAGAATGATGTGACATCTTGTCATCTGATTAAGAAATACTGCAAGGCGTCCTGTTCTCAAGGTAATCTTCCCTGAACTCTTTCACTCCAAAGCTTTGCACCCCTCTTGGCTCTTAGTCTTTAATACATGTACTTCAGGCAAAATATATTTCGAGCCACTACGTTTCAGCCCCATCCACGTGACACATACGTCACGTCAATAAAGTAATGAAGTACAATACGCACCAAGGGCGAGGGGGTCGGTAACCTGCTCGCCTTTCCGCGCTCCAGTGCTTAAAGTGAAAAAAAAAAAAACCCCGATTAAGTGGCGAGTAACATACAGGCCCCCAAAGAACACAGCCAACTGGATTCCTAACCATTCACCAACAGAAGAACCATCCACTGTCTAGCAGTCAACACATTGCAGATTAAGCTTCTCATCAAACTATGCTGCTGAATCCCACCGGTTATTGCCAGCTCCAACTTATTGTCTACTGATTAATTTGAAATCGCTCAAGCCTAACACCTATAGTCACATCCTTGTCAACTTCCCTGCCAATTGAGCGAAATCACTTCTGGGATTAATGCGTCCATTCTTACACTGTATTGTCGGTGTTAATCAAATGGAGTTAGGGGATTGAAACGTTTCTCTTTAAAACGGTTAACCTGATGGATGAGAACAGGATGAACAAGAATAACTTTAATCCGACTACGAAAGGAAGTAACGTGTCCGAACTTGAGGAAAATGTGTTAGTGGAAGGGGAGGGGGCGAATGGCAGTGTTAACATAATTACGTAGGCCTATAATGTAGTTGACGCAGTCGTGCAGTTCGGGGCTGCGGTGCTTTACCATGTTCACTGATTTTCCACATTATGGGTTTCCGGGATCGATACACTAATTTTAGTATTATCATCTTCTGGACAAAGTTGGTGGGATGATAAGTGACACATGCTGAAATTAAAAGCACTCAAGCACTCACATAAATAGAAAACACAAACACATAGGAAATCTCATGATTTCTGCTTATTATCTTGTCGGTGTCCATTAACTTATTCATCACACTTACTCAAAAGCCACTACAATAATAGTTCAAAACACAATTGTGCTCAATCGAGAAAAGCAAAGATTAATGTACATACTGAGAAAATGATAAGTGCAGCCATACAGAGTATATCAAAGAATTATCCTTCATTAAGTTAAGCCACATTTGGCACTGCACGAAATTAAATTTTACAAAGCTGGTTTGAATCTTAAGATGGCATGATAATTTTTTCACAAACGTGAAACGTTCAGAAAGCCCTACAAACTCAAGAGGGGAAATCAAAAAGAACCTTACCGCGTCTATACCTTATCTTTTCCTTGATACGACGAAAACTATCACTAACAGCTGACTGTCATCGGTAATGATTATGTTTGTTACACTGCACCTCATTAAAATATCGGTCATCATCAAAAGTTATCAAAATGCTCTGTGACACATACAAAAGATAAGTCATTTTTAATCAACGATTGTACATGTGATGACTTACATTTAAGCGACAAAGAAGAACTTACCTTCGATCGCGTGCATCACGCCGTACTACTTTAGTGTTGAAATTGTACTACTGTCAACCCCAACACAGTTTTTCATACAGAGGTATAAGCCATTGGCGGTACCAATTTCATGGGCCGTACCCCAACAAAGCAAGCTTTCATAACGCGCCAGTTGGCCCATGAGTGACTTTTCACCCTAGAGTACTTTATTCCCTTCCAAAAAATATAATACACAATACCCGAGCGCAATAATTGCATGCTATTAACCGCCACGGGGAAGTAGCGATTTATAGAAACGCTACAATAGCATTTGTCCTACCCTTCGTAATTTGCGTTTCGTTTTCTGCGTTGAGCAGGTGCTTTCATCGACGTTTCGACAATGGAGAAACCATGGACCTACTAACAGAGACAGCTCCATGGAGAAACGAAGCACAGGAAGAAACAAACCCAAAAGAAAACACACACACACATACACACACGCACGCGCACACACACATACACATAAAAACCAGCCCTCACACGAGTCACACACTTCTTACTTCGATGGAATTTTGGCGCCTCTAACCCTTGTGCCGCCATATAATTCCTTCGTCCCCTCCCCCACCCCCACCTCATTCTACAGACACGCAATACATAGGCCTATAGCAATGGTATTAATGCTGTCCTCCGCTGTTTTGGACCTTTTGCGGAGTTTGTAAAAAAAAAAAAAAAATCAAACAAACCACACACTCACATCTGGGAGAGAAAAGTTAAAAATAAAACATAATTCTCTTAAAGTGACTATCTGGCTTGGATACGCTTAAAAAAAACCCCTTCCACACCAAAATTTTGCCGATGACATCATCAATCATTGCTTAAGCACTACATATATGTAATATGATTAACTATATAACACTGGAATGTACCTACCCCTAGACCGAGGAAAACTTCCATGTTTACCTTCTATGTCTTTTGTTAATTATAATCTGATAATAAGATGGAAACATGCAAGTTATGCTCAGACCAAGAAATTAAAGGTGCATTCCAATGACCATTATTAATCCTATTACTTTAGCAATTATTGACGGATTATGTCACTGGCAGAATCTTGATTTGAAGTTGTGGGTGTGTGTGTGTGCGTGAGTGTGTGTGTGTGTGTGCGTGTGTGTGTGTGTTATAAACACACACAATTAACTTATAACTTATAAGAAAATGTATAATACGTACAGTCATTTGGACAAACACGTGATTTTGACGGTATAATGCATTTGATGTGACATAACGTCGTAATTAAAAGAGAAGACATTTTTACACACATGAAATATGGGGGACCTTATACTGAAAAGCAAAGCTTGTATTGTATAGGTCCCTATAGATGAAAATGTAGTAGTCTTATTTAAACAAACAACCTAATAACGAAAACTATGAAAGGAAGGAGCGGGACATAAACCACACAAGTCAACATACATTTACATTGCATAGTTCCTTTAACAATCGCAACCATTTTTAAAGATAGAAAACGTGACTTCAGAATTTTACGGCCATAAGATTGAGACACTGAAAGAGAGGGATAAAAAAGGCGGACAGGAAGACAGACGAGGAGAAGAACTAGAATGGTGAAAGAGTAGCATGAAGACAAAGAGATGAACAGATAGATAGGAAGATACTAGTAGAGAGAGAGGGGGTTGGGGAGGGCAGCACTAGATTGCACGAGAAGGACTGAGAGAAAGAAAATGGGAGGAGTGATAATTAACAGTCGCACTTGACTACGTGAATGTAAAGTCCTGGGTCTGTTTCATAATGTTAGAGTTACGACTGATCTCATACGCTCAATTTATTGAGCGTAACTCAGAGGATCGAGCTTACGATCAATCCTGATCGTAAGTCTATTTCATGAAGATACTTATGCTCGATCTAAAGCACAGACTTGATAGCAGGTCGAGCATAACTTTTTTGAATCGCACCAATCGTAAGATGAATCTTACGAACAATCTTTATGAAACAGCTAGGCCCCTAGGACCTACTAGTTACATGCATTTTACATTTCACTTATACAGCATCCTTTCTACTCTGCAAAAATTAAGATATCTGTGGCGCACAGCATCGAAATTAAGAAGTAGTCATTTGCATTGGACGATGTTCCATGATCTATGGTGAGATAAAGAAGAGATGCAGCGGCAGTCTGTCAGACATGAGATTAAATGACACGATTTGGAGTCTCGTTGACTTGTCATAGCATTGAGGCATTCCGTGCAATGGGAGCCACGCAGACGTTACGATTCTAGGGCACTCGGCAAATTTTGTTATAACTATATACCTTAAAGTCACTACTCTTCTTTGCGGCACATTACGCTGTATCCTAGAGAATATATACCATCGTGTAATTATGTATCGTGTGTTACGATGTATATCAAAACATATTGGAGGGTACAGTGAAAAAATATAATAAAATAATAATAACCTACACGAAATCCATCTAACTGGACCCCGAGGAAAACCAGCTACTGTGAATGCAGCTGAATATGGGCTACCATCCATCTTCTCAGATGGAAAATTAAACAAAACAAAAACAAAAAAACAGAACGCTAAAAGCCATAGTATTCGTCAGAAGTTAGTGGTTTTCTTTATAGGCATAGACACGAGCTCATCGGTTTTGCATATTTGAGTAAGAGAGATTAAAGACATATATATTTAATAAATTTCGGCAAACTTTTAGAACGACTTGCGATGTTTGAACAACATGGTGCTGTAAGTTGCTCAACCAAACAACAAGAATTTACCCCCATTCTTCCAATCCTCACGCAGTTGCTAATTACTGAGGACTATGTCAAGACATACACACAAGTTTTACGTACCAATGCGGACAGCAAGACGATCCTTCTCACATATCAGTTCTGGTTGATATTACATACAATAAAGAATGAAAACGCAATATATATGGTGTTCTCGGGAGCCATTTCCATTAATTAGAATACCCCCCTTCTACATCCGTAATTGCGTATTGCATATTTCCGGAATTCTTCCAAGAATCAAATACCGCGTTATCGCCCCATCCAATTAAAGAGTAATTACATACATGCTAATTATATATAGGGGAATCCAACTTACTAGTATACCTGGATGGCCCTTTGAGCCACAAAGTCGGAGCGGGCTATCACATTGAGCCAATCAGCTAACAAATGGGACAGACACGGGGAGGATTTTGGCCTACGGTACGGGTTATCAACTGTATGTGATGAGACTGACCGAAGGACATTTCGATCAAGACATTGTTTTTGCTTTTATTTCATCATTCTCTTTTTTTTTTTCTTTCTATCTCTCAGGACGATAAGATACAGGTCATTTACACAGAATCACATTCCGGAGCGGATTGAGTAGCAGTAAAACAAACTCCTGTAAGACTGGCGGCTTGAATTCGAGGTAGAATGACCGTAATTTCGAGGGTATACTGACTGATTGACATATCGATTGGTGTATCATTGTTAAGACGTTAAAGATCACAAGATAATCAATACTCGCCGTTGTGTTATGTTTTTGTTTTCGAAGGTACCCATACTCCAAAACGGACAGTCACGACATAACTGACACGCCGTTATCAAGGCTCTATATGTAAATATTTTTCTTTGTTTCTTTTTTTCTGCATGCAGGGGGCCATAGGTTCTCAACATGTCAGTTCTTAAGTCAAAGGATTGTGTATGTATGTCGTATGTATGTTTGTATTTTCGTTCACAGTATTTGTCCTTTATCACAATGTTGTATTGATTATTTATAACTTTATGCATGAGAATGTTTTACTGTAATTGCATTTTTGTGGGAAATGGATATTAATTCAAAATGATATGTAATGTATATGTAATGTATTTGTACCTATCACCTGTCTATCTATCTATCCGTTGTAGATATTAAGATATACCTGTTATCTACAGCTCATCTATCTATATTGATTTCTGAGATAAACTTTTGCAGTACATTGTAGTTCATTCCTTAGAGCACGTATAGAATTTGACTCACACAGTGAAACCTTAAAACTCTACACATCGTATATTGTCTACATTATTGTGTCTCGTGCTACCCGCTCCCTCCCCCCCCCCCCCCCCCCCCCGGAGAAGGGGGATATCATCCTTGCACAATGCGAGTGCCTGCATTGAGTGTCTGTCTGTTCATACATACTAGTACAAGTTCATGGCATCGTCTTCTACTGGTGAGAACTTACTGCATGGAGCACGTCTGAAGTGGAAAGCTTGAAACTTATGACGCAAACCACAGATCGCAATCATTCTAGTATAGTGCGGTGAGTGAAGAGCGTAAGGGTTTAAATCACGGGAAAGTGCAAGACGAAATGAGGACACGTATCAGTATTTGTGATTGAGAGCTTTGTTTAATTCGTCGATGTTAATCTATAGCCGGCCGATACTTAGAATTCTTAGAAAAAGAAGTAGGCAAATTCTATACACCATGCACCTTTAAAAGATGGAAAGAAAAAAAAAATGTTTGAGAACTGTATTCACGTCACCAGAATGCAAACTTCGGCATGGCAGTGAAATGATTCAGTCAGTGATATTTCTTTCAGCCATGGAGAGCATTCTCCGTGCTCCAGTTGATCATGAGCTGATTGGGGCTGCATAACTGAGAAAGCGATATGCAGCGGTGTCGTCCTTGTACCGAGCAGAATGGGGTACTCAATGAATGACGCTCTCCCAGGCACCTCAAACATTCACCATTCGTGGGGATATCGTGATTTTATGGAAACAAAGCAACAAGAAAAAGCCAAGCAAACATACACACACAACTGAAAAATAACAACCACCCGAAAAAAAAAAAACAACCCGAAACATAACAAGAGGAAAGTTATGATTTGCAAAAACGAGAGACTGAGATTATACAAAACACTACAACGAGTAAGTTTTATCTCCTCCGTTTCGTATAGTTGAGCTAAGTGGGTAGTAGATGTAAATCTATTTGAACACTTAATTACTGCAGCTTGAGCAAAATTAGTAGGAAAATCACGACCATGTCTGTGGCTAGCTGCCTCTCAACTCGTTCAGTACTGGATGAAAAACTTAAATGAAATGAATATTCTAAAAGGCATCAGCCATCTCAAAGCAGACTTAGAAAGTACCAGAAATGAAAAGGATAATGTGATTTAAAATCCTTAGCATTCTGCACCACCGTCAAACTTTTTTGAAAGAATGTTTGATATTATGCTTGTCACCCTCATTTCATACAATGAATACAGATGTGCATTTCAATATAATCAGTCAACGCAATCCAAACTTGTCTAAAAGACAAAATCAAGCAAAATAAAAACAAAAACAAAGATAAAGAATAAAACAAAATCAAGAACGGAGATTTCTAGAGCCATGGTGGCCCGCATAAAACATAAGGATAGGTTCTGAATTCTAAAAGCAGTTTTCTTGTGTCAGATAACAGGAGTGGCGTGCAATGAATTACTGCCTTTTATTTCCATGTATGTGCGATGAGTTTTGTGGTAACGATTCTTATTGATTGCACTTCGATTTTTATGGCTTGTTTTTTTTTTTTTAAGTGCAAAGGGCCCAGAATTCACAAACGATTTCTATTAAAAAGGCAAATGCCGCCGTCCTTGCTTCAAAGGTGTTTTTACATCATGCATCCAAAATGTCAATGCCTTAATTTAACCTTTTCATTTCCCATTCGTCAAAAAAAAGAAGAAAATCTGTCTACGAAAACAACAACAACAACCCACGACATCATGTACCTACGCAAATAGCCCTAATGAAATTCACGGCTAGGCGTCTAATCGCCAATAACATACTCTGCAAACTAAATTACATGAAAGGAGCATGTTAGCAGGGAGCAAGGAAGAAACATACAACGCATATTATAGACCTACACTTGCCTAGAAATGGGTGTTCTTTAAGCAAATATTGCAATGTTTTGAGTTGTTGATGTTACTATGTTATACATAATATTTTCATTTTCAGCAGTAAGGATGGAGTATAATAATGGAATATAATTCCGATATCATATATACGATGCTTTTATCTACAAAAGGAAAGGGGAAAAACCGTGTAAAGCAGTTGCCAGCACACGTCCGGATAACATAAGTATCCAAACAAAGAGAGGCTTTAAAGTACTGAGAAGTAGGAACGAAGAAGGAAGTCCAAACAGAAAAAAAAACCCGAAATGTCAATGTGACACAGGGTTTAATCACAGAATTTGGAAGAAATGTGGGTGTTACGTTTGGTGTTGGCAGGAACTCTTGTGATGGAGGGGCGGGTTTTGAGCCCAATTAACTAACTTTATATTAAGCCTGTATTATGAATGGAATCAGAGCCACAAGAAAGCGGATTTAAGAATGACAGCACTGATGAAATCTGATGTTCATAGATGGAACAAGATATGCTCATCGGTTAGGTAGATTCCGTTCAGTCATAAAGTTGTCAGAAAATGATAAAAAAACCAATTGTCCTCGAAGTCAGAAATGTGTTTTTCCTTTCACACATTGGATAGGATAATAATAGGATAAGTTCGCCTGATCGTTGAATGCGAGATGCAAATTCACAGTCACATTTTTACTGCAAGGCACAATAATAACTATTAGATGATAACAATTATGTTAGATTTGTGGAGATTGGTAACGCACGGTCATCTCGTACAATACGTTCAAGGATTACCAAAATGATTGCAACATAGAAATTGCCGAGTTCCACAAGGACTCTGGTGATGATACAGTATAATAACTGTACACTATACAGATCTGGTAAGTAACTTACCTCTAGTATGGCGAAATGATGATGGTCCTTTGTTGTCGCTGAAAAGCTAAGAAAACGTAGCATCAAATTCCTCCGGAATTTTGATTTGACTGAAATGAGCTCAGCTGCTTGCCCGGCTGTAAGACCAGCGTGCTGTGGGCCAGTGCAGTCCGAGTTGAGCTTTCCACACTCGCACGACCAAAATAGTCCTTACAGCTATCGGTAGGACGGTTGTCGCGGCGATCGCAATTGCATGCATTCAAGCCAGCGGATGCACGGAGTGCACTCTGCTCACCGTCTGCAACCGACGACATCCACGGGCAAGAGTGGTTGCGTAGCGATTGTGAGCATGCGAAAAAATATCATCGTTTCGCTATGCTCGCAGCCAACCCGGTCCGCAACATGAATGGCGCGGCCAAGTTCGATGTCTTCACAACGAAGTCTTGCGAGTGCGTAGTCTGTGCGTCGCAGAATCGTTGAATCCGTAATTACCGCCCTCAAAGGCTCACTCAGTGCTTAGGGCGTTTTTTTTTTTTATACGTGGAAATGGTAATGACACTACATAGGCCCTTTAATGAAGATGATGATTGCGCTACCATTTCAACTAGTACTACTTTTACAACTGATACTGCTATAGGTACTACTGACAGCTGTATATTTGGTTATAACGACAATAATGATGATGTATCATGTAATAACAATAACAGTTATCACTTGTGCATCGTGTATTATGTTATGACACTCTTGGCAATTGTAATGATTTTTCACTCCCCTTTTTAATCATTATTTACAATGCTATCTGATAGCAAACGATCAAATGGGCTGCATTTGCCACAGGTGTTAACGATGTTACAAAAACGTCATTGAATCCGAATATTATACAAGGTTGGTTTTGAACTCTATATAATTCTTACCCATCACACAGCTCTTTCAAAAACTATATTGCCAAGTATTTATTTTAAATGTTTTGCTAGACATAATTCATTAGTTGGAATTAACAATTATTTATGTTTAAAAGATGCAGACTTAGAAATGGGTTTTACTTCCACTGTACCTCTGATTCAATGCTCCATCCATTGAGATACAGAACTCATTCCTCTGAAAAGCAGAAAGGTGGAAGGAAGCCAACCCCGCCACCCCGCCACCCCCCCCCCCCCCTCCTTCAAACTAATCGCACGGTCCTATCCGACTGCCACTGCGAGCGTGCTTTTTAACAACGAATTACTCACGTTCGAGTAACAATGGAATCAAGTACATTCTGCCATCGCATGTATCTTATTTGAAGACGTGACATACGCTCTTTCGCGATTGCGTCTCTGAAGCGCAGCTTTTCCGCAGCGCCCCCCCCCCCCCCCCGGCCTCCTTCGTTTGTTGTTACGAACAGCCGAAGCGGAAATCGAAATCCGAGCAACTTAACGCGGTAATACATTTGAATCCCGATGTGGCGTGGCTGGAATAATTTCGCTGCTGCCCGTGCATTCTTGTATATGGTGCTGCATGATATAGTGATGACATTACACTATAGTAAGCCAAAGAAATATCCAACGACTCTTTGGAAACAACTTAGATTTCGTAGAATTAAAAAAAAAAAAAAACATCTATCACTCATAACTCACGCACAAAGAAATTCTACACTTATCTTTAGATTTCTTTCCATGAAATTGAATTCGAAATGACAATCTGTGGCACGTAAGGAGAGAAGAAAAGCAAAGGAAAACAGACATGATACTGAATCTGCAAGACATTGTAGGATTGTTCATAAAATTGGAAAAAAAAATTAACAAAAATTTTCAAAGAATTCAAAATGATACAAAAGAGTCATCAGTCATCTTAATAATGTTTAGAGAAATTGTTAATATGTTACTTCGAATTCATTTCATAATAAGACTTGTTCTTTTTTGACATAATATCTTTCCATCTTTTATTCTTGTTTCTTTTCAGTTCTAAAATTGTCATTGTCAGAACTCGTTGTGGTCCCTTATTTCTCGTATTTTCATAAAGCATATGCTCTGTTGTGGTTTCTTTAAGGAAAATGCTTTGTTGCTGTCTTTTTAAGAAAAAGAAGGCGCATGTCAGAAGCGACATTGTCATAAACAAAACAAAACGCACAACAGCATACAAACTCAAAATCCTAAAATCGAGAGATGGTGTTTCAATCTACATTGGTTTTTTTTTTTCCACTTGAAAACCCCAAACAAACCAACAAACAAAGGAAAAGGCACAACAAACGCACACACACACACACACACACGAATAGATGATAGGCTTACATAAAAGGTCATTATATTCTGACAATCATACGTCAATACATTCACCTCACATTATAATGTGAAGCATTTTACATGCAGAAAACAAAGTGGCGAGGAACTATGCATTACGTGGAATATACTCTTTGTAGCCTTTCCTGGGCATTGAGAATCTAAGATGACATCTAGACACACACACACACACACACGCACACACACACACACACACACACACACACACACACACACACACACGCACACACACACTCACACACACACACACATACACACACACACACTCACGCACACACGCAAACAAACAAACGAGCAAAAAAAAAAAAAAAAAACCACACACACACTAAATATTCATTGCTGCCCCATCTCTCTTGATCTCTGCTGCCTCATCTGCTCTTCCATTGAGGATCCGATCAGCAAGAATCCATAGAAAAATTGAAAAAGAATCTGAAGTCATGTTATATTCTGTTCGCATCTTGTGTTCGTTGAATGTTTGTTGGATTGTTTATATAAAAGTCTGTACCTTCCTTGTCCTCTGCACTTTCATAATAAGCTTTATTTATTCCTTTGCGACCCCAGAATTGGGCACTAGATTGGTGACGTATTGCAAGTGGTGTACTTACCGCTGTTATCATTATTATTACTACTATTATTGTTATGATTATGGATATGTAATGCTCTTCCTTCATGCATATCTAATACTGTATCCAGTGAAAATGAATTCATGTAATCAAAATAAGTTGAAACAACAAGTAACAAGAAGTACATGTAATGAGAAATATCAATTATGCTTAATGAAATCTTGGAAGGCCAATATGCGAAAGAATGCCGACGCCGTGACGTCACAAGGAATGCGGAGAAATCTGATTTAGCATTTCTATCGCTGGATTATAGGGAAACGGCTGAGGTGCATTGGCGAGCCATTATGACGAAAGAATAACTAAAATGATTGCAGACGTTTATACAACTTCACTCTAGTTTGAGTCAATACATTTCGTTTCTAATAAGGCTTAGTGTACCTTATCCATTAAATCCCACTGAATTCCAATCATAAGGAAAATTGCAGCAATATGATTTGATTCTTTCGTTTCAAGCATAAATAGCTATTCAGTTTTGTATGCTTATACATCTATTGGTTATGATTTGCAGTTCCTGTGAAACAATTAAGACAATTATTGCATGCTAGAGTGTTCTTTCTCTGTTGAAATGCCTATATTGATTATATTAAAGACGTTTTTCATTCGACGTTTCCGAAAGGTTAATTTGTTTGTATACAAGAGTATTAAAGACACGAAAAAAAATTTATCCATTCCTCTATCTTTCTATGTATCTATCTATTTATCTGTATGTATGTATATAATATGTCATATAAAAAGAAACAAATATGAAAAGAATTCCACAAAAAAAAAATCATTTCTTATGAAAGTACACATTCCTTTAACTTGTTTCTGACATGTGTTAGGGTAATTATATTCCCCCTGCTTTCTGAAAGAGTTAAGTCAAGTCAAGTGCTCTTTCATTATACTAGATTTTTGAAAATATTATGTTTAATTTTCACCATATGTAGTACAGTCTAGTCTTCCCATTCAGCCACCGCGGCACCAGAATTGTAAAATTCATAACTTTAGAACGGATTGTCCGATCTCCTCAAAGGTTTAATGATGTGTTCTGCTAATACTGCTGCATTCACCCAATTCACACGCATATTTGAGTTTCACTCCCCTATAGAACGGAGTATGAGTGTGAGTAGACAAAGAGAGAGAGAGAGAGAGAGGGGGGGGGGGGACAATAAGATTATAGAGACGTACAGAGAGGGAGGGGGGGGGGGGAGGTGACCAGAGAGGGGAGGGGATGGAGATCATGCTGGGTGACATTCTTGCCAGAGCTCTCGTCACGTGATCACAGCTAATGGCCCGCAAGATACTGATTTTCACGCTCCATTGACTTCACCGAGGAGGCAATTGTGCTAATCATAACATTAGTTCACAGTCCAATTCCTCTTTGACATTGCAACCATGTCATTGCATTACATGTAAATAGTCCATGTATGTACGTTATAAAGCTTTAGCATGTATTTCTCGACCCCCCCCCATCAACTCTCATTACAGTTTAAACATCCTCATCATGCAGTATAAAGTTATTCTTACTATTTTGAGCGTGTTGGTTAAAGCTATTTTTGCAAGTTGACTATAGGACTCAACAAAAATACATAAAATTTCAAGGGGGTGGCTATATATTCTGTTTTCATCGGCAGTTTTTAAGACGATTATTTACTCATGGAATTATCTTGGCTAGAGATAATATTATTGCAATTTAAAGTTACCATGTCATTATACTCTGTATTAATTGCAGCATTTCTAGGGAAGGGTGGACAGAGGCCTCCACGAGCATCTAGAAAAGAATATTTTTTACCATCATATTATGACAGAATTACCATTAAAAAGAGATTTCGAATACTTTAGCATTGGACATTCGTTACGTAATTAGACGAGGAGAGTGTAATTCTATCTCCATACCTACCAAAAATATGTTTTCTGTGTGATGTTGCATCGACCTGCATCGATATGACGATACTTTGCTGAAGTGAATATAAAGTGAAGATAATCCATATCATTGCGTACTTGTCATACAGAGATTTCCTAATAGTATGGGTATACCAA
The DNA here is from genome assembly GCA_033980235.1 of Diadema setosum. Classification (NCBI taxonomy): domain Eukaryota; kingdom Metazoa; phylum Echinodermata; class Echinoidea; order Diadematoida; family Diadematidae; genus Diadema; species Diadema setosum. The sequence continues at coordinate 37,153,060 of CM067061.1, read as the reverse complement.
AGAGCTTATGAGATAGTGAGTAGTGAGAACAAATCTTATTGAGGTACACCGAGATATATCACGAAAAAATGTCTATTGCCAATAAAGTGCATCGATGTCTTTTCCCCAATTGCAGTTACTTTTTGCTTATCAGTAAGTAAGCTTTGTGGGGTATTATATGCTTATGAATCTTTTAACAGGCGCGTTTTCTTCCATTGCTGAGAAGATCATACTTGTCCCCTCTGCCGTTTCTGTTTGAGTGGGATTATGCAAATTAGCGGGAAAAGGAACACTGTGGTGCAATATTTTACAAACAGACAAATCCTATAATTTCATTTTTTTGCCGATTCTCTCAAGACAGCAAATAAGGATCGGAATAAATGATGAGACACGAAGGAAGGGGAGGGAAGTACGACTCCACTGAGAAAGATTGAGAAAATTAAACGAGTATGTGCATAAACACATAAGCTTTCTACCACACTCTTATTCTCCCTATCATACACATTTATAAAATGGGCTTTACAATCTGTGCAATCCGATTGGTCAATTATCATGCATTGATTTTTACTGATCCACGCTGAGCCATGCTTTCGGTAAAATCTGAACGCATGGCTCAAGTCTTGTAGGTGTACCGGACAACTCATGGTTGGGAAGCTGGTCGAATTTCATAAATTTACGGGCCCATTTTACGAAACGAATGATGTACATGATGCCTATTTCGTGGATCGGTGAGAATTGGATGCTCTCATTTAACTTTGGAAACAGTCTAAAACTATATACTCCATGCGCTCGTGGGTTTAAACTCGCGCATCCAATTCTGACCAATTTACTCTGTCCTAGACCTGTGCATGCATCATTTGTATGATAATACATACATACGTACATACATACATACATATATACATACATACATACATCAACTTCTTTGTCATTATTTCATTCCATTTCATTTCATTAATTTGCTTCCATATCCAAATACTTTGCAAAACAATTGCAAAATATGATCCATTTGTACAAGAAGGTGAAGTGTCGTGAACCACTGATAAAAATTAGATCCAATACAGCGTATTTTCGAGTGTTAAAAAAAGAATAGACGGAAAGAAAGAAAGAAAGAAAAAGAAAGAAAAAGGCTGCTTTGTATCACATCTACACATCTGATATTACCGGACATACGTTGAGGTGCACATATTACAAGGAAAGAATAATGATGCAAATGAAGACACTTTGGCAGTGTATCGCCACTTGGAAGACACAGGAGAGAGAGAATGAGAAAGGAACAGACAGATGATGTTGTTGGACAAGAGAGGGCGATATGCTAGATACGATGCGTCGGCAACATCAATCGAACTTGAGAATACGAAATGTTTGAACACTTGGCAGATCAATTTAATCGCAAGACACTCTCGCCCCGACGCCTTTAGATTTCCTGATGGTCAATGGACGACCATCAGACGATCCACTCAATTTTCTGAACTCAGTCAGTCGGTGTGTGCCTCTGTGGCGAGAGTTTACTCCAAGACAACGCTAAGCTTCGTGTGGGTGAGATCAAACAGTGGTCTGCCAAGAGAGTGGAAATTGTCTTACTCGACAAATTCAGCACATTATTAATAAGTGGTGTGATTGGACAAGGAATTGAGCTTCACTTCTATGCGAGGTAAGAAGCATGAGGCTAGCTTATAGCTGAACGTAGATTGAAGGTATGGGACAAAATGCCTTCGATGATAGTTGGTTTCAAAGCTTGCAGTGCATGTCCTCTGCGTATTCAGGAGCACTGCCAAACTGCAACCAAAGTGAAGTTTTTTGCTTGATTGAAACGCAAGGAATCATTAAAACAGAACAAAACAACGCAAAACCCAAATAAATGGAAAGGTACTGGATATTGCAAAGGAGATATCTAAGGTCAACTTTGTGTGAAATGTTATCTTCTGTTGCAACTGATTGACTAAGTGCCCTTTGTTGACGTGAATAAGAACAGATTATTCAATGTTTTAGTACTAACCATGATATTTAAAAAAAAAATGATGGGCATACATTTGAGTCGGAATTGAACCAACAATCTCCTGATTACTAGACAGGCGTTGTAGCCACTAGACTTCCGCCAGGCTTCCGCCTGACAGCCTGTGTTGTTTCTTCTTTTATGTAATTTTAGCATGCAGCGGGTACTGCGTATTTAAATAAATGTCGTGTCTAGTTGTTTTGATTGCAACTGATTGACAAATTGTTCCTCATCAACGTAAATTGGCACCGATTGTCCAGTGTTTTAGTAGTAGTCATGATAAAATACTTTACACAATAACCAATGGTGCACAAGAAGACATCAACGTCTTGAAGTTAAAAGGAAAGACCTTTGAAATGGCGTGTTTTCTGAAATTATTTTCACATGTAGATCATGCAGTCTGGTGACAAAGTTATTGGAATATTGGAACACATTAAATATTGTGTTGTTCAAGAGATACTTCTTTATTTTTTTTTCATGGTCAAAAATGATTGCAGCTTTGTCTTGAATCGACACGTTCCAACGTTAACCCCATTTCTCGGCAAATTGTTTATAAAGGAAAATATGAGGGCTCGCAAGCGAGGATACGCATTTCCAGGTCAACAGTAATTGCCATCACCTTTTCATGGAAAGACTCCTTATTGGAGTTACGACTGTCTTTCAGAGGAAATGCTTGCTTTGCTCGAAAACAGAAAAAAGAGCCAAGTTTTGAGAGGAATCAGATCAAAAATTTCAATAACATGTGACCAATAGTAATGTATGACTGTATGTCACGTGACACTGTGTTGCCTCGAAGTGAGCACTGTGATCACGTGACTGTTGAATTTGGTCAGGTTTGTTTGAATAACATGTTTGTCTTTTTTTTTATCGCATTGAATTGTCACAAACTACCCTCCTTTGTTTAGTCAACTATATTTCATGAAACTACGCAAAATAACTTTACTTAAAATCGCCCTCGCAGAAATGGAGAGTTGATTCAGGTTAAATAGACAGACAGACAGACAGACAGAGGGAGAGAGAGATAGAGAATGAATAAAATATAACGGAATTTGGTATTTCTCACTAAAAGCAAATGAGGAGATCTACTTCGCAATGTCCTAAGCACGTGATTAAGACGGCACCATTGACGTTTTACAAGAACACAGTAGAAAACATACTGGGAAAATGGTCACACCGACACCATAGCCCTTACAATTTACTGTGTCTCAGTCTTATTTTCACTCATGCTGCCCTACTTTGGCAAAAAGGAGGCAAGTGACAAAAGTGACATTTCTCGTAAAAGAGCAAAATGTGTCTGTCATTTACACTGACGTCAATGGACTATCATGATGTCTTATCTAACTAACATATCTCTTTGTAGGATGAGTGTTTCTGCATGACATTTGGCCTGGAAGAAGAGCTCATTATGTGAATTATGAAAACATCAATAACTCAAATTCGGATGGTATGTCACTTTCTTCCTTTTGCCAAAGTAGGGCAGTACTGTATCTCAGTCTTATTCTCACTCATAGTTAAACCTGTCACCTGTGTGTTGTTTTTTTTTTTTTTTTTTTTTGTTATCCTTACTCTTAGGTCAGCTGACGCTCGAGTATCATGCTATTTGCTTCGCTTATGACACGTGTATGCCAAGTCTTTACTTGAGAAACAATAATATAGGACCTTTTGCTGTCGGAAGTCGTTCAGGCTGTCTTGGTACCTATTGAGAGAGTGTTGATCTATGGACGTGCCCGTGTCTTGGGTTTGCATGATTTAATTGGATGAGCTTATAGGCGTGTCACTGTTGTAATATTCAATACTTCCCTGTCTCCATACTTCGCAGTGCATTCAAGGCTCGGCTCAAGACTGCGCGGCGCCGTGGAGATAAAACAATTCTAACATTGCTCTATCATCTTCACTCTTGCTTCAAGTTTTCGTCGACTTGTTAGACAACGGGTCGACTATGAATTCGACTTCGTATCTTTTGGAGGAATTTAGTCACACCATTCCGATTCCAACACAAGCAGGCAGCGAGACGTATGTCCAGCATATGAGCATCGGCAAAGTGATCGCAGCGCTCCTGTACATGGCGATAGCTGCAATCGGTATCGGAGGGAATTCGCTGGTCATCCTCGCCGTCAGCATGTCCAAGAAGGTGCAGACTCGGGCTAATGCCCTTGTTGTGGCGCTGAGCGTTAGTGATCTTATCACGAGTACCACGCTGCCGATCCAGAGTGCGGCGCTCCTTGGGGCATCGTCTCGCACGTTTCTGCGCTTTTGCGCTGCTGCCGCGGCCTCAAGCTACGTCTTCATCGGAGCCAACGTGTTGCTCCTAGCGGCCATCGCCTTCAACCGATTCATACGCGTCACCAGGAAGTCACAGACATATCAGCAGCACTTCGGGACTCGCTTTGTGGTCTTTGCAATTGTAACTGCATACGGGATGCCGTTCTTCTCGACTCTCCTCGCTCACCTATTTGGAGGGGCAAAGAGCGGACTCTGTCCACCGCACATATCAGACGTCAATACCTGTACCGTTTCCGGCAAAATCTTTGACGTGTTTGTGGCGTCTTTTATTCTCACCGTCGTCATTGCCACTCTCATCATGTACACTCTAGTCTTCTTTCATCTCCGAAGTCACTTCCAGACGGTTGCTGTACACATTTCCTGCGAGAACAATGCAAACACCTGCTCATCATCCGAGATGTTTGAACTACGCTACTGCGCCTCCAGTTCTCCATCAATGAGAAACTTCAGGCGAGGCCTTCCACAGCCAGCATCGTCACAAGACAGAACGACCCTGCATCCGTCTTCTGCGGTGCTACCCCGTCGTCACGGGTTAGTCACTCGTGCCGCTGACGCAGGCTGTTGCTCTTCCGTGAGTGACACTGCACTCATGGCGCACGGCACCATCAATTCGGAAAGCCGAATCAGTGTAACCTTGCGGTCTGGTACACCAACGCCGTCACAAACAGAACAGGTCTCGTCTGAATCTACGGCGCACGCAGACTCCAGGCCCGAGGGACACCCATTCGCCGTGCAAACACTTTCAAACGCGGTAGCACGTGGCCGAGATAGGCTGGGGAATCCCCAGTGTCACACGCCAACCTCACTCATTGACCTCACCTTCATGCAGCAGACCACCTCCTCTACCTCAACGATGATGAATCCCCCTCACGAGCGACATCGTTTCCGCTTCGGCAAGAACGACATCGAGTCCAAGATCACGACAAACATGTTCCTGGTGGTAGTCGCGTTTCTGGTGTGCATCCTGCCGATAATCATATTTGTGTCCATTGTTCAGTCTGTCACGGATGTCGGCTGCACGCTGTCCGAGGCGTACGTCGTGATCATCCTCAGCGCAAACTGCGCGATCAACCCCATCATCTACGGCTGGAGGCACCCTCTCTTTAAGAAGATCTTCATGTGTATTCTCAAGAGGAGGTTCTACGAGATCGATAGCCCATCTCCCTGGTTGCGGAGACTGTTGCGTTAATGCATAACGCTGGAGCCCGTATCGGAAGTGCGTGATTATGTACTCCATAGCGGCCGTCACAGGAATTATGTTACAGGCATACACATTAAGCTGCGATAATGCAATCCGTGGACTGTCATTCACGAAGCCTTATCGTTACTCGAAAACACTTTCCACCTTTGCCATTAATTTGTGGGCTTATAATGTCCATGGGGTGGCTGGCCTAATGTAGAACAGTCCTCTCAAGTTGACAGTGGGATGAATACCGCACGAAATGTTCTCTTTTCACCTCATACCATGTGCAAAAACACTAATGTCACAGTATTGTGTCCATGTTCGCTGTGTATTATATGCATACATTTTGTTGCACAAGAAACGCTTTTGAGGTATCAGTCGTGTGCATATAAATAAATGTTATCATACACGCGTCAGTTAAGGTGGATCAACACTTCATGCATAAGGCACATTCTTAAACCTGAACCACAACCTCTGAGAAAATTAACGCAGTGCTTTGAACCAATGTATGAATGTCGCTTAAAACTTAAGAAGCGACACCTTGATCGTGATACAGGTAAATAGTTGATTTGTCCCCTAGCGTTCACTTCAGTATTATGATATGGTTGATGATGGTAGGTTTGCACTTTACAAGTTGACAAAAAGATGAAAATAAGTATTTCATATTTACTGTATTGAGATGATTATAGTCTGCAAACGTTGAATATGTTATGTTTTTGTATGGGTTTTTGTTGTTCTTGTATTCCACTTCAATCATCATGGTTAACAAAACAAGTTTGTTGTTCTTGAGAATCTATCCTTGTGCTGTCAAATAAATGCTGTGTTGTCAAAATTTGCCAAATATACTAAGGATACATAATGTGTGTGTGTGTGTGTGTGTTCGTGTGTGTGTGATATCATAAGATTTGTATGTTTTCTTGTTCGATTTTCCTTTGGACAGGATCTAGAGGAAAGACGGGAATGCGAATCTCCTCTCCCACAAATCCGTAATCCCATTATTCTACACTTGCCTTTGCAGTAATGCATTCTGTAAAAAGCATCCTGTTTCCTTTGAGTGCCTTTATTCTCATCTGATGTATACTTAGCCTGACTACGGTTTCGCGCAAGATTCCCATTTCAAACAAAGACCGTCCTTAGTAGCCGGAGATCCATGAGAATCGTTTTCTAGTTTTCCTGTGTGATCCCACTTGTGTCCAGATTAATACCAGTAATGGTAGGAAATAGATGGCAGGGATAACGCTCTCTCCCCCTAGCTAGCGGGTCATCCATTTTTCTCCCGTTTGTTGTTTTATGGTGATGTTGTCTACTGCTTTATACTCAATTTCTCCGATTCTTATGACAGCGCTTTCTTTATCGGTCGGATGCAAGCAATGTCTATTTCGAAATGGGATATGTCATTATATAAGCTTCAAATCGAAGTACACGTTTGTACGTCATTACGGTTAAGGCTGTGTAATATATATAAATGTAATAAGAAAAACTACAAGCAAGTCAAATTAGTGCAAACTCTGTAATTACCACAGCACAGTAAATAATCGTTGCTGTCACTACACTTCATGTGAGGGATTCTGCACTGTTTTCATCATGACAACAAGCCAAAACGCATTTTTTTTCTATGTTGTAGATAGATACCTGTCTTAAGCTTTTGAATTTACACTCTTCTCAGCAAAAGAATACGCTTATGTGCATAAAATTATATATATATATATATATATATATATATATATATATATATATATATATATATATATATATATATAATATATAAAGATATGTATATATATCATATAAATATATGTATATATTATATATATATATATACATAACACTTTCATGCTATGATTAGCACTTTCATCCCTCACGAAGGGAGAGGCCCCCGAAAATTCGGATTTTGAATTAAAATCAATGCAATTGGCATATAATGCATTCCTCTATTGTGACATTATTATTGCTATATATATATATATATATATATATATATATATATATATATATATATATATATATATATATATATACATATATATATATATATATATATATATATATATATATATATATATATACATATATATATATATAGCAAAAAGGTCAAAATTACACGAAATGGCTTCCGAAGTTTGATCGCTTCGCCCACCTGCGAAAGGTTTTTTAATTCATTCACTCATTTCCATTTACATATTACATTTAAATGAATGGAGATGGAATCCTAGGTTTCAACGATCAAATGCTCTTCATGCTATGAAAGCTTCATCGCAAACAATATTCGCCTCAATGAAATTACAGACCTTGTATCATCTGTGCAAGTTACCTGCTTGAAGAGATTATCTGTAGATGAATATTATTTTGATTGTAGGTAGCAGACAAGGAAGGAGCTTGTCTATAGGCACAATAAGACTCCTAAGAAATGTATTCATCTCAAGCCTGACCGCGGCGCCTTGTCTGATGATGGTAAAACCTTGTCTGGAAGGATGTCTGAATTGCATTTGTGATAACAATTTAACAATCATGTTTGTTTCACTGAGGTACATACACCAGGAGCGTACTAATCAATGTATGATTATAGTGAGTAGTAGCCTCCCCCCCCCCCTCTCTCTCTCCTTCCCCTCTCTCGATCTTATAGCGATCTCTGAGATTTATCTCTCTAATGTCATCCTCTGTGAAAATGTTTCATTTTCTTCGGTCTTCTTTTGAGCGTTGCTTTCTTGGAATATATATAAATGAAAATATGAAATGGAATGCTCATGTGCAATACATCTCAGATAAAGTGTCTCGTAATGTTGGTATACTCTGTAAGCTTAAGTATTATGTCCCAAAGAATATTTCATTTATGCTTTATAATTCGTTGATATTATCGAACATCTCATATTGTAACATTGTTTGGGCAACTGCAAAAAGTCACATTGACAGTATATTGCTCCTACAAAAGAAAGCTACGTATATGTACCAATTCAGGTTATCGGGACCATGCAGATCCTTTGTTCGTAGATTTAAAAACACTAAAGGTAAATGACATTAATATTTTGAAAAATTCACTTTTTATGTTTCGTTTGTATAACGGTCAGTTGCCATCTTTTTTTCTCATTATTTCAGTTAAACAAGGACATCTATTCTTATCCCACTAGGCAATCTGATAAATTTCATTTACAAAATCTTAAGACGCTGATGGCTCTGAAATCTATCAGACACACTGGACCCGATATTTGGAACTCTCTTCCTTCTGAAATTTGAACTTTAAAGTCTATGCACCCTTTTAAGAAAGCTGTAAAGACAACGCTGCTCTCTGGATATCAGTGAGCTTATAATGTCATTGTAATTGTATTGTATATTAAATTCCCTCGTGGAAATATCGCCGTTCTGAATTTATTGCGTAATGTTATGTAATCGACCATGACCTGTAACTGTTCACCTGTACCTTGGTGAGAAAATACTTTGCCATGCTTTACTATTCAGTGATCCAGGTGATCTAACTTTGTGTATTAGCGAAAGCAGACAGACCTCTCCTCTCTCCTTTCTTCTATCCTATCTCTATGCAAGTCATCCCTCCCTTCTCTTTTCCTAAAATACGAGGGCTGCATGCAAATCAAGCAACGCTTAAGCTGTAGCCCTTCTGTGTTATTCATTGCATCGCTGATATGTTTTGTTGTACATTGTAAAGGCAATCAATCAAGAAACTTACTTTATTAACAACTAATGTTTATGTATATGTATGGCACCAACAATGTAATATGTGTATGTATCTGCATGAGCAATGATATAATGCAGGAACCAATAAAATCAATCAATCAATCAATCAATCAATCAATCAATCAATCAATCAATCAATCAATCAATCAATCATATGATTAATGTTATATGAGACCTTTCAATTTGTGATGGTGCAATTAGGCTAATCATTTATTGTTTGATTGAGTTTGTTACGCCCTTTTAAGGTTTTCTTTTTTGTATCTGCCAACTTGATCTGCTGCCCATTTACCTTCATACCGTGTAGCACACACTACGTGCCATTTAAGTTGTGTCATAACTGCATAACGAGTCACTAATTCTACCTCGGTTTGTCATTAACGCTGACGATGATGAGTGATTATGCTATATCGATGGTCATTTTGTGCTGATGGCAATGCTACCCAATGATAATGATTTTACCACACTTATATACCTTAGAACAATAAACTTGCACATTTATCCCTATTAAATCAGTATCTACCTTTTTGTCTTCATACAGTCTATATTTTTAGTTACTGTACAGTGCACTCCCATTATAACAAACACGGTTACAACAAATTTCATATACAGGAAGTAAAAATTCACGTCCAAAATAATCATCTATATATTTTTACGTACTTTATTTGTTAGGCTATAACGAAAGAAAACCGCCAGATATAATTATATGTGTGAGGTGTGCCAACGTCCCCTTATACTCGTAGGCTGGAGGTCATTAGTATAGTGAGGAAATATGGTCCGATGCGTCCAACGAAGTGGCTTTCCCCACACTATACACTTTCCCAATCTTTCAGACTTATCGGCCTTGGTCGGGGATATGAATAAGTAGTTCATGTTCGGATTCTGATTTCTAGTGATTTCGTTTATTGCAGCGCGTATAGCCGCGATCATAGCCGCGATCAAGGTGGATTAGGCTAAAAGCTTCGGAAAATAAAGTGCGGAAAACCAGGTCATAGGATGTACCGGCCTTTATTCACTATAATGTATAATAGTAAGTTCATAATTATACATGTACATATTCTCCTGTTACTCCCTTCTCTAAATAGTGAAAATAGTACATATTATATTCTTTTCATTGTAAAGATCGCTACCCCCCCCCCCCCAACAAAATGGGAAATAATATTGTTACCGTCTCTAACTTGTTTGCTGCCTATGTTTCGCAAAGCCCTTAATGTTTCTGCTCCTAGGGATCTAACATTTACGATTTTCAATTTTCCTGTCTGATGCTTCGAATGCAAACGAACATGGACAGCACAGCATGCAAACATAAACAAACCGCAATTGTGGTTTGTTTGCTTTTCGCCGTGTTTTTGATACAATGCAACCTGCAGGCCTGTTCTGTCCACCCATCCGGCAAGAATTTGATGATCTTTATAAGAAACGATCCTTATCCAATTCTTCGATTTTATCTGTCATGTTAGAATCAAACACTTTGTATCTAGTCCTCCGTGGACTATCTTATTGTCCATGAGATTAGTTCAAGTTATCTTCGATCAAAATGGGATTATGGTATAAGTACAGAGAGACAAGATACCTGTACTGTAATAGATCGCTCGCAAATAGAATACAAACGCAAGTCTCTGTTAAAATCTACTTCCTGTTGACTGGTAGGTAAGTAAATTCTGTATAATTTTTCTCTGTTGAACCAGACACAATTCAACATTTCGTCTTGCGGGATCTCCAGAAATCTGGAACCAGCAAATTGCCGACTTTAGAACGATAATACTATTTATCGTCTGATTGCGTGTGAAACATCATGAATGGAGCGTATATTTTCAAACCAAAAATGTGGTGCGTTGTGTCAGTGCTACGTGTCGGTGCTTTGTGTTCTTCTATGTCTGCGGTTCGTCTTACTAATTTGAAATCTCCAACGTTGAAAGGGACCACGCTCATGAAAAAAAAAATGCAGACACCCTTGGCGACGATAATATGTTATTATGTGCCTTTACGCATATTGGAAACCTGTACAGTTTGTAGACCCATCTTCAGAAGATGTAAACATACCAGATACACATTACACACTGTCATGTGTATGTATATCTGTATATACACACATTTAATGCATATATATATATATATATATATATATGTATATATATATATATATATATATATATATATATATATATATATATATGTGTGTGTGTGTGTGTGTGTGTGTGTGTGTCTGTCTGTCTGTCTGTGTGTCTGTCTGTGTCTGTGGGATAAAAACCTAAAATGACATAAAAACGAACCACATTGCCGGCGATGCAACAAAGCTACAAACAGGTTAGTAATCGCATTTTCCATCGGAGACAAGGATGTGATTTTGATGTTAAAACCTTAAAATTCGTTTCTAAAGTAGACACACACACACACACACATATATATATAAATATATATATATATATATATATATATATATATATATATATGTGTGTGTGTGTGTGTGTGTGTGTGTGTGTGTGTGTGCAGGGGCGGATCCAGGAATTCAGTAAAGGGGAGGCGCCTTTGCAAAATTGAAGCCCCCCCCCCATTGTCTTCTTTTTATTTCTTTTGCTTTAGCCAGAAATAAAGGAGGGGCGCGCGCCCGGTGCGCCCCCCCCCCCCCCGATTCGCCACTGTATATATATATATATATATATATATGAGCTTGATTTCACTTCTTTATGTCAAGATTACACCTAGTTTATGTATGGGTTTCAAAAAAAAAGATAGATCGTAATCTTATTCTGTTATATACCCCTACAATTCGTATTGCTCGAAGCTTTTTCTTTTTCTTTTTAATGCCCGCTCTCAGAGGGGAATTTACATGTAAGCTGCATTGTGTATATAGTGCACGCATTGTGAGCTATAGCCCCTACTTTCCTACTCCCTCGGGTTCTATGGTGAAACGTATAACGTGGTTACACTACAGAAACATCAACAGGAGATAACCCCAACTGTAGGAATATTATTTTCATGAAATGTCGGGCTTTCTTTTAATCCCGTAATTCTCTCATACTTGTGTAACTCAGTGAAGTGAAAGGTTCGCTCACTTGTGTATCTCAGTAATAAGCCGTTTGTTCTCCCGAGACAAGCTTCTCGTCAGATGAACGAAAGTTCGAGGGCGTATTGTGTCAGCATGTGAAAAGGCCGTCTTATTCGTATGTCGATACGGCTGTCCTCAGGGAAAATAGTCTGTTAATAGCGTTTATTGTCGTCATAGTGTCTGTACTAAAATTAGCCTGACCTAATTCAATAATGAAATATGGATTCTAACGAAAAGGTTGACAAACCCTCGGAGATTTGCATTGCACAAAAACAACATTAGAGATTCACATTGCGCGGAGATGAAATTAGATATTCAAATTACGCAGAGATAAAATTAGAGATTTACAGTGTACAATGCCCTAACACATAACAAGAGATTTACATTGCCAAAATACATATGACAAGGGATTTTCATACTTTACAACAGAATTAGCGATTTACGCTGCGCGAGGACAAAATTAATAGATTAAAATTACGCAGAAACATAGCAAAAGATCTACGTGGCACAATGACCGAATTAGAGATTTACATAGCGTGAGGACAAAAATAGAAGTCAAACACTGCGCACATGACAACTACAGCTTTACACTGCTAAAAAGCTTCATATCAGTATCTGTTGTTCATCTTCCACTCAAAGTTCCATTTCATTTTCTTGTTGTTTTTAATCTACTTGGTCCTTCCCCTTCTTGCTCGACTAGATTTTTTCCCTGTCTCTCTACCCCTCCTTATCCTTCTTCCTCCTCTGCTCTTTTTATTTACTATCCATTTAATCCCAGAAGACTTTTGGGACTACTGTGTGCATATTTCAAAAGGAATAAGTGGAAGCATGCACGTCAATGAACATAAAGTATATTCGAGTTTGCATTGACAAATGCAATAAAGTCAACTAAACACAACATCCAAAGTTTAGTTACAATCGGATGCAATGTAAACATGTTATGAAAATAAAAAAGCTTCACAAGGTTTCATAAGTCCGTGATACATGTATTGGTCAGACGCATATAGATTAATGTAAAATTCAAAGTTCATCAGAATTCTTGTTCATCTTTACTACGTACGTATCTTCATTACCTATAAACATGGTACAGGCCAACGTGATGTGAAGCGGAACTTCATTTTTATAGTCATCTAATCTTCCCGGGTGCGAAGATGTCTGTTTTTTAATTTAATTTTGTTTCTTTTGTATATCATTCACGGCATTATTATTAATCACACTGAGAAGCACACATAAAAGTACAAGTGAAAGTAGATCACACAGTTTGTTGATCTTAACGAAGTGAATAAAGGCCAACGCGATGTGAAGTAGAACTTAATTTTAATCACCGAGTAGGCCTAATTCTACGACCTCAGCGATATGTTCAAACGCACTCAGGGTCAGAGTCGACCGAGTACAAAACAGAACAAACAGAATGGTATAAACCGTCTAAAATCATATACGATATAAGCAGTCATATAGTTTTCAGAGTTCACAATGTTTCTACCCAACAGTAACTTCAAACGACCAGATACGCAGCTTAACTGAAATGATGATGTCACAACCTCACACTGGATCGATTTTAATATCTTCCGCTGATTTTCCCCTAAGACATGCAACGGGTCTCCGAGACGCTCAGGACTTCTTGCTGTGTATATCTGCAATTTTGGCCACTTACACTCGTTTTATTGACAAAATGCCTTCAAATGACCCCAATTTATTTCTTCTTGACCTGTCTACAGTATCTAAATGTTTTGCTGAAGCCTATAAATAGTTTGTTTTCAAAAATTTCACACATCCTATCCCCTTCTCCATCAACCATCGGTTCGTTAAGTCATTTATTTCAATTGAAACTTACCTTCGAGCAGGAGCTCGATCGCGACTTGTATGAGGCGATGTCAACGTACTTTGTGTTGACACGTACGCCTACTTTAGCGGGGTTAAACCACTCCTTAGACTTCATAGACATACCAAAAAGAAAACAGAACAAGAAAATAAAACCCCCTTCACAATGTTATCGAATAATAACATGACGATAATCACGGATAATGGACTGTTATTGTCGGGGGACACTTGGCGTTGAGTTCATTTCAATCACTTTTCACAACGATAATCACACATTTAATGTGGTACTTGTACCGAAAAAAAAAAAAATAAGCGTAGGACGTAAAATCTAAGTGCATGGGAAATCCTCTACAGCGGATATAAGCAAGCGCGAGGCCTTCGCCTGTCCGAAGAGAATTGACTCTAAATAGCTTGTATCACCATGGTAACACCAGCAACAATCCCCAGGTCTTGGTTTCGTAGTTCTAAATCATCTTCCATCAACTTCATTTTGTTCTTGTAGGAGCACGTGAAGGAGGTGTAAAGTTCGAATTCAGGAAAAGGCGAGAACTTATATGTGTATATGCTATGCAAATGCTTATTTACATTATACGTCTACGGGCTTATGTCTTTTTATCTATCATTAATGCGTAATACTTTGTGTCTGTAAATATTAAGGTTTGTAGCATATACATATATATGTAGCATGATTATCTATACGTGTAAATTATGTATACTGAATAATGTTAATTCTATTATGCATATGAGTATGTATAATCAGTAGACCTAATGCCTAATGTTTAAGTATAACAACCGTCACTCGAAAGCCTAAAAAATCGTCGCACATAACGGTCATTTTCTGTTGTTGTTATTGTGGTGTTTTCAAATATTTGGAAAACTTAGTACAAACTAAGTAAAATTAAATTAAATTCAGATACGATTGTTTTGTTTTCATACAGCAAACTTAAATGAACTCCTGCAAAGAAATAAGACTGGTAGCCCTCACACTGCGGAAACTACAAGTGCATAAAAGGGACTCGACAGTTTAAAAAGGTTGGGTACATAATATAGGGGGCGGAATCACCAACAAGAATATGACTATCGAATGACTAATTGTATGAAACTATCACCATCTCCACAAAACCTTCTATGAAAGTTTTACACAAGTAATGATTAATCCTATTCGTTTGCAATTTACTTCACCTTCAGGTCACGTATTCGCATTTGCTACACTAAATTTTGTAAACATGCCTTCAAGCCATATAGCACTGAACTTCTCTTTCACACGCATCATGTAATCATTGATAAGCCAACGAGATGTGAAGACACCAACAACCACACACACAAATAGAGAGAGAGAAAAAAAAAACAGAAGTCTCATTGAAAGTTTTCTCTTTACCTGGTCATACCTTCACAAAACTTTATTCCTTGCACACATATAATACATACACGGTTACAACAAAAAAAAAAACACAAAAAAAACAAAAAAAAACAAAGCAAAAATTTAATGTGCCCACTGTGATAACACGTAATGAATAATGGACATGATACGAAGTCAGAAGTACACGCCATGGTGATTGTCAAATAAATACACGTTATGTCGCCTATACGTATAAACGATGTACTAGAAATATATAATTATATCCTGCTACTTCTAGATTATATACACTATGTACATATATAACGAGAGGGCATGATGAAAACCGGAAATGCAGTTCAACATAACTGCTTTCTTCTAGCTAAAAAGGTTACTGCTCTCTTAAAAGGGGAAAAGGCACTACCTCGTACAAGTCAAATATGTCAGATTATATTTCAACAGTAAACAACAGCAATATTGTAATGCTGTTGTAAGTGGAAAAGAAAATGGCAGTACACTGCATTTGTTTTCATTCTTCAAACGACCATCACATCTATACTGTTATTACATACACTGTACATTACAAGTGGCATAAGAAACTTTAAAAAAAAAAAGTAAAAATAACTATTCTTATTCTACAGCACCAATTCAAGCTCATGACCCTGCTCTGGAAATGACTAAAAAAGTAGAAAGGGAGGAGTAAATAAAGTGGAAATGAAATTTGCAAGACGCACAGATGGGGCCTTCATTTGATGGTGCTCAAGTATCAGCAACCGTTTCTCGGAAACCAGCGTTTCCGAGTTACATTGTAGTCTACATTTAGTAGTCTGTCTTCAGATGGGAAGGGGAGGGGAGCCAGAGCACATTGTAGCCATCGTGGCTCAGTGGATAAGGGCATGATACCTCAAACACGAGGTCCCTGGTTCAAGTCCTCTAGCACCAGTGGTTGGACCCTCAGGCAAGGCACTTTATCCTTTATTGCCTAGTCCGGGACTCTTTAGCACCAATACATAACAACAAAATATATCTACTTATCATGTTTGAAATCACACCCACACGGTAGGTAACTTCAAAATTTTATGCACATAATTTTGTGGAATTGTAATGTCATACATGTATCCAAAATGTATTATACATGCATACAGGTGATATTTTTATTACACACTGGATTAAAAGGGTGTAGTTAACTATAACTATGGGCAATGCACAGGTCAGGGATGTAACAGTCATTATATATCTACACTAAAAACATTGTGAAATATTGTCCACACCAGACACCAGTAATCTAACAAATTTAGGCAATGATGCATAGTTATGAGAAATGGCATCATTTTCAAACATTCTACAAAATTAGATTACGACATTACACATGATAAATGCCTGTACGGATATGAGAACTGCTTTTGTAGCAGCTCTATCACTTACATTTATTGTACAAGTGATGAGTGAACAAGTTCCATGATTTCTCAGATTTTCTGAGATTTCTCTTTTTTTTTTCACTTTTCTACAGAACAACAACAAATACCTTCACACAAAAATAAGCTATCATGTGTCCAGAAAAGGTAAAAAGGTAAAGTTTCTTAGATTCATTTGGCTTGTTCATTTCAAAGACTTCAAAAGGGAAGTTTCTGATCTGCCTCATTTGCAATCATCACACAGCTGTACTCAAGTTGTTATGTGTGCAGAGAAAAATACCACATTCCTTTTTACAAAGTTCAGGCTGATTTGTCTGACTGAAGGACAATGCAACATGTCAACTCTATACCATCTTTTTTTCTACAGGGGTGACATTGATAGTCTTCAAATCAGCAAACATTCCTGACTTTCATTTACTGAGTATCAGACACTTCATACAATGACTACAAACATTTAGAACTACAGCAAATATGGACCATAAATCATGAATGTCATATGTATTACTCTTCAAAATATCTCAGAAAGTCTCATTTTCACTACCACCACCACTGTTACTACTATTACAGTCGTCTCTGCATGATCAGGTACCACTTAATCAGGATATCTGCTGAACTGACACGCAATATGAATAGACAGTTCTGATGCATCTCGTGTGTACTGGATAATCAGGTAGGCACTTCGGTTAAACGGGTAGACAGTTTTTCACACAAGCCTCATCTTTTTTCATTGTTTCCTGCGGAAAGGCTTTGAAATTGTGTGTCAATTTACATTCTGAAGAAAATGTGAGGTGCTAAAAGGCGAAAGACCACTGTGGTTTACGTTTTTAACATGTTTCATGTGCAGTGAATGCTCAATATGCCATAGCACTACATGTAGAAGCGTTTATACATGCCTTCTACGAGCCATTCCACCAGCAGCACACGCTCGACTGAAACTACATGCACAGTGACAAATTAATTACGACACGAGCCTAGCCAGGTCTCAATAAAAACGAAGAATAAGCTACCTCCTCTGAGATTCTAGCCTTTCTTTGAGATGTTCATGAAAAAGTGATTAATGCCATTAATGGGGACATCAAACTTTACAACTGTATGCAAACATTATGATATCAAGTTGCACTAATTTACGTCATGACTTGTCAGATGCACATTAAACATCCATGAATAATGAGTCTGCGCTGCAATGTAAGCAGCATCTCAGCATGGATTATCAATTGTCAGTATCCTTTGCTACAGTAAAACATAATAATTCTGTTAGGTTTGTGCGTCATTTTTCTTGAAACATTTATGTCAGAATTCAGGGTTTCTCCAAAGGCTATGCGACTTTAAATGAGCTATGGCTTTAGTGACATAGTGCGCATGTTTTGTATGTGGTGCAGATACATTATTGTAGGTGCATTCTCGGTGTGTGGTACACTGTGGCTGTGACACAAAAGCTAATCAGGTGCTCCGCTTAATTGGACACTTAACCGAAACTACTGGATTAAGCGGAGAATACTATAATACTAACTGCCATTAATTCTTTTCTCATTCTTATTGTGGTACAACACTAAACAATAAAGAATATGACCTGCATGGAATTATCATATTCAATAAATTTGCATGGTACACTTGAGTGAATGGAACAAAAATGTAATAATTCTTTAAAATGAACAGAAGAAAGACCATGAATTTGGATGTCTATACATAAGGATGCTGAAAAGAGCAGCATTAAAAAGGAGATAGGAAATAACTTCCGTGGAAGAAACCCCCCCCCCCCCACCCCCTTTCCTTTTGTAGCTATTAAAGATATAAAAATCCTAACACAAAGTGAAAGCCCCAAGTTTTGCAGCATGTATCAAATGTCTGCTCTAAACAGCACGGCAAACTTGATCCAGGCCTGTAGCGGTTGTTCACCTTTTGCATCTGGCAACAGGGATGGACATTCCCCGCCCTCAAAGCACCAAGCATGTACATTCACGCCATTTTACACACTCACACAATCTTAAATGCATGCACACACACACACACACTCAATAAAACACTCAAGCAAAGAACTGAACAACAAAGAGAAAGATGAAAACAACGCAAACAACCTGATGATGCCTATCGTGGTAAATTATGATGGGGAAGGAATACAAAAAGGTATCTAGGGAATGAGGCAATTAGCATTCAGTAGGAAGATTTATTTTCACCTCCTGCATGACAGAGAAAGATATCTCAACTACCCCATTAATCCTACCAGGATTGTTCAGTAATGGCATATATTGGCTATCGACGGAAGGCTACTGCCAATATGTGCATGTCTCATTACTATTGAAGCCGTGATGGAAACAACTGAAGATTAGGATGATGCAAACCTGAAGTCTGTATGGAAGATAAACAGGTACAGAAATGGCTAAAACATGCATCTATAGAAAATCTCATCATATTTGATGGGCTTTGTGCAAGAAACTGAATTGGACTCCTCCTGTAGTCCCACATGTGTTTATACCTGTTGTATGTACCTATTTACAGCAATTTCCTACATCAATCTAATACTTCAATACCATAAAGATAAATGTATTCCTCAAGAGAGCACATGCTACAGAAATCTACCATTTAACAAACTAATCACTGCCATTATGGGAGGACAGTTCAATTGTTATTTGAAACATCAAAAGCAATAACCAAGCAGTTTTTTTTTTTAAAGAGAATTCACACCGGTATCGATATTACACTATGATCCGCTAATGTCTTGGATGGATTATCCACTCTGACCAGAAGAGACAGCACCATTCTCTCCACCAGGTTCTTTCTTTTTATTGCCAATACATCCATCTCCCTTCTGTCCCTTTTTTCACCCTTTTAATCCATTACCTACCAGATTCTCTAATTCCCAATGAGTAATATACAGGGCCAACCAGGTTCCCATACACAATGGGTTAAAGTAGCTGTCAAAATCTGGGAAGGGATTTGTGCGAATAGACAGGAGGTGATCGTTTCATGACAAGATAATTGTGGCAGTCGACAGATACAGCTTCCCATCGATGTGCTCAAGAGGGTTTAATACGGCTTTAAAGTAGGAGCAACCTTTTCTGGCCACTGTACTGATGCCACACGATCACTGCTAATCCATGCATATTCCGTCCTTGCCCTCATGCCTGAGATTTAATTTGACGACCTAAAAATCCCAAAGCACTGACACTTTGTCTGCCTGCGCTGCCGCAAAGTGAGACACCCATGTGGAATGTTGGAACTACAAAGTATTCTGAATAAAACTTGCATAACATAGAAATCTCCACTGTCCACCTCCTCCAAATGTTTTTGTTGTAACCTCTTCATATGTTAAATGTAAGTTGTATGTGTAACACATCCTAAAAGATTTGCACCTCATTTGAATCCGTCAAAAACACTGTTGACTTCGACACAAGGATGATGGCTATTTATCAGTCTATCCGTCACTTCAACTTTGTCGATACTTGCTTCTTCTTTTATTAAATTGTGGAAGCATCACTGAAAATAACTTCATTTCAGGACCATCAGGCAGTGAAAATTCTTTTTCACCATAATGAAAGTTTTCTGTTCTAACTACTAGATAGTTACAATCATCTCTGATTTATACTAACACCTTTAACCTTCCCTACCTACACTCTTTACTGTAAACAAGTTGTACTACACGATTTCAACGTTTTATCAGCATTCTTTTCTTTTTGTACATTTTAAAAAGTGTTGTCTTATCAAAACATGGTATTCATGCATTAATTAAGTCTGTCTTCTGTTTGCAATTTTCTTGTATGAAATGTCCTCGTCATTCTCGTCAATCAATTGCCTTGTGGTCAAACAATACAGCACAATCTACTGTAGCAATTTATTACACATGATTTACCTTTTCAGACCATTCATCATCAACCACGCTGCTATTCAACCTTTGCCTACAAAAATAATGCACATGCACAGCCACAAACAAATAAACACAAACACACACACATGCATAATTTATACCACTCAGAGTTGAGGTTGGATTCTGCTGTGAACACTATCACAGAGGATTAGCAATATCACATTTCACACTCGTGTGTAAAAAAAAAATACACAGATAAATACATAGAACTTCTCTAAGCTCCCCTACATATTCTCCCACTCTTTCACACACACACACAAACACACACGCACACACACACACACACACACACACACACATACACAAGCAGGAGCAGCCCTGGGTTTTACTACAAGACAAGGTGCAGACTTGTGCCATTATCAAGTCATGACAACACCTTCCATTTACATATGCAGCCTAAAATTTCTGTCTACACACAAAATATCAAACATTGCATGATCAAACTCCCCCTCAATGAATTTACCACAGAAGGAAAGTGGAGAGGTATCAGTTTTCTTTGCTATAGACAACATCCTTAGCCTGTGAGTGCCCGGAGGCAAAACATCTCCCTAATGCATAACTGCAACTCAATAATAATCTCATCCTATTTGCTGTTGTTGTTGTTTTTCACCCTGACTTTCTCCTTCTTAATTTGGTGGCTCCAGAACAGTGGCGTTGATGTTGTAGTCAAGAGGGCAGTCTGCGGGATCGATGCAGGCGCTGTCGTGAAGGACCCTGCTCGCCGGGCAGTTGCAGCCGGGCACGCAAGGGCGGAGACATTGGTCCTCCAGGATGCCCAGGGGCAGGTCCTTGTTGGCACAGGTGCGGGGACACGCCGGGCCGCACTCATCAAACATGAAGCCCCTGTCCGTCGGACAGTTGATGGCTGCAGTGAAAAGTCAGAGTCAGACATGAGTACATATTGGCAAGGCTGTGAAATACATGTATACTAAAATGTCTGCCTGCTTCCACTCGGTCACAGTCAGAACATGAGATTAGCTCCATAACAACTGAAGAACTCACTCTTGAAGGTTTGATGTGGTAGTATTCAAGCCCTTTGCTATGGAATTTTCTCTAATATTCTGAATGAACTCACTACAGGACTATATTCCATCAAGAGTTCCCCCCCCCCCCCCCCCCCCACTGCATTGGAGATATAATAACCTGTATAATTTCTCTATAAATCCAGGAATTACATTTGAAACCTTTGGTGAACATTAAGCAGTTCTTGATGTCGAATGACTACAACAATTCTCAAAACTATGTTCAAGAGAATTTGATTCAAAAAGAAAAATCATTATTAACATACTATTATTCCTTCCTGGTACCTGGTATTCCTGGTACCACTTATTTGAAAACTTTTGCTTTTGTAATTTGTGTCATTTTCTTCATTATACTCTTGATATCTGAACATAAAATTCTCTCGCTTTCTTTGAAATATAGAAGAAAATGGTAGCAAGATCATGCCGACATTTCATATATGGAATGTGCACTACAATAAAAATTGTGTGGAAAAGGCTTTCAGGAAATTGATACTTCAATCAAACAATTCATTTGCAAGAGATATGGACTCACCACAGAGTGAAGGAGATCTCCAGTTAAGATGGACACCTTCCTGCCGGCACTCTGCTGCATATGCTGAGAGGGCATCACAAAGGCAAGCATCACTGGATCCACAGGCACACAGGTCATAGACACAAGCAGCATAGTACTGTTGCGGAGGCACTTTGCTGTGGCAGGCCGAGAAACGAGGCGACTTCAGGACAGCACACTTAATGTTGGCGAGCTTCCTGGCATGGAATCCCGCATCTGTGCAAGGATCAGTGTCCTTCACATCGCAGCTGCTCTGGTCGGACGTCTTCCAGCTGTTACCAAATACTGCCACTGAGCTGGCCAGCTGTCCTGACCTGGTGCGCAGATCGTCCTGAGGGTATCCGTTGAAGTTCCCGCACAATCCGCAGGTCTGCCTTGCGTAGGTGCCAGGCACACTGACCTCAACGTAGCTGCTTCCATCCCACAAGACTGTCACCCCGGAATTGGTGTTGACATAGAATGTTGTGGCCCTGCGCTCAACGTACAGGTACGGCTGTTTCAGGTATGGAAGGCTGACCACTTCATTGTTCACCTGCACAATGCCACTTTGTCCAAGATTGACCTCATTTCCAGCAACTATGACAGTGACCTCCTGAGTCCAGGACACTGCACCCATGTTCCTGTCGTCATTGGTCACTTCCACAATGAAATCTTGGTTCTGGCAGTCCATGGTCATGATGTAGCGACAAGCTCCCTGGAAGTGAATCAGCTTGCCGTCAAAGGTACGATAGTGGGGGTCACCAAAGGCAATACATGTTGCAGGACGGAGGATACACCTTGGGCAGCAGTCCCCTGGCATGACAACTGGAGTTTCGTCTGATGCACAATTCATGACTGGACAGCGCTGGGTCCTGCACTGCACCTCACCAGCCACACACTCACAGTTTGTGCATTCATCCCGCAGCCACATTTCACCAGATTGGTATTGGATCCCCTGGTACGAGCATGGCTGAGATGCTGTTCGACAGGCAAAGCAGCAAGAGCCTTGTGGTCTGTATAGCTCCTCACCTTCAGGACAAATGGGTGCATCACACTGAGTTATCTCACAATTGACAGCACCAGCATCGCAAGAACAAGTGATGCAGTTGTCAAGTCCCCGACTCCATGTCTGTCCATCCAGGTAGTTCTGGCCAGTCTCTTCATCGATGCACCGCTGGCAGCGGGGACAGCACTCACCACGTGGCACAAACTGCTCCGATCGAGGACAGCTGAGCATGGGGCACATCTCACTCATGCACTCCCAGAGGGACGTGTTCTTGCACTCACAGGTGTAGCAGGGATCGCTGTATGGCTTGAAGCGCTGACCGACATTGTCTGCTGTGCACTCACGACTTCTTTGCTCTGCTGTACAAGTTGCGCAACAGTCTCCAACAGCCGGTGCGATGACCTGATCTTCGGGGCAGTCCACCATACTTGGACAACTCTCTCTCAGGCAGAGCAAGCTGCCTCTCTGACAATAGCAAGTTTCACATGGATCATTGTATGGGTTGAATCGCTGTCCATCATTGTAGGTGACTCCATTGAAGACACAGCCAGGACAGATGGGACAGCACTGGTCTGGCAAGTAGACAGGGTTGGCGCAGAAATCCGGTGAGAGACATCTGAGTTCAGAGCAGACAGTGACGCCGTCTTGACACTGGCAGGTGAGACATGGATTGAGTGGTGACATCCAGGACTCACCATTAGTGTACTCAAACCCTTCATAGGTACATCCCTGACACCTCTCGCAACACTGACCTGGATCTCTGATTCGATTTGCACAAGTCAGGACAGGGCACTCTCTCTCCAGGCAGAGAACGTTTCCATTCACACAGTTGCACTCTCTGCAATTGTCTGGACGGAAGGTCTCGCCATTGTTGTACAATCGCTCTTCGAAGAGACACCCATCACACAGTGGACAGCACGATCCTTTGACAGGATGGGTACATTGACTACTTGGACACTCCAAAGGACCACAGTTGGCAACATCTCCGACACACTCGCACTGGGTGCACTGCCTCTCCACAGGATACCAGACTGCTCCATCTTGGTATGTTTGGTCATTGTAGGTACATTCCAGGCATGACATGCAGCACTCATTGTCCGCTCGCTGCGGATTCGGGCAAGTGACAGGAGGACAATTAACTGCTTGACAATCAACATTCCCATTGGCACAGGTACACATCTGGCAGTTGTCTGCTGGGTGACGGAATGACTCTCCATTAGCAATGTTCAGATTTTCAAAATGGCAACCATCACAGACTGGACAACACTGGCCAGGAATGTTCTGAGGATGAGCGCAGAGGCGAGAACATGTGAATGATTCGCAGAATATCTGGCCATTCCTGCACGTACAACGTTGGCAGACATCCGTCGGTGGAACAAAGGTCTCTCCATTTTCGTATGTCAGCCCATCAACAGTGCATTGTCCTGTACACACTGGGCAGCACTGCCCTGCTGGAACGATGGGATTACTGCATTCCACAGAAGGACAGGTTGGATCCTGGCAGCTCACAAAGCCATTGTTGCACTGACATGTGCGGCACACATTCTCGGGGTCAGGGAAGTTGTCTGCATTTGCCCATGGCTTTCCTCCATATGTGCAAGAATCACACACAGGACAGCATCCATCTGTGCCAGGATGTGGGCAGACTGGAGCAGGGCATGGTAGCCTGGTACACTGCCAGTTCCCATCGATACACTCACAGTCGTCGCATGGACTGAGGTTTTCTGGCTCGCTGCACTGGGGAGCTAGACACACAGGGCAGCACTCACCGGGAATGTTTGCCGGATTGGAGCAGTTGGCAGGAGGACAGACACGATCAATGCAGCTGACAGAACCCCTCAAACACAGGCAGTCTCTGCACATGTTATTTGGGTCCACGAATGTCATCCCCGAAATGGCCATGACATCTTCATACATGCATCCGTCACATGCTGGGCAATTGCAGGCATCTGGCATGGGATGAGTGCAGGACACAACCTGGCACAGACGTTTTGCACAGTTTACATTTCCATTGAGGCATGAGCAGACCCGGCAGTCATCAATTGTATCTGCAAACTCTTGTCCATTTACATAATTGTTTCCATCGTATGAACAGCCATCACATGATGGGCAGCAGCTACCAGGAAGTAAGACAGGATTAAAACATCTTGGCTGGGGACATGAGTGTAGATAGCAGTCAACTTCCCCTTGCCTGCAGACACACTCCCTACATGTGTCATTGAAATGAGGGAAGACAGCCCCATCATCAAAGTCTACACCATTGTACACACAGCTGTCACATGTTGGGCACCCACACTGGTCGCGGCCAGGGAATTGACAGGAAGCGACACGACATGCTGACCGCTCACAAGTCACTTCACCATTTAGACAGGTGCAGGTTTGGCAGATGTTTTCTGGATCAGGGAAGCTATCCCCATTCTGGAAGGGACGGTCAAAGTATGAGCAGGCATCACAGACGGGACAACAATCGCCAGAGCGAGTAGCAGGATGGCTGCAAGGTGCTGGAGGACACGATCTAGGTCGGCAGTTCACGAAGCCCGACTGGCATTCACACTCTTGGCATTGGTCCAGAGGATTGAAAAAGACATCACCATCATTATGCTCATCTCCATTGTACAGACACCCATCGCACTGCTGGCAGCAAGGTCCCCGCTTTGGGTAAGGGCAGGTGATTTGAGGACACGGAGCTACAGCACAGTCAGTGTTGCCATCATCGCAAACACATTCTTGACACTGGTCATCCGGATGGGTGAAGCGTTTCCCGTGCAAAAACGTCTCTCCGAGGAAGACACAGTCGTGGTTGATGCACACTTCGCAGCAGACACCTTCCGGATGTGTTCTATGCGGACAGTTGAGAGGTGGGCAGGACAAACGTTCGCAAATTACAGAGCCACCTTCACAGGAGCACTGTCCACAAGGATTGCCAGGTTCTGCAAAGAGGACACCATTTGCATAGCTCTCATTTCCATAGGTGCATCCATCACAAGAAGGACAGCAGCCAAACATGAGCGGGTGTGTGCAGGGGGCCTCAGGGCAAGGTGCGTCATGACATATGACACGTCCGCTGGTGCATTCACACCGCTGGCACTCATTAATGGGATTGAAAAAAGTGTCCCCCTCACGGTAGGTCCTGTCACCAAAGGTGCAGTTGTAAACCTTCTTGATTGAGCAGACTGGGCAACACTTTCCTGGAGGAGTCTCCTCTAGTTCACAGTTTTCAAGGGGAGCACAGATGGGCGTGGTGCAGGTCACATCTCCGTTGATGCACTGGCATTCACGACACTCCCCACTCGAGTCCACAAACAGGGCTCCGTTGTCATGGTTAGCCCCATTGTAGTAGCAGCCTTCGCACACTGCGCAGCAGGTGTCCCGACTTGGGTATGCACAATTTGCAGGTGGGCAAGGCCTCGGCTCACACCTGACCTGCCCATTGCTGCATGTGCACTCGACGCAAGGGTTATCCGGAGAGGGGAACGTTTCACCGTCCTGGTACACCGCACCATCGTAGGTGCACTCATGGCAAACTGCGCAGCACTGACCCTCCAGAACCACAGGGTTGGGACAATTCACGGTCGGACACCGCACACGCTCACAGAGGATGTTCCCATTCAGGCAGGAGCAGCTCTCACAGTGGTTGAGGGGGTTACCAAATTTCTGGCCGTTAGTGATGTAGCGTCGATCATATTCGCAGTCAGTGCACCCTGGGCAGCATTGCGAGTGGTGTTGAGCAGGGTGACTGCACTGGGTTGGGGGACACGGTCTGGGTTCACAAGTCACTCGCTGATTCTGTAGAAATAAAAGAGGTGTCATGACGCGAAAATGACATGATTTCCCACTGGTTGAAATCTGAAAATTAGTACATTCACATGTCACAACACATTCTACATTCGATGATAGAGACACTTTAATGTGAATACTCAAAATATGAAGAGTCAAATACCTTGTGACATTATGCATAGCTAATAAACTTTCTTTGTTAACTGATCTCTTTCCGTCTTACTGAAATGCTGGATCATAAGATAACAACATGATATTTGCCATTAATGTGATACTATCAAGATCTGCACAGTGTAAACCTCTATTTTTCCAGACAATCTGACAGACATATGAGTAAACATAATTTAAAACCATCTCATTATTGCATTGACAAGGTTCATACACCTGCACTTTTTCTGTAGTACTGTGATTTCTGCTGCAAACAGGGCACAATTGACTAAATCATCACATGTACACAAAGTTCAAGACTGGTCTGAACATAATAATATTGCCCATGTCAGATATGCAGCATGACAACAGAGCATCTAATGCAGGAGTGCCCCCTGTAGTCCACACCCTGAGGACACGTGTGTGGCCACAACCAGGGACGAGAGATGGGCATTCCCCTTTAGAAGTGAACAAGAAATAGAAAAAGAAGAAGACTTGCTCTCTCACGTTTTATTCTGCTCCCACACTGCAATCACTTGCTGGATCTGAATTTTGCAATTTAACCATTAACTTCTTAAGATTCCTAGCACTATAAAAACTCTACTACCTACTGAAATCAAGATTTTTGCTTCATCAACATCAATTACAACTCCAAGAGATCTGCAACATCTCTGGCACTGAACGGGTTAACTGATAACATTAAGACAAAAACTATGGTCGCACCTGACAGACACAGTCCAGGCACTCATTGCTGGTAGACTGCCAACGTTCCCCTTCCTGGTACTCTCTGCCCTCATCGACGCAGACCTGACATTGAGGGCAGCAGTCCTCTGGATCGGCGTAGACAGGGCTGCTGCACTGGACAGGGGGGCAGGTTTCTCGCTCACACACCACTGATCCTCCCTGCAGGGTTTCAGACAGATTATCAGTGTCAAAGTTGTCCCTTTAAATTCACAAACCTATGCACAGCTAATGTGTTGATGTTACACATGGTGCCCCCTCTTGGGAAAACATTTAAGAAAGTCCTGTGTGGCAAGGACGTATCAAATGCTGAAGTGATGATTCATGAGATACAGAATACCATCATTCAAGGTAAAGAAGTACTAGACTTGAGACGTTCCTCAACACACATTCCTCAACATCGGATTACCAGGAGCTGAAGGTGGCATTTAACAGGAACCCTCAGGGCTTAAAGGTACTAGCCCACATTTGCAAACCCACGAAAATCAAAACTGCATAAAACAGGTCCAATATGACTACAAGTACAAGTTATAACAGTAACATACCTCACCTGTCGCTCTTTGTCTATACCATTCGATAAAAGAGAGAAAATCATCGTTTTAAAATCAATTTTCAAACCGGGTCAACCCGACCCAAAATCGAATTACGAGCGCGGGCTATAGCTACGTACATTGTACATGTAACACGTACGTGGACCGGAGCTAGCGAGCGTTATGCGCATGCATACGGATTACGGTGCATTATCATTTATTTTTATGAAAGTAATGGACTAATTGGAACGAAATTTTGCACAGGTGTTACTGCAATCATACCCAAACTCCATGCTAACTATGAGACCAATTGCTGCAGGTTTACAAATGTGGGCTAATACATTTAATGCTAATGGAAAAACTAATATGTATTTTTTTTTTCTTTTTTTAAACCCCTACAAGTGTCTACAAATGTAATTGCAATAAAAATTTGTTGTAATACTCCTGGCTCTGCAGAAGGTTCTTATAAGCCCAGGACCTGAGGTGGTGGGGGCCCTGTTGTGATGGTACATTGTATCATTTACCCTGCTGTTGAAAGGTGACTATTTCAAACACCACACTCTACAGTAACAGCATAGGAAAACACCTCATCCATAGATATATAATTGCAAAGCAAGATTTTAGCTCAAGAGCCTTATCCACATTTCAGTTTGAATAAATTTATTTCATTTTTTTTTCCATTTTTCATACAATTGACACAAAAACTCACAAAAGGAAAATATTAAAGGACAAGTTCACCTTCATTAACATAAGGATTGAGAGAATGTAGCAATATTAGTAGAACACATCATTGAAAGATTGAGGAAAATCAGACAATCCATTCAAAAGTTATGAATTTTTGAAGTTTTTGTGCAGTCACCGCTGGATGAGAAGACTGCTGCAGTGTATGATGTCACATGCGTACAACAATATAAGGAAAATATAAAGAGAATTTCACAAAATTTCATCTTTTGAAAAAAGTATGTATTCCCTTGATTCGTTACTGACATATGTTATGGGTAATATTATTCCCATTGCCTTTAGAAAGAGGGAAGTCAAGTGCTCTTTTATTATGTGAAAAAATTAAAAATATGTTGAATTTTCTTTACATTTTCTTTATACTGTTGTACTCATATGATATCACGAGCCTTAGAAGTCTCTTCATCCAGCGGTTCCAACACAAAAATTTTAAAAATTCATAACTTTTGCATCGATTGTCCAATTTTCCTCAAACTTTCACTGATGTGTTCTACTAATATTGCTGCATTCTCTCAATCCTTATGTTAATGAAGGTGAACTTGTCCTTTAAGTGATTCAAAACAGGTCAGACATTGCAAGACAAACAAGACAAAAAAATCAAAAGCATAAAAACAAAAATACAAATTCAAAAGCAAAGCAACATGACCAATGCGTAAAATACCTATTGAAGAACTGGAACAAGGGTGATCAAGAAATTTGCTTGAATAACTAGTGATTTAGCACAGCTGTAAAACTGCTGATAAATTATTATGCATTTCATGTAATACATACACCACAGCATACCCATAGCAACCTATACTACAACTGCAAAGCTACTGGGTCTGATGTGAGCATCATACTTTACACATTAGAAATGGACCCTACTTACTGAACATGTGCAGATCTGACACCGGTCTGTGAAGTGACGGAACTGTATGCCATCAGGGATGACGCGGCCGTCGTACTGGCACTGTGTGCAGTCAGGGCAGCACTGGCCTGGGACCGGAACCGGATGGGTGCAGGACAGTTGGCAGACCAGCCCCTGGGTTCTCTGGTCAACACACCGCACTTCGCCAACCTAAGGCCACATTGCAAATCAATAATGAAGATGTTGGGATTGTGTCTCAAGAGTGCTGATGTCAAAAGCAAAGTCATAATCATGTTTGACATCTGTTGAAGAAGACCTGACAAATCTTCTATTGAACCACTATTGATAGTCTCAATTTGGCATTTTGAAATTGTCCACACTCTGAGCTTTCAAGTCATGTATTAACCCATTGAGGACGAGTTCCAAGTGTACTCATGCACATGTCTATGGGAAATTTGTGTTGTAGCAAAATCAACCCGTTTTCAATGGGTTAACTGTCTTTTTATTTGTCTCTCTGTTTCCAAAAAACGTATGACAAAATGGTAGAAAGCTAATAACTACATACTAAAATGGGCTTTATACTACACCCTTCATGAGCATGCAAAACATGAAACTTCAAAACAAAAAACATTCTTACACATCAAAAATGTACATAAGTGGTAGTTACGATATGAAGCTTTTGATCTATTCACAAATACAACATAGCTTGATCACCTTGCTTGCCATTTTCCTGGATCCAATATCAGTCACATATGAACATAGTAAAGAGTAACATTATCTGTAAATGCAGATTCCTTACAACTGACAAAAATCTAAATTTTTCACGGCAGACATTCTATTAAAGATATAGGATAACAATGCCTGTAAGTCACGCTGGCCTTTGGTCAGCTTCTAATACATTAAAGAATGATGAAATGTTTCATCTTTTTTTCTTGTTTGTTCAATTCACAATGAATTGCAATAACGCTAAACTCCTTCCCAAAGAACACTAGGGTGCACTTGACCTTGTAGGTGGAAAAAAAGGAAGATTATATGTAGATTATTTGCAGACAAAGATTTTTTACTGTCCATCTTTCTGTGGGAAATACAGATGTATACAAACCTTTGCAAAATTTACAATGACAGTAAAACATTCCACAAATCATTACTTTATCGCATTAAAACTTTTCCATGGAAGGAGCAAGTTTAAGATAAGATTGCAACACATGCCATGCATGCGAAAATACCTTTTGAGTGACAAGCCTTGGTATGTATTCTTTCTCACCTCGCATCGACAGCTCTGGCAGGGATCCTGCTGAGACACAAACTGTTCTCCATTGTAGAACGTGGCCCCCTCAAACACGCACTGCCTGCACTCTGGGCAGCACTGGCCGGGCAGCAGGACAGGGTTGGGGCAGGTCAGCTGTGGGCAGGGCACCTGGTCGCACAGGATGCTCCCCCGGGAGCAGCGGCAGATCTGGCACCGCTCCGGGCTCTGCACAATGTCGCCATCGTTGTAGAGCGTGCTTCCGTCCTGGCAGCCATTATCGCATATAGGGCAGCATGCTGAAGGGTCGATGACTGGATGCGAGCACTGCTGTTGGCAGCGGATTGTCTGACATGACAGCCGTCCCTCTGAGCAGGTGCAGTCGGAGCACACGTCGTAGGTCGGGACAAAGTGTGTGCCATGGTCGTGGCGTGTCCCTCCGCGGTCGATGCAGCCGCGGCAAACTGGGCAGCACTCTCCATCCAGGGTCTCCACCTCCCGGCAGCCCGTGTCCGGGCACGGTCGCTGCTGGCACGTGACCGTGCCCGAATGACAGCGGCAGACCTCACATCCATCAGTGCTGTCGAACTCTGCATTGTTGCGCTGGAACTGGCCCTCGTACAGACAGTCCGTGCAGTCTGAACAGCACTGGCCTTCAGCAATGTAACTGTATATATGATTGAATTATGTGGTTAGAATCTAGGCAAACAATGCAACATGATTCAGCTCATATGGATGCACGTTTACAGCCAGCAGCTGATCATTTGTTGCTCAGGATGGTAACTTGTATGCACACTTAATGCATTCCACTGAAATGAGTCAACTTTCCCATTCTCGCCTGTTCCAAGCTAACTGAACATCACAACTGCATTCATACGAAGTTGTTTACTCAGGGTTCATTTAACAAGTTTTCCTGACACTAATTTCCATTGTACACATTGAATATCACCAAACACTGTCAATTAGAAACCTTTACCTACTAAACCAATCACTCTTGCTCTGACCGTATGTATGTTGTAAATCTTCACTGACTTTTAAGGTAGCAAATTCCTCTAAAAATAATAACCACTGTCACTTCCTCAAGCCATTGTAGAGCTTATCTTGAATATCCTCACTTGTCCCACTTACGAATATGAAGGAAATATTAAAAATCCTGACTACAAAAGCAAAACGACCATTTCAAAATATTTCATATCAATATACACAATCTGTACAAGATATAAATCATTCTGATGGAAATACTTCAAAATGTTATAGGGATTTCCTTTTATTTCTTAACTTTCACATATCTAAGAAGTACTGTAAAAACTGCAATTTTCACGTGTGTTTAATTCTTATGAAATTCAATAATAACTATCAGGCCACAAATTTGATAACAGGCAAAAATATCGCGAATGGACAGGCATCGGTGCACTTGCGATAGCCTCGGTGTAAATCGAGAGCAACACCTCGAGAAAATGTCTTTGACCTCCTCATTCGTGAAAATAACAGCTTTTACAGTATCATATGAGAAAGCTGCAGTATAATTGGTCAAATTTTCTGTTTTCTGACGAAACTGACCCGTGCTGACATTGCTCCCTGCAACGTGAGAGGTCAGTGCAAGTGACCCTTGACTCCTGACATATGCACTGCTGGCACTGGTCATCGGACACCCAGCGGTCATCGTTGTTGTACGTTCGCCCATTGTAGACGCACTTATCTGTGCAAATTGGGCAGCAGGCGCCCAGGAGAAGTACCGGGTTGGGGCACGGGGCTGGCTCGCATTGTTGAGGATTGCAGCGCACAATGTTATTCTGGGGGTAAAAAGTGGGATCGAAAGGGGGCGAGGGAAACAAAAGGAGGGAATAAGGAGAAAACTCACTCCCTTCACATGATTCCTTGTCATCGCCCCTGACTTTCTTTGGACGTTGGCAGTTTATGACACCTTAATGTCAACCTGCTTCCAACTTTGACTATAGAAAATGCAGAGTTTATTCCCACTGTCATGACTGTATCATTTGAATAGTACTGGAGGTTCCTTCATGCATTTTGAAAATTTTAAGTATTGAAGTATGATTAGAAAATGTTTGGTAAGTTTTCATGTGTTCAACACATCATGATCTCACAGCATCTGACGTAATATGCCAACTTACATCCTCAATGGATCACTCACAATGCTTTGGGAATGAAGATTCAAACTCAAATGGCCCATAGATCATTAATACCAAATGCTAAATCAATTTTAGTGCTTCTTGCAAACCATTTGTCACTGTTTTGAGCACATCAATATTTTTAGTAATTAAAGGGTGTGTACAGTTCTGGTCGAGGTGAGGATTTAGCTTTTAACATTTTGCGTGATATTCAGAAATCACTCTATGAGATGATAAAGAGCATGCAATTCTAAGGGGTATCAAAAGTTAATTTGATGAAAATCGGTTTTGAAATGGCTGAGATATCCAAAAACAAGGTGAAACAAAGAGATCCTAATAAAGTTGTGGCATGTCGCCTTTTATTACTACAGTTGAACCTCTCGTATCCGGACAAGTCGGGACCGGGGCTTGTCCGGATAAGGGATTTGGCCGGATACGGGAGACTCAATGCTTTATACATGTACATATACATACACATGTACAGTGTACTGATGTAGCCCATTGTAGTACCACATGTAGTAATGTGTATACTGCAACCTTTTCATTGTTACACTCAGTAACAGACCCCAAAATAGAGGTTCGTGTTTCAAGATCAGAATGAAATCATTTTCTTTTATAAATTCTTGGGATGATTTACCTAAATAATTATTAAGAAATGTATCAAGTATATGTAATTCATGTGCGTTTGTGTAGGAGTTCTCAAGGAGTTGGGAATCCCCCTTTCCTCCCGTAATTATTAAAAAAGATAAAAAAATCACGGCGAGATTGCGTCCGGATAATAGAGAGATCCGGATAAAGGGAGGCCGGATAATAGAGGTTCAACTGTATCACTTTTTTGGATATCTCAGCCATTTGAAAACCAATTTTCATCAAATAAACGTTGAATCCTTCTTAAAATTACATGCTCTTTCATATTTCGTAAGAAGTTTCTCATTATCTCACTTAAGAATGTTCAAAACATGAATCCCCACCTCAACCAGTACTGTACAGTCCCTTTCAACATGACAATGAACAAAGATGGGTACAGTACTTGAAAGAATTAATATCTGTTGAAGAGAGAAAATGAAATTCCCAGTCAAGGAACAAAAAATAACATTGTTTAAAAAAAAAAGCCATATGTTAAAGTGAGAGTAAATTCTTTCTACCTTGGACAATGAGACTAATAGTAAATTGATTTAAACACTGATTACACCAGTGTAATTCCCACTGAACAAAAAAATAAAAATAAGAAGGCTGCCACAAGATCTATCTCACATGACGAGCAACACAGGAAAATTATAATCTCCATATCTGTTTGTGCTCATTGCAACGTGATTATTTACAATTAAATTACATCACAAAATGAGAGTTTTTAAGATTTCAGATGAGACTTTTGTGAAGAAGTTTGGTTGCACTCTCTTTAATCCACTATTAATGAAATGGTTTATTGTGTGTAATCACTGCAATCCTACTGGATCGTGACCTTTCAAGTCTGCCTACTAAGCATGTGAATCATGAAATCACATTGTTATATGACATGGAAATGAAAACTGGTTCCTTTTCAAACATGATTTTTTTTTTTTAAATACAAAATCAAAGACAAAGTATTCATCTTTGATAAATCAAACAAAACTGATATAAGATGTTTTGTTGTGTCTCTACGGGTTCCAAAACAGCATACACTCATACAGAGGCCTTCCTTCAGGGGGAAAAAAAAAAAGACAAACGGGAACATATATAGATGTTTTATATCTTGTTCTGCACATTGCGAATCTGGGAAACCTATGGACGTCATGCCGAAATTGTGTACTCATCCATGAATATGTCATAACTAACATGCTAGGAAAAAGTATACGTGCAGCACCACACATCTCGAAGCTGCCTCTTTTGTCATTTCAGATATATTGCTGCGATTCTGTGGTAGTAGACAGGCCAAAATAGATCTACATGACTGCACCATAGCACACACTCAATTGGAGTCTGAATTTCATTGGACAATACCCTGGGAGTAAATTGGGTTGGATTAGCACTATTTAGATTTCATTATTGATAGATAATGCCCTGAAATTGGAATAGTTTCAGAGGCTTTTACACTGCATCGTACTTAGCTAATTTGCAAATTGCAGCAATGTCTCAACTTGTTGCTACTAAGCCACTACCTGCCTTTATTTGTTTCAACGGCCGACTCTGTACTTTGTATACTTCCATAGCAGCCCCTTGGGCAGAATAATTTCTGGTGATATACAAGGCTTATCGTATTATCCCTCCATCAAGAGTAGAGTATACATTAGTCAGATTGCGCATGGGTCTACGTTCTACCTCGTAATTGTGAGTCTCCCTTCCAGCAACAACTGGGGGGTTATTCAGCATTAGCAGATACTAGAGAAAATTCAAATTTGTGAGTACTGTGTATCTAAAACCTAGATATGATTGCAGTTCCTATTTCTGTTCTTGTTATTTCTTTGGTTGGGTTGGGGAGCACAAGATATTCCACTGCAGCACTATTTGCAAGTATCCCAAGCTGACGGATAATTACGAAATGAACAAATCTCAAAGATGGCAATTCATTAAGTTTTTCTCTTGAAAAGAAATACTACCTTTTACTCATTTTGTGCTTCTAAATTGGAATTTAAACTAGCTGTAAAATTGTCTGGCAAGCCCTGATTTGCAAAATAGTATCGTCATAAAATATATGGCATATTCAATATCTGTTTTACCCTTTAATACATACATGTACCGTGTACTAGCATCAGTCTTAAAACAAAGCTACATTGTATGTTGGGAGAAGAGGATTGAAGACCAAATCAAAGTATGATTATTTTTTTGTATATCCTCTATCAATGATTATTTTTTTGTATATATTCTATCAATGATTATATATTTCTTTGTATATCCTCAATCAACAGATTCCAGCTCACCAGGCACGAACACCTCAGGCAGGGGTTGGACATGGGCGTGAAGAAGTCCCCGTTGTTGAACGACATCCCCTCGTACTCGCAGCCGTCGGTGCAGCGAGGGCAGCATTCGCCCTGCGGCGTCGTCTGCTGCAGGCAGCTGAGTTGAGGGCAGCGTACTGGCTGGCAGCTCACTGAGCCATACCTGCAGGTGCAGGATGTGCACAAGTCCGCTGTAAAGGTGTTGCCGTTGGCAACCCGACTTCCTTCATACTCACAGTCTGAGTGAGCGGGACAGAAGGAGAAAGAAGAGATGTTTTTAGATGTGGGAAATGACCATTGCATATTGGAGTAATATGCAATGATATGAATATTAATATGTACTGATAAATATGCATGAGTTCCCAGTGTAGCCATGAACTCCTACACATTGATGTAATGTACAAAGAGTGTACACCACAAAATGTAGGTCCTTTTATTTTTTGCTCTTCGTTTTAAGCACTTGTTATTTTGTGAATAACAATTCATGTCAATAAAATAAGTGATTCATATGACAGACTTTATCTAAAGCAGTTGAGTTTTAGAATACAACTACAGAGAAACTGAATAATGTTAGCAGAGCTATGTTTTCACTTGGTGGAGAAGAGAAATGACCAAGTTCTGAGAAGGTTGAAGCCTTCAGAAGCTTAGAAGAGCAGAAGGACTTGATCACTCTCCTGGTTGGGTAACCAGTATGATGAGGAGGCAGCTGGATTGTTCAACAATATACGAGTACCCTATGTGTACCATATGTCCCAAAAGAAATTACAATGGGATCCTCTGATAACTTTAACCCATTGATGATGGGTACCGAGCATACTCTGGTAGGTACTCTGGCAGGTGGAAAATGTGTGTTGTAGCAAAATAAGTCCGTCCTCAACAGTTAAAAATAGTGAATCAATCCAAATACGATTTGAGTGTATGAAACTATAACTTATTACCCACATCATACAGAAAA
This sequence comes from Diadema setosum, assembly GCA_033980235.1. NCBI lineage: Eukaryota > Metazoa > Echinodermata > Echinoidea > Diadematoida > Diadematidae > Diadema > Diadema setosum. Next base: position 37,115,870 of record CM067061.1, on the reverse strand, counting down.
CCCCACCCAATTTGCCTCAGTGATCAAAGAGAAATGAGGATCTTTGTAGAGCATGTCAGGGATCCCTTCCCTCCGAGCTCTGTCCATTGTGTTCACACATTAATATGCAGGTCCAAGAGCATCTAAGTGCTGAATTTGGAAGAAACAGACCCATGACATGCTTTACCATGATCCACATTTCTCTATTACCACTTCAAAACCAAACTAGAATTATCACTGAAGGTGATTAATACCACCGCCCCTAGTGTTGCTTTATAGTATGTGATGTCATGAGGGCAATGACGTTAATACCAAGTTTGTGCACTTGTCGAATTGGAAACAGAATAATTCTAGTTTACTGTACAATTACAGAGTTGACACTGAGTTCCACAAGGTTTGGGTAAAAAGTGTGGTTACCATGGCAATGCATTGTCTGATACAAACACAAGGGACATTTTGCATAACTACACTTAAAGACCATCATACACACCAAATTTGACCTTCATAGCTTGAATGGTTTATTTTGATACAAACATGAGTGGTTACCATGGCAACACATTTTCCTCAAACTAACACATTGGTGTCTTGCAAAACTACACTTCTAGATCATGATACATACTAAATTTGACTTTAATTTCTTGAGTGATGGAAAAGTTATTCAATCTGCAAGGTTTTGGTAAAATTGTGGTTTGTGTGACAAACACAAAAATTATGTGTTCCACATCTATACCTCAGGGCCATAATGCCTACCAAATTTGGTTTCAATTGCTTGAAAACTGTGGAAGAAGTTCACTCCACAGGATTAAAAAAAAAAAACATGCGGTTACCACGGCAACGCATTGTCCGATACAAATACAAAGGACATTCTGCAAAACTACACTTAAAGAGCATCATACACACCAAATTTCACCTTCACAGATAAAATTATTCAATCTGATACAAAAATGAGTGGTTACCATGGCAACACATTTTTATTATATTAACACATTGGTGTCTTGCATAACTACACCTCCCGATCATCATACATACTAAATTTGACCTTAACTGCTTGAATGATGTGGAAGTTATTCAATCCACAAGGTTTTGGTAAAATTATGGTTACCATGGCAATGCTTTGTCCGACAAACACAAAAATTATGTGTTCCACATCTATGCCTCAAGGCCATAATGCCTACCAAATTTGATTTCAATTGCTTCAAAACTGTGGGAGTTGTTCACTCCACAAGATTTTGAAGAAAACATGCGGTTACCATGGCAACGCTTTGTCAAGTACAAACACAAAGAGTGTCTTACATAACTACACCTATAGATCATCATAGATACCAATTTTGAAATTGATTGCTTAAATATTATGGAAGTTATTCAATCCACAAGGTTTTGGTAAAATTATGGTTACCATGGCAATGCATTGTCCAACAAACACAAAAACATGTCTTGCACATCTATACCTCAATATCATCATTTACCCTAAGTTTCATTTAAATTGCTTCAAAACTGTAGAAGGAGTTCGCGACGCAAGATTTTGCAACAGACCGACCGACCAACCGACCGCCCGACTGCCCACCCAACCAACATCACTGTGATTCCTACTACCCCCTTCACACTACGTGTGGCGGGGGTATAATTAAATGGGGTTTTCTGAAAAAAAAAAAAAATAGGAAAGATTATATATTTTTAGACCCTGATATAGCATTCAGACAGTTCAATCATATTGAAAGTTATCAAGGAGGAAATCTGATAATAATTTTTCTGGTACATACTGTATAGGTCATATTGTTTATTGAGCCACGTAAAAGCCAGACGGCCACGATATCAAGTTACCATTAGGTAACAAGGGGCAAGTGCAAATTCTTTTATTTGTGGTGATTAATGTGATTACAGGCAGGTGTGATCATTAAATCTGTTTATCAAATCACATCTCACATTTCACCAATGCTGCAAATGTAGGCGTGTGACAGTTTATCATAAACCCTGTAGTGCCAAACTGGGATTCAGACCGTAAAGCACGATATTTTCACGGCATGAAATTTTCATGAATTGCCACTGGCATTCAATGCATAAAGTGTAGACAAGAACTTTCATGTGCATTTCATTTTGCAAATCTTGGCTCTTCTGAAATGCATGAAATTAAAGTTGTTCTGAAAGAATTGGTTCACCTGATCCCAAAGATATTTTCCATCCTTAAAAATGGCTTCAAACAAGAATTTTATGGCGTTTTGGCTATCATGCATGGAAGTTGGGCATACGTGTACTCCCTTGCTTAACTTTTCCTTCCACCCAAAGATGGTTGAAAAAGAAGAAGAAGAAAGAAAAAAAGGAAAAGTCGAAGAAGAAGGAGGAGAAGAAAAAACAGAACATGACCTCACCATTGCATTCTGGACAGCATCCGTTCCGTGGCTTGAGAGGGTGTGTGCACTGTGGCCTTGGGCATTCCCTGGTTTGACACCTGACATCCCCATTCTGTGTGAGGAGTGGCGTTAGACGAGTCAAAATCTTAAATTCCACCTTACTGTTCCTAACGCTTACATTATTGATAGCGTCTACTATGCAGAGGTTCATTTTTAATACCACACAAGAGACTGTGATGGAGATATTGATGGCTATTGTGTTCTCGCTGTATATTAATCTTGCATACCAACGCCGCACTGGGAATGATATTCAACATTTCTAGCTGTAACATTCTATTCAATGGCTTTTAGTAACACATATAGCTTAGGTTTGGTTTCATTCTTCAGGATTTATATCAGCACAATTCATTACAAACAATCTAAAATATTTCACAAATGCACTGCAAGAACAACGTAAAAAAATCACAACATATATGAGACGACAAATCAAAGTAATCATGTAAAATTTACAATATAACTTGCACATATTGTGCCATGTTAAAGGTCCTGTTTACCTATGGGAGCAGTGATTTCAAAAATGTTCAAGATATCACATTTGATGCACATGTGTAGGTCAGTTGTATCACAAAACATCCTACCATATAAAATTTTCTCAATAAACCCTAAAGTATCAGGAAACATCACTGTTTTTCTCACTAAACCATAAATGTAGACGGTTTAGTCTAGAAGCATTTTTATCATAACTACTGTTCACATTTTGTATATCTAACAATACTTAACATAGATAAAACTGATTCAAATCTTTTCCAATGGTTGTTTCTATCCCTAACTCACATTTTAGAACTATTTTTGAGCACGTATACTGGGTTTTTGTTGCATCTGCAAATGGTAAATTATGCCTTTAAATCCAAACAACACCACACCACATTTATTTTGTGTATTTCGGCAAATTGACACTGCTGTACAGCTGCACACTCACCAGACACTGGCAATCGGCGCACTCGTCGTAGATGGGAACAACAGTGGCCCTGTTGCGGATAAACTGGTCCCCATACTGGCAGTCTGCATACCAAAGATGAAATCATGGAAACAGCTGATTAAAGAAGAGTTAAGCAAATCCCTGATCTCATTCTGCCAGACTATTCTATCTCTGTGTGCGACAGACAAAGCCTAGTAGCATTCATTTTACTTTCTGCAGTTTCAACCTCCATTTCTTCCATTTTGAATCTTTCTGTATTGATTTCTGACTCTACATGTTCACACTTACATTACTCTCAAACCTTGTTTGTTATTTTTTTTAATTGCTTTTACAACAATTCAACAAAAACTTGTGAGGAGCCTCACATCTGATTCTCAAGACTGTATACTATTTAATCAGAAATTGTTTATCTCTGCAAATCACAGCTAAATGAGATTCACTTCAGGCATCACATGAAGAAGATGATTATGTGTAATGTTCATTTGACAAATCAAGCATATTGTTCATTGCTTGAGACAATACATGGACAAAACAATCCTTCCAAAACTTCTTCTATCCCTCTACTCCCCCCCCCCCCAAATATACTAAAAATCACACATGTTGCATGTTCAAAGTCAAGTGAACTGGATATGATTACTGACCTGCAGTATACCGATATTCTAGCAGTTGATAAAGTTAGTAACAGCTCACAACTTTTTCTTCCCCTGCAAAAACAGTCTGTGCATCTTATTTGAAGCAAAGCAACCAGTATTCTTATAATTTCATATCATTATCAAATCATGTAAGCAGTGTAGATTTGGCTTTGATCTCGACATTAAAAACAATTTTTAATCACAATAATTAAAAAAAAAAATTGTATAGGTTCATAAGCATATAAACAGAAAAAGGGAAACAGATAAATTCATATTCCCATGTTGTTCAATATTTTGCTGTTCAATTATATTTGTCATAGAGTGATGAACAAAACAACAAAATGTACTCATATTTTTCAATCTCTCTGCAAGTCAGTTTCAAATCTATGGTTTACATCTTAGTCTATGGACTAAAACAAGCAAGCAAGCAAGCAAGCAAGTAAATAATCAAACACACACGCTCACAAAAAAACAACCCACAGGTATACTTTTCATAAGCGCTTATCGGCTTGCACTCATCATTGGATATCTACTGACGTACGCAATCTGTCAAGTACTTAACGAAGATGGAATTTGCATAATCCATGGGATAAATTGTGAATTTGGGCCAGTAAGTCATTAATATGTGGTTACTCACATAAAAGTGTACACACTGACTTCTTAAGAAAAATAGTTGCAACTGTAAACCATGCTGAAATATACTTCTAATATGTGTTTTTCTATTTTTTGTTTTTTTTCTTGTTTGTTCATTTCTAATGGTGCACATGTACAAATCACTCAATATGCTGTACAATAATCACAGCTGATCTTGTGTTCTACCATGACCTCCAGGTGACCTAAGGAATTGGTTCTTTCTCCTTCTCCTTAAAGGACAAATTCACCTTCTCCTTAAAGGACAAGTTCACCTTAATATAAATGGGGATTGAGTGAATGCAGCGATATGAGTTGAACACATCAATTAAAGTTGAGGCAAACTGGAGAATCCATTCCAAGAAGTTATGAATCTTTAAAAGGTTTCAGTGTCGGCATTACTGGATGAGAAGACTACTACAGTTTTTGATGCCACATGTGTAGAATGATATACACAGGGAAATAACAATACCCTTAACATACATCAGTAACAAGTCGAGGGAATAAGTTCTTTAAAAAAGAGAAGAAGAAGAAGAAGAAGAAATGTTGTGGAACTCTCTTCATATTTTCTATTTCATATCATTCTACGCATGTGACATCACAAACCATGATAGTAATCTATTCATCTAGTGATGGCAGCACTGAAATGTAAACAATTCATAACTTTTGAACAGATTGTCCCTCAAACTTTCACTGATGTGTTCTACTAACAATGCTGCATTCACTCAATCCACACACATATTTAGGGTGACTTGTCCTTTTAAGTACTAATCTAGATCGTTGGACCTAAACTCACCGTTACAGAGAGGGCAGCATTCACCGAATGGCGTGGCTGGGTAGTCACAGCGTGTAGGCAGGCATGAGTCTCTCTGGCAATCAACTGTACCCCTCTAAAGAGTGTGTGTGTGTGTGCGTGTGAGTGAGTGAGATATGGGGGGGGGGGGGGTGAGAGGGAAAGAATAAGAGAGGGGAAGAGAGTACCACCTTAGGGATTAATATACACAATACCAGAAGTACTTTTTTACTCCTAAAGATTCCAGAAATTCATTTACACACCATCAGGTCCTATCAGGCTGGCTTACGTACATGAGCTGCTGTAAAAACCACTAAAGAAGGGTTTATTTTCAGCGTGAGAACCAGAAGGGCCTTATCCAATTTTGGAGGGACTGAATTATTGGTATCACATTGTAGAGCTTCTACATTACAATGGTGTCAATTTGAAATTATTTTCGCAGTAAAATGTTTAAAATAAATATCACAAGGGTGTTATTTTACCTGATACTTGGAACAATGCTTATAAATCTATCCACTTTTGATTAAATAAGATTTTTATTTCATGAAAATTGATTGTTTTGTTTTTATTTACACTCAAATCTTACAATGCGATAACGCCCTTCTGGTTCTAAAGCTGATGTGTAATATCTCATTATATTTCACCTGTCCATGCTCTATCATTTACCTCACTCTTGGGGAGAATACTGTAAAAGGGGAAATTTTCACACATTTCGCACGACCACAAACCAGCACAAAAATAAAACATGCAAATATTTCTGCACGCCATATGTTCCACTAATAAATGTCTTTATTCCCCAGAGTTAAAAACAAGTGAAATTAATCTCACCCAGTCAAGCGCTAAAAATTACTCGTGCAAAAATAACCACTTTTACAGTATCATCTTTGATGGCCTGTTATTGCTGTGTTTTCTTCGCAAGCATCACATTAATAATGTCCCCTCCTTAGATAAAATACAGTTGTATATATAAGAACAGCAAACAAGAATACAATGTTGATCATATAGCACTGTTCGGACAATATCACAGTTCTTGTCTCCAATACTATGAAAACATATTCAGCAAATTATGAAACTCATTCAGACTAGGAATAGAGAGGGCCTGCATTTTACAGAGCTTGGCTTAAAAAAAAAAAAAAGCATCCTCCAAAACTGGAGAATCGCAACAGCTGACTTGAATCCAGAATTTCAAATGAAGGAGCAGAGATGAATAATATTATTTTTAGCTCATGATAAAGAATTATTTAAACAATAAGTCATGATGAATGTCAAGATTAAATGAAGAAATGTCTCCAGCGTTAACTACTACAGAGGGAAAGTTCAGTGTGGATATAGGGGAAAAAATCTAACAAAAACAAGCAAACCAACTACAATTATTTACATTCTTAGAACATGATACACTCAAATTTAAGGGAACATTTTCTTTCTCTTTTTTTTTTTAAATAGTGGAAAAAATGTAACAAAAACAAGCAAACCAGCTACAACTGTCTACATTCTCAGAACATGACTAATTCATATTCAAGGGGATGTCTTTTTTCAAAATAGTGGAAAAATGTAACAAAAACAAGCAAACTACGTAAAATTGTTAACATCCTCAGAACATGACCGACTGAAATTTAAGGTGAAGTCTTTTCTGGATACAGTGGGAAAAAATCTAACAAAAACAAGCAATCTAACTGCAATTGCTTACATCCTTTGATCTTGACTGACTCAAATTTATGGGGAAGTCTTTATTGGATATAGTGGGAAAAAAAATTAACAAAGACAAGCAAACCAGCTACAATGGTTTACATCCTTAGAACATGATTGAATGAAATTTGAGGGTAATTCCTTTGAAGAGATGAAAAATGAGATAAAGAATAAGGATTTATCTTTTTAGCTCCTTTATACATGTCCGTAACCTCTTCTTAGAGAAGAGGAGGAATGTGAGTTACTCACAGTACAAGTGCAGGTGGTGCAAGCATCAGACTTCCATGATGTGCCCGACTGGTGGAGAACTGTGCCATTGACACAATCTGGGGGAGGAGCAATTGAGAAAATCTGGTAAAGTTCAAGTGCAAATTCATTTTCCATGACACATTAATACAACAGACATTTGATACGTATGGAATCAAGTGAAATGGAAATGATAATAAAAATATAACAATACACACTGATGTGATTAGGATGAGAAAAAGGACACTAAAAAGGAAAAAAACAACAACATAAGTTCATGTGAATAGGGGGGGGGGTCAACAGGGAAGAGCAATAAGCCTTGTGAAATGCTGACCCCTAATAATCATATAGTGTACATGACAATGGGAAGCACAGAAAAGAAAAAGAGTACAGAGAAACAGAGAAAGAAACAATTAGAAAACATATCAAAGTGCAATTGAAACACTCAGTTTGACTGAAAATATAAATTTAGAAGTAAAATTTGTAATTTTATTCAAAACTATGCAGAGAATTTTTCATTTTCAGATAAATAGGTAAGTCTTTCTTCATTGACCGTCCTCTTGTTTTAACATAAACTTGAATAATAATCATTCGCAAGGCAGGTGCTACAATCACGGACATTACAATGCAAATAAAATTTGGAAGAAATATGAGATGGTAACAAACCTTCTGAACACATATAATAGCAAGATTACATCTATTGATATTACAAATATCAAAATATTCAAAAACCCCTTAACAGGTCAATAACTTCTTGATACACTCATGAATGCTAACAACAATATATGACATTTTGAACACAAATATGACAACCGGAATCTATTTGTTGTTGTTTTTTCCCCCATTGGCAGCATCTAAACTTGTTCAAGTGTTTTCACAAACAGCACAAACAGGTGAGTTTTACTCTAGTTTGCATGAAAATGTAGTTGTGACTGACATCAGCTATTTCATAACCACACATGAAACTTATAAAATTCCATGACATTTATAAGCTAGTCCCATGTCCAAATTTGATGTAACCTTCACCATAACATTTTTTTTTTTTTTTTGCAGGCAATGTTTCCCTTAACTCTGTAGAGGAAAATTTTTAGACAACATTTACCGCGTGCCTCTGCCTGGCAGTTGACGCGGTTGCCGTTGCTGTACCACATCGCCGTGCAGTCGTTGCAGAAGTCGATGTAGCACACGGCATCCTCGTGACCTCCGCAGCCAACGTTGCAGGGGTTGAGGTCGCAGATGACCGGCACTCCATCACAGGGGCAGTTGGATATGATTGGCTCCACGTCAAGACAGAATCTAGGGTCAACAATTATTTGATAATCATGCAATATCAGAGAGTGTCACCTCTTATTTATCTTTGCTGTGCTGGGGACTTTGGACAGTGTGTACAATACTATGGGTTATTTTGTGCCAATCAGCACTCAAAGAAAACAAAGGGTTATAGATTTATAAAGAGTGGACTGTGACTGCAAAAAAGGTTCTCGTCTCAACCACACAATCCCGCTCACAAACAAAAATTGCAGTTTGATCATGGTTCGACTGTGTAGAATTTTTGCCTAAAGTTATAGCAAAGCTTTTAGAATTTAATGTAACAGGCCACACTTTGACTTCTTTCAATCTCAAGAAACTGATATCTTCTTCTTTTTTCACAAAATAGAGTCAATCTTTTAGTAAGTGATGGAATGCATATAGACATGACAATATTATTCACTCTTGCAGCTCACATTTCAGGCTCTGTTGAACACCTTGTCCTCCACCCCACTTTGTTTCTCCTCCTCCTCCCGCTTCACCACAATTCTACTTCTCATAACCATGCCCGCTGGATGGCACAAAGGTAAAGAAGTGAATGAGGCCATACATACCTTCCTTTTCATAGAAATATCCTCCTCAATTTCTCTAGTCCATTTATCTCAATAATAACAAACAATCAAACAAACAAACAAAAGGGTCCAACTCTTTTCATCAAAGTCTAGATGCAATTCACAGTAGGGTAGGAAATTACCCGGGCTGATTGTGATTTTCTTACAAACAGCAGAGCTTTCTCACCCAATCCCATCCCCAATGTGTTTCTTTTCAATTTGACTCCTCTTTTTGCACCACTTATTGCTCAAGTATGACAATTCAAAAGTGGGAGACAGTTTTCAGTGAACAGTGATGCCCGCTTTAATGGTACTTCAAAATTCTTCACCTCTTCCTCACCCCCCTCCCAATCCTATTCTACTCCTTGGCCTTCTTCTCCTCCTCATCCTAACTTCGACCTCTGGTAAAGCCATACCTGCACAACAGGACAGACAGTGGTTGTTGCACAGTGATGTCCTCTTCAATGGTACATCAAAATTTTCTTCACCCCCTTCATTATCCCCTCCAAATCCTATTCTCCTCCTCCTCCCCTCCCTTCCTCCTACTCCTCCTCTTCTCGCTCCTCTCCCCCCTACCCCTCTCACCTCCCCAGGACAGATGTCCGTCCTCCTCTCCTCCTCCTCTAGATCTTCCTCCCCCTCCCCCCTCTTTTTCCTCCTCCTCCTGCCCCTCCGCCTCCCCCTCCCCTCCCCTCCCCCTTCCCCCTCCTCCTCATCCTCTCAATTTCCACCACTGGCAGCCATAGGCCTACCTGCGTGACAGGACAGATGTCGGGAAGCGGCTGATGCCGAGAGTGCTCTCCTTGCCCGGCAGGTCCTTGGGGTTGGACAGCCAGGTCTGCTCGTGCCAGAGGATGGGCTCTGAGTCCGGCAGGGGACAGGTGCGGGCCAGGGATCGCAGGAAGGCCACCTCTTGCTGGAAGAGGAGCTCATCCAGATGGAGCGTGACCCGAGGAGAGTGGGGTCCGCTGAAGGTGTAGTTGCAGTAGTCAGAGTCCAGGAAGTTGGAGTTGAAGCCGTAGATGTCGAATCCCTCCGGGTTGAGGCCCCTGCGATCCAGGCAGCGATAGTCAAACCCTGCACACCACAAAGTTTCAAAATACACTTTGTTGCACAAAAATTAGATATTCTTGCTGGGTTTGCCAAGGCTTCAGACCATTCTGTGGAACAGCCAATATCTGCAGTATAACACTTGATCACACTCCACTATTTTTGGTAAGAGTCTGCTTTTTTTTTTCTGGCAAAAGTTAACTTGATATAAAACATGTACCAAAAACCTCGCATATAACAAATAATCATCTATTTACTTGTTCATTGATTCATTCATTCACGTATGGTATCTACCCATATATTGAGAACAGATGAATGAATTTCCACAAAATTTGCAGGGTGTCTTCATGATAAAGGAAGAAACAATTAGATTTAGGGTCATGAGGTCAAAGGTCACAGGTAATAGGGGTCATACAGGACACAAATAAGCTTAACGTCCCAATAATCCAATAGTGGATGATCAAATTTTCATCGAATGTGTTGGGTAGGTGTTCCTATACTTCTATGTTTATGTTAAGGATACTGGCAACAAAATGGTGATATTTTGATCATGGCAGCTTGGCGGAGGTCTGCTCTCTTGGAGTGCTCCTTTAGTTCATTCATTTCTTTCTTCTATCATTCATTCACAACTTCACAATCCTTTTGCAGACAATGATAGTGCACAAAGCATGTAGATCTTTCTGAGTTATTGGAAGATTGACAATTCCGGGGACAACTTGCTTGAGAGAGCAAGAGAGAAGGGGAGAAGAGAGAGAGAGAAAAAAACAACAACAACAACCTCCAGACATCCATGTACAGCAGTCAGTAGTACTAATAGAGGGTCTAGGATTGCAGACTACTTCAATTTCCTGTGCAGCTCCATTCAATATCTCAAACCAACAAAGCCCTCATTGACGTGGGATAATAAAAAGATGAAACACACCTTTTCAAGTCTGGCCCGCAGTTCAAAATCACTGATGGGAACCTACTATTAAACTACAAACTCTCTTCCCCCCTTTTTTTAATGGCTGCACAGTGCATCCAAGCATGTCATTGTTGCCCTAAATATAACCCATTCTGCCGAATATCACAACCACCACTCAACTTCTGAGTTCTACATGAGACATATTGCATCTCAGTGTCATGATTTTGGCTCACTGCAAAGTACAGATCTACTGGCAATATGTGTGCCAGTGGAGAAAGAAAAGAAATGACCTATGTCATACTCAAGAATGCATTTCTGCTTACTGAATTGTCCAGCCGACATTCTTGCATGATGATGTCAGACTACACAGTAACAACAAAAACTACAGTTATGGTTTAGCCTAAGTAATACGACCTCTGACCATGTAAGTTGCTCTTTAATACAAACCTGTCTCTTCATTAGGAATATTCTCTATTCAGTCTTTTCCCCTACCGCTGATCATTCTGAGTAATCATCTATCTTTAATAACAAATTGAATTAACATTAGACATTCCAAGCTAAAGTGACAGCTAGAAAATGATGCCCTACCCATCACACTTTGGTGACCTTTGAGAACTGCGGACGAGCGAGTAACTGAAAACATTTGTGACCCGCTACAACAAAAGGATCCGAAAGTCGGGGAGGACAATTTTCTGAAAATGGCATGATATTATCCCCGTACTCTTCTACTTTAATTTCATATATAGCACAACTCATAAGGATACTCGGTTGCGGAAATATCGATGATTTTATCAGCGCATGTCATGTGGTTAAGGAAATCAGAGTTTCGAGAAAAACGCCTTCAAAGTTGTCCTTCCGATGCTATCATGGTCATGGGGAGGCGAGATAGTTTTCACCGCTTGACAATAGAAGGCACGCTCCTAGCGACCTCCGCCATGTTCAGTCAAGCTTTGCGCCAGCGGTCTACGCACAACCAATCGGTAATCAGGATGCCACACACTGACCAATAAGATCACTCCCTCGTTGCTAGGGCGGAGTCTAACTGCGGCGCTAAATCCAAATCTTCGGACACGTTTCTCTTACATTGAAAGTCGGAAAATCATGGTCCAGAAAAACGCTAATTTCTTGCCTTTCCTTTGATCATTTAGCTTCGAAATTTTGGCAGATGATGGACAAAACATTAGGCTACAAAATTATGCAAAAAAAAAGAAATCCGTTTGTTTTGACCAATTTTGATGATATGACTTCAAACTTGATTTTCTCGGCTCGGCTGTCAGCGACTTTAGGATCCTGTTGTTGTAGGGGGTCACATTTGATACTTCCCACACATCAGAGAGGCAGAGGTATAAAATTCAATGTCTATAGAAGTAAAGGGAAATCATGTTAGCCATAATAGGGTAAATCCTTAAATATCAAAAGAGTAATACTAAAAATGACCTTGTCACACGGGAAACAAAAAGCATTTTGCTGCACCTATTCTGAAACCTCAAGAAGATTGAGGAAGAATGTTCATTTTCCACTTATTGTCTAGATATCTCTTGCCACACACAAACTCTCACCTTCGGCGTTGAAACGATCAGAAATGTCAAAGTTGCCCGCGCGGTCCTGACCAAACGGGTTGAAACCCTGGTTGTCGTACCCGCTACGATCAAAGCCGTATCGGTTGTAGCCAAAGCGATCATAGCCACTAACGTCGAACCCATCTCTGTTGTAACCTAAGGCGGAAAAAAAAAGAAAAAGATATCACTTTCATAAACTTTATCTTGATAGTATAAACTCTTTATATGCCAAACAAATTTCTGCTCAGTGGGAGTTGAGTGTACTATATCAAACAAAACTGTGACTTCGGCCAGCTAAGAGTTAACATATGTCTTACCAAATTCAGTGACATACCCAAAGCAAAATGAAGATGTCCTTGCATGAATTCACACCTCATATTGACCTATATCTTGCCATATTCTATGATATATCAAACCATTAGCATACACAGAATTAGATTTAGTAGTTATTGATTCATGTACAACATAAACTCCGTCAAGAAACGTAATGGCCTGATCAGAAAGATTTTAAATTGAGGGAATGCTCTGTAGCACACCTATTTTGTTATCTTCTACTCCACTTATTAGATAGCTGCTGCAACATCATGAAATAACAGAAGTTTGGCAATGTCAGAAATGTATGTAAATAAACAAAACATATGTAAAACAAGGTACAATGATAACAACGTGGCTGGGTTATTCTTTTACTCATTTATCTTTGATTCTGAAAAACTATTTTCCAACACATTAAATACTAACATTAGTACACTTAACAGTGCAAAAAATCTACTTGTCAAACATGATTGTTGCAAAAACAACATAGCATAAACTTATGCTGCATAGAACAGGCATTACATGCAATCAGTTCTCTAATGTTTCTATACCTTTTTTTTTTTTTCATTTTAGTGCACCTACCCGTGTATATTTGTGTGCATTGATTTTCATTTCATTATTTTGCATCAAGGCTGGAGAAATGTTTTCTTATATGGTTCAGATATGTGATGTATTTTCCCTTACTCCTTATTCTCATTCTTTTCCCTTCTCATTTTCCTTCTTCTCTTCCTCTTCCTAATCATTGTTATTATTGAAATTATCATTTTTATTTCATGAATATCTTTATCATGGTCATCATCATACTTAAAATCATCACCTTATCGTAACCATAAAAAATCATTCTCCTTGCACCAAATCTCTGAGTGAGATGTGACAGACTGACTCACCTTCTCGGTTGTACCCAAACCTGTTGAAGCCTCTCCTGTCATAGCCTCTCCTATCGTAGCCCTCAAAGTCATAGCCGCCATAGACAAAGATGTTCCTCGGATCGTATTCTCCATTGGTGTTGTAGCCTTCAGAGTCGTATCCAAATCTGAAACCAGGGCAACGGCGATTTACTTGTGACACCTTTGACTGAGCAGAGCGAGAGCACTTACTCATCAGTATTTGCTTGATTTTCAGTTTTCAAGTTATTCGTTCTAGTTGATGAGAAGTACTGCACGATGCAACCCTCCGATGAGAATAGCATTGTGTTCAAGGAAGTGATCAAAATGATTTACCACGGAAATATGTAATTCAGACATAATTTTCTTCATCAAATATTCATCTGTACTGTTCACAGATACCACTGCATAATGTAACCCTCCAATGATATTAGCATTGTGCTACAGGAAGTGATCACAATAACTTACCATGGAAATTTGTAATACAGATATATTTTCCTTCATCAAATATTCATTTATTCTGTTCACAGATACCACTGCATAATGCAACCCTCCAATGATATTAGCATTGTGCTACAGGAAGTGATCACGATAACTTACCATGGAAATTTGTAATACAGACATATTTCTCTTCATCAAATATTCATCTGTTCTGTTCACAGGGCTTCATCTTTTCCAAATTCTGAATCATGCATTTCTTCATTTTATATTTCTTCATAAATTCACAAATTGAGACCATTACCTATCAAAACCAAATCTGTCAAATCCATTTCGGTTGTAGCCTTCTGCATCGTAACCCTGCTCGTCGAAGAGCAGGCCAGAGTTGTTGCAGGGGTGGCCATATCCCTGTAGGCTGTACGTCACACACAGCTGAGCTTCGGAGTTCATCACATCCATGGGACGCAGTCCGAATGGCACCATCGCCACCTCTCTCACCTGGGTTGGATAGTTGTCGAAGTTGCCGGGTCTCTGCTGCCATTGCCAGTAGAGCATGTCCACGTACGACTGCAGGGCAAAGAAGATGGGGTCGTACGCCGCGGCGGAAGAGGCCACATGGCCTCCGATGTAGCTGTAGACGTGGCCAACGATCGCTTGCAGGCACGACTCAAAGGTAAGAAAGTCGTTGCTGGCCATGGCCAGGGCCACGTCGATCTTGGATGGGAGCTGGGCGCGGTACTGGAACTGTCGGGCCAGGCAGGGCTCCCATTGGCTGCGGCCCCGGAAGGGATGGTCGGGCACACAGCTGCCGGGCCCCTCACCACTGCCGCCAAAGTAATTGGGTTGCCAGGTGACAGCGAGGGAGAGATTGCCGACATCCGTGGTGAAATCGTAGTACGGAAGGGCTACAGAGCAGTCTATTTCCTGGAAGTACATGTAAAAGATAAAATGGTTTGATGGACTGCGATCTATTGACATTCACACTAACTGTAGGATTGCGGACTAATAGATATAGACATATACAGTGAACACACAAATTTACTGCATGACATAAAATTCATTCTTTGTGAGAGACACATACATATTGTGGTTAACAGTTTGTCCGAGTACCCAATTTCATTTATTCATTTATTTTCTTTTTTGAAGTGGACATGTAAGTAATACAACAAATGTAAAGGTCTATAATCATCCACCATTTCAGTAGTCTAATACTCATAGAAACAAGGCTACTCATTTATCTGCAAAGACGTACTGCTGAATTCACTCTGCTACGTATGACCTGCATCTGGCTCAGAACTTTTAACAGTTCATATCATATCATGTTCTGTGTCTCATGATTTCTGACATCTGAAAAAAATTTGAAAAGTTACACAATGACACAGGTAGATGACACAGGTAAATCACTACTCAAATTCAGGGAGACTCCAAACAGCTGTTGGGCAGATACTTGTGTGTTACATACCTTACAGTGGTCAATAATGACTTGGCAACAACATTTCCCAACTCAGGAAAATATAAATTATATATATTTTTCTTAAGTCAGAACATAAAAATTAATTTAACAATTTTCAAGAAGCCTACTGCCAAATCAGGGAGACTTGGAAGCTCTGAGAGACAAGCAACATGCTTGTGATATATTTTCAAGGAAAGATTTTTTTCAGCATCCACATCTACTTCTCAAAAGGAATTGATGTATCTTTATATGCATCAGTAAAAATGACAGAAAAAAAAAAAAATCTAAAACTGACACCATCATGTAGAGGAGATCGATCTCTACAATGTGATACCAATAATTCAACACCCCCCAAAACTGTGATAATGGCCTTCTGGTTCTCATTCAACTGTATGTTTGCTGCCCTCAATGTCTATTATGGGAGACAAAAGGGCACACTCACCTGCAGCATGCGCTCCACCTCGCGGAGGAAGACGCGGTGCCAGACGAGGAACGAGTTCTCGCTGTGTGCCTCCATCACGTGGTTCATGTACAGGTCCCGCATGTGGGCCCAGGGCGAGTCCGGGCCCGCCGTCTGCAGCTGGCGCACGGCCACCTGGAACCGCTCTAGCTCTTGCCGGGTCAGGTCGCGGATCTCCTTCCGGGTCGTCATGGTCTGGCATCTTGGTACATCCACAAGGGAGATTATGAGAGGAATTGATATGAGAGTACCATGCAAAAATACACAAAGTACTCAGTTCTTTTTTTAAAAACACATAATTATACCTCTAGCATATCTATGTTTGTTTAATTTATTGTTTCTGCATGGTGGATATGAGCACACAATGCAACAGAAATTTGCAAATCATGACTAAATTCATATGAAGTTATGATCAAGTTGGTGACATGCTGCATGGGACTTGAAATCCAATCAGTACATTTAATTTATGATACCATGATAATATTTCTTTTGAGAATAAACATCTTTATCTGTAAGTACATCAAACCTTAAGTCTGTAAATGGCACTGTCTGTAATGTACGATATCATTATAATGTTTCTTTTGTGAAAAAAACTTCTATATCTGTAAGTACATCAAACCTAAAGTCTGTATTGTGACACTTAACCATAGAAATTTTCAAGTTTTTACTCATTACAATCTCTCTCTGCCTGTGGTATTAACCCGCTGATGACGAGTCCCGAGTAAACTCGGGTAAGTGTCAATGGGAAATGTGTGTTTTAGCAAAATCAAACCATCCTCAATGGGTTAAAGGACCCAAGGGTGACCCTTATCGCCATCACCATGATCCTCCTAACCTGCATTGAGCAATGCCTCCAGGCAGACACTGGCAAGTCTGGCAGCCGCTGCTGAACACCTCCCCGATGCTCTTGGAGTACTCTCCTGCCACCATGCACCTCTCCTGGGGTGGCTGGCATGTCATGTTGGCACAGGTCTGGCCCGCGTGGAAGGCTATCACCTCCACCCTCAGCTCGGGCGCGGTCAGGGGCTGGGCCGCCGTCGTCTGGCTGCGACAGTCGCCCATCGTCGTCGCCTTGGTTGGGTTAGAGCGAAATGTGAATGTGGACAATTAGCATCAATTTTGACATCAATGTATTCTCATTCTTCTCTGAAAATTATGTGTTGCTGGGAGATACATGTATACATTAAAGACACTGTTTTAACATTGTTGTGGCTCAATTTCAGAAACTGCTAAAATTTGTAGTCTAAAGACATTCCAGCATATGAAAATTTTGAGAATCATACAATTCCTATCACAAGATCTATGAACAAATATTAACGTGCTACTAAAATGCTGACTGAATGGGTTATTTTAACGGTCACTCCAAAGGTTCATAATGCTGAAGGTTTGTAAATCCGAAAAGGAAATAACAGATTTTTTATTCAGAAGGTTTGTTAAAGGGATGGTACAGTATTGGTGGAGATGAGAATTGGGCTTTTAACTTTTTGCGAGATACCAAGAAAACACTTATGATATAGTACAGAGCGTACCATTTTAAGAGGAATTCAAAGTTTATTTGATGAAAATCGGGTTTGCAATGACTGAAACATCCAAAAACAAAGTAAAACAAAGTAATCGTAACAAAGTGTGGGTCCCACACTTTATTAGAATCGCTCTTTTTTGGATATCTCGGCCATTTCAAAACCAATTTTCATCAAATAAACGTTGAATTCCTCATAGAATTACATGCTCTTTCATATTTCCTAAGATGTTTCTCATTATCTCACCAAAAATGTTAGAAACCTGAAATTAGGTCTCAACCAGAACTGTACGATCCCTTTAACCCGAAAATGAAAAAAAAAAAGTTCAGTATACTGAACTTTCATTGACCCAAAAATAAAATAAAGTTTGTTATTCCAAAGGTTCATCAGGAGGCCTATGTACCCTTTTTTCACTCTTGACTTAACAAACTTAATTTCATTTTCACATACTAAAACGAATATATTTGCTATCTCTTGTGAAGAGAATATATGAATCACTCGTCTCACCAGACAGCTGTAGTCCACTGCCTCAAGGAGACCACTGGCTTGCTGCTGGACGGTCCTACGACAGCAGGCTCCCATCATGCATTGCTCCTGGCATTCCTGCTCTGACCCAAAGTTGTTGGCGTTGCCACCGCATCCTGAAACGAAGACACAGCATTGGAGGTGAAACAGGAGCATGCTATAGGCTCAGCATTGTAACACTGAAGCACACATACAAATTGTACTTGGTATACAGCTATGTGTACTACTTCTGCTACTACTATTAGTCTACTATTATACTTTTCTACTACTACTAACATACTCCTACTGCTACTTCAACTGTTACTCCAACATTTACTAACACTTTAATCTGCTACCACTTTTACTGCTACTACTAATGCTACAATCGCTGCTTTCACTGCTGTTTCTTACTACCACTACTATTATAACCATTATATAAAATGCAGAACTATGGGGGCTGCATCTCCTTCTTTTACCTTGAAAAAAAAAATTGAAAATGCACAAAAAACAAAACAAAAAAGAAATGGTCCAGCATGTCAAACATATAAAGAGTCAGCCATATACTCTACATATTCAATGTCTTGAAACTTGGAGAACAAGCACTTGTTGCCTGCAAGTTAATCAGTGTAATCTTTTTACAGCAACAACAGATTGGCCAGATTGGCAATTTGAGCAACACATCCATTTCCTTCTCTACCACAACAATTAGAAGTGGTTTTGAATTACATGGCATTCGTGCTTTGATCCTTCCTGTCGAAACACTGTTAGAGGTGAACCACATTGGGGCACTGCCACAATCACCCACGAAAAGCAATTACCTCATAAAGGTCTAGACTACGTAGGTTTTCATTTCCTACAAAGAGTCTCTGCATCATTGACGGTACACAGGGTCGTCAACAATCATATGTCGAAATCAGGAAGGTTAAAAAGAGCTATACAGGGCCGTCGACATTCACATATAGACACAAGGAAGGTGGGTTAAAAGTAGCTATTGGAGAGATACACCTGTGCTATTAAAGTGCATTTACGTATGCAATGCTCATTCCATAATCAGGGAGGCCTATCGTTGTTTTGCTAGGAAGTCAAGAAAGTCTTGATTTGTTTGTCTGATGCTATTGTTTTGCTTACTCACACAGCTTCCTGCAGAATCAGGAAACTCTACTGCCCTGTGGTACACCAATCTTTCTCAGATGCATGATCGAAGAACACATTATGTAGTCATTTGGTAATTCTTCTGCAAAAATTAACATCTCATTCCTAATAAATTGGCAACTCTAATTTCACTGCATGTCCTACATTGGAGATGGACAAGATACAACTATTAAGTTCATCACACGTGCACAAAATCAGAGAGAAATATACTGATTTATTTGCAGAAGGAACTTAACAATTGACAATACAAATGTATCTAAAAGAATCAGCTGAGAGGCTGTTGATGATTCTGCCATTGATATACATGATGGCATATGGCCGAACTGAGGCTCAAATGGAAGAGATATTGTTTTTTTAAAGAAATATTAACAATGAAGATTAAATAAAGATACATAACAACAAATAAAGCATCAAACCAAAATCAATGAAATGTGGTTTGGGGGACTAGCTAGTCCCATTCATATCCAGGCTGGTTTACGAATGAGCGTTGGGCATCACTGACCATCCAGTCAACCACAGAGTCAGCCACATTGGAGATGGCTACCCCACTTCCTTTCCTCTCGGTCATTGATATTTCCTGGATCGCCTTGGCGACGATGCTTTTAAAATTTGACTGGTTCCAAAGCTCTATTTGATTTGGGTCATGTTTGTCCACAAAGATGTGCAAAGCAGTGGGCTTCAGCATGAGAGAATTGTAAATATTCTGCCTTTTGGCAGCTTTTTTTTTTTTCAGATTATGCCACAGTACAAAGACATATTAAAATCGACTGCAGTTTGTTTGTGTTTGACTTTGACAAGGAAGGAAAAAGGAGCAAACCTCCAGACAACAGATCAAAACTTTTTCCTCTTTTTTGGGGGGTTTGTTTTTGGTGTGTCTATCCAAAAATATCATGAAATAGGGTCTTGACACTACAACGAAAAAAACATGTTAACAAATAGGACCAGATTGAAGCTGAATTTTGATGAAAAAATCCTCAACAAATCCAACCATAACCAGTGGTGTAATGTCTCATTGCTATGCACAGCATTTACTGTGATGCATGAGACATTTTTGACTATCATAGTAGACAAATAATGAGACTAAACACTAAAATAAACATATCTACCATGAGCAGTCCATGATGATGATGATGATCGACATTCTTTGTGATTTCTTTGCATGGATGAGACGAGGTCTTTATCACAACTCACCCGAATACTGGAACTGTTCGCACTGCATCGTATTGTAGTTGTAGTGGTAGCGCACCAGCCCCGTCTCTTGGCAGTCGCCGTAGGACAGCGGCATGGCGCACACGTTGATGATGTGCTCGCATCGCAACCCCGTGCACGTGGGCGGACAGGTGCAGACGAAGTTGCCCGCCGTCGGCAGGTTGCGGCATGTGCCGCCGTTCATGCATGGGTTGAGCGAGCACGGGTCACGACACTCGGCGCGCTCCATGTCCACTCGGCATGCTGCTTCACCATTCTGATAAAAAAAAACAAACAAGAACACACAGACAATAAAATTTAACCATCACATCTTATAAGCATAATCTTTTCACAATTTGGGACTTATAAGATGATTTTGAATTTATGACTGAGAACTGCAACAACAGAATGAGACATCAATGTTATTCATTTACAAGTAAAGGTCAGCAATTTCTTCCTTGTAGAGATATAATGCATAATAAATATATTGTAACA
This sequence comes from Diadema setosum, assembly GCA_033980235.1. Taxonomy (NCBI): domain Eukaryota; kingdom Metazoa; phylum Echinodermata; class Echinoidea; order Diadematoida; family Diadematidae; genus Diadema; species Diadema setosum. The sequence goes on along the minus strand of CM067061.1, from coordinate 37,094,799 downwards.
CAAAAAACTATTTTGCTGGTTTTTAACTTGGAAATCAAAATGATAAGCACTGTTGTCCTAGCTAGAAGCAGACCAGGTCTTCAGTGTTCTGATTTCTGTGCAAAAAAAAAAGAAGAAATAATAAATAAATAAATAAATAAATAAATAAATGGAGCAGTTGGATTTCACTTCATAATTTGCTCATATCCAAAATCATATTGGTTAACTTTTATGATATCATGGAGACAGACGTGCAGTAGGCCTATTTTATGGCAATCTACACAGGGTAAGTAGATCCCAACTCCAACTCATGAATCATCAACATTTCAGCATTTTCTTTTGTATCCATTTTTTTTTTTACCCTTTATGTGGCATTTATATGCATTCATGTGGCACTTGCTTGTGCACAGTCATCAAAGGACAGCTATAATGCCTTGCAAGACTTTGACAGTTGAGTGGAGTTTGAACACCCATTCAGGTGTAACAATGGCACAAGCCCATATGAAATCCATTGCAATGCATTAGGAACTAGGATTACATAATCACTTTTTACTGGCATAAATTTTCAGGACATCTGTGCCAATCCACTATACAGGCAAAAAAAAAAAAAAAAAAAAAAAAAAAAGAGGTCAGGGATATACCAATCTGTGAAACAAGCATGGTAAATCTTCAACAATTCAATCCCCAGAAATGAATAAAAAACACAAAAACAAAAGTAAATTCTACACAAAACAAACAAATAAAACAGTTTAAAACAGTTTAAAACAGTTTAAAAAAAGACAGCCAAACAAGAAAACATTGAAAGAAAATGGCCACTGATAGCATCTATATATACCTGGCACAAGCAAAATGTGCACGGATCAGGAAACCAGTTATCGCCATCCCTGTACAGGCGTCCCTCATATAAGCACTGGGTCCTGGTGTTATCCGTACCCGGGTCTCGGCACTCACATATCTCCCTCTGGGCCAACCTCTGGTCTAGGATGGAAACCTGGATGGGAAGGGGCACATAGTTGGATGAGAGAGAAAAAGTATATATGCATACATATACTAATATATCTATATACTTTCAATACGTGTATATGTATCTATGTATTTATTAATGTAATTATCTATTGATCAATCAATCGATCATTCAATCAATCAATCAATCAAACAAACAAACAAACAAACAAACAATCAAACAATCAATCAATCAATCAATCATAAATAATCAATCTATATATCTATCTATAGATCAATCAATCAAGTAATCAATCTATCTATCTACTTACCTATCAATTCATTTAGAAAAATGTCACCAAAAGAATTTATCTGATCTCTCACAAAAAAAAATGAACTGCAAGAAGGTAAATGGTATATATGCAGTTGGTAATTCTATCACATTTACGGAAGAAGGCAAAGAGGTCTATTTAAGAAAATATTATATGTAAAATTAGAAGATATGAATTGTGCTCAAGCTGATTCAACATATCATTTCAGAGAATTTACTGTAACTCTTCATAAAAATGATGCATCACCATCATGACCTGATGATTATCAAAGATTATACAGTGCTATTAACCCATTGAGGATGAGTCCCGAGTATACTCGGGCAGGTGTCTATGGGAAATGTGTGTTGTAGCAAAATCAAACAGTCCTCAACGGGTTAACAAGTCAGTACTTCTAATCAGGTTGCTGCTGTAGTATATAGGAAACTGATGCAGTGACAAGGTTTACATCAAACTCTACATGGTATGATAAACCATGAAAACAATAGTTTTGAAAAATATACTCTTATATACTGCACATTACAGGTCCTTGGAGTATTATTTTTGGCACACAGATGAGAGAAGTCAAGATCTAGTCTGGGGCTCATGGTTATTACGCAACAATGCCAATATAAACAAAACACCAATTGGACATCATCAGCAATCAACAGATCTCTTGCTTTTAGTCAGCCTACAAAATCAAACTGTTACTTGGTCACTTAGCAATTTGAGTGATGCTATTCAGAATCAGTGTATTTGATAAGAAAAGATAGTATATTGAGTCACGTAAGGCCTGACAAAATGTATCAATCAAACCAATGTAATGAAGCAGGTCTTGGTTATCATAACTAGTGCCAATAAATGGCATGGAAACAACATAAAAGTTAAGCAATAATGACAATATGACATATTTTTCCCCATATCACTACCAGGACAACTGCAACATCACAACTAACAAACTATAACCAACCACCTGGCAGAGGCACATCAAATATGTCATCTTTTCTGGCAACTATGAATCAAGGCATAATGGCGGGGGGGGGGGGGGGGGGGGGGGGGGGTGAATATACCTTCCAACATGACGTTAGCTACTTCTGGGATATCACCATTGCAGTAAGCTTTAATATCTCCCTCTCTCCCTCTTCCCCGATGACCCTAACCCTGTCTCCTGAGTAAGGCTTTGTCATGGCTGGTGAGGTAAACAGGGAATTATAAAGCCTATCCCACAGGTCCCTTTAACATGATTGAAGAGAAGGACACAAGCCCAGGGTGTCAAGATCAAATAGAAGTTCTCTTCTTTTTTTTTTCTTGCCGTCGACTCAACTCACAGCAAACAGGTGTGCCTCCATATCACAGCACCTTTGCCACAAATGTCAACACTAGCACGTTGACGTCTCATGACTGTTGATAATAATCCATGGCAAAGGTGTTGAATAGAGACATAAATGATTCCATTTCATTTTTTTTTTAATTCTAAATCTCTTTTCTGAGTTCATATGTTCTTTCTTATCTGTCAAAATAGCAAACAACAGGGCAGCCATAACAGAGCAAACAGTGATGACTAGAGTTGCTAATTATCAATTATTATTATCAACAACCATATCTGAAGAGCTTGAATGCAAAAAAAAAAAGATTAATGCCATTTTCAAAGTTTTAACAGGGTCATCATGAAATAGAGGAAAATAAAATCTCTGCAATGATTCTGCACTTGTTACATGACAAGGAGTAGATCCAAAAACATTTGGTATCAAAATTGTCACATATATTGTTATAATTTATCTATTTTTCCAGTAGCTTTAATTTCAAATATCTAAGGTTGGTACAAATGGATACATCTCTTTTGACATTTCAACTCTTTATTTGCAAGAAGTGTAAATCTGCTGCATCTGTAATTCTATTACAGAGATATAGACAGACAGATAGACAGACAGAAAGAGATAGATAGATAGATAGATAGATAGATAGATAGATAGATAGATAGATAGATAGACAGATAGATAGATAGATAGATAGATAGATAGATAGATAGATGGATAGATAGATAGATAGATAGATAGATGGATGGATAGATAGATAGATAGACAGATAGATAGACAGACAGATAGATAAACAGAGCTAGGGGAGAGACTTCATCAATGGAGTACAATATGTGGCAATAACCAATATTTGTTTTGGTGGGTGAGGTTATCAGCATGACTTTCAAGGGGCTCTCACAGAGCTGTCCTATCTCAAGTTTCATTCAAGGGATTTGCGGGGTGTGCACGCACATGATTTCAACATGTTGGGTCCCTTGAAAAGGAAGGAAGAGAAGGAGGGATGACTGAAAAGTCATGGATTTTCTTTGGCTCACGAAGGATCAAGATGCCTATCCAATCTTGGACCTACTTTCGAGCAACATTTCTCTCAGCATGTTTGTGCACTGTTGATTCTCCCTCAGGGGGTTGCCATTACCCTCAAAACTTTGCTGTCAGAATGATATAACAGAATTTGAAGAGGAACAGCTCTAAACTGATTATGAAGTGCAAATTTCCAGAAGTTCACTCAAGATTGCACAGAAGCTTAATTTGTACAGCATGGAAAAGCCATGGGCACATGGATATCTTGAAAAAAAAAAAATAAAAGCCAGCTGTAGGTTAATGTCCTCACTTTCCTGGGACCCAGATCTTGAGACTGTTTCAATGATATATTCCATCCCTCTCCCCCTCCCTCCCCCATCCTCCCAATCTTCTTTGATATGGGAAGAAGGGCAGTTTAATCGGCAGAAACCTCCACTTGCAACATATTATGAGAAGGTCATCATGAGTAGAAACATTCTTATTGCATCAATGAAGCACAGACTTAACAAAGCACTCATTAACCCATCACTAAACTAACTCTTTGCAATGGACTCTCCATGATGAGAAATCAAAAATGTCCCTAACAAATGGCAGTTAAAGAAACCAACTGCAGTTACAACTTTAGACAAAATCAAGTGAACAAAAACAAACAAACAAACAAAGCAAATCCTGCCTGCTTTCCAGAAGCCCATCTGATTATTAAATAAGACCCCATGTGAGTTTCATTGTCTGAGAGTGTCCCAGATCACTATAACTTTGAATGGGGCTCCACAAACAGGAAATAATACATTACAGTGCTAATTCCCCCTCATTGATTCACTTGGTTTGCATGCAGGCACGGTTTTAGTAGCAGGCTTCATTCACTCTGTCAATTTCCACACAACCAGACTCTGTTGCTCAGCTTTATGTATTTTAAACTTTTTCTTTTACAGGATTGATAAGCAACACTTCCCTGCCAGAATGATTGTAAATCTTATGGGACTGAAGTACAATGCTGCTCTGGTTTAAGTTCAAGACAACATAGGCCTATTTGGCTAATAAACCATTAAAAAAGGTAAATCATATTTTCCATGTGCCTGCAGAAATCATCAGTTTTGCTCCAAAATGGACACATATGCATGCATAAGAATGTGTGAAATAATGCTGTGATAACACAAAGTCATCTAGGTAATGACAAAAATGCTAAATATTAATCAAAATGGAATGCAAAAAATATTGCAAAATTGAGCACATATCTGGTCGTGGTTGCCATTCAATGTTCTTATAATCAATTAAAGATTGAGCTACAGCAATATGAAGGCATCTAAAATGTTGCAGAATTCATTTCAATGAATGAATCAATCAGCAAAGTCACCTGCCACACGCACTCACTGTACAGGCACAGCTATGCTTCATTCTCTACTGCACTGTGTACCTATCAATCATACCATTAAGAGTGATTAGGAAAAAAAAACTATTGGTCTCTCTCTCTATGGGTGAATAATTAGGACTGACAATTGGCCTGACCACAGCAATAACTTCCTACTGGTCAATCGGTCAATTCAAGCACCAACCTGAGCTTTGAGCATGTCTATCATAACGGTCATCTCTCGGACGGCACTCTCCAGCTGGGCGATTCTTATTGAGTCGCTCTGGGTCAGGGCTGCGGGACTGTCGTTCAGTGGAGAGACTGCAGAGAGGACCAAAGTTTTAAAGGGAAAAAATACACCATGTACATATTGAATTAAAACAATAGTAACATCATGAAATATAGAAAAAAATGCTGCAACTTTTCATGAAACATTTACATTTTACAGCGTCGGTCAAAATCGTACAGTATGCTAATAAACTGAGGTGATGATTTCATTGCTTCAAAATTTCCACTGATTTCAACACACACAAAAAAAAAATTGAAATAATCAGTATTAAATTATTTCAGCAACAGGTATAATTTCTTGTCATTTATTCAATTTCATTATCAACAAAAAATATAAATGTATAAAACATATGCTTACAATAAGCAACAATATATTCCAAATATGTCAAAATATATATACAGATTTGTAAAGCAAACATGCATGATATTTACTTTAAAAATATTGAAAACATATAAATATATATACTGTATCACTACATTGTTTTAATGTGCTGTTTGATAATTTTTACCATAAACCCATGTTCATAAAAAGCATTTTGTCAACAAGGGTCCCTTACAAAGTTTGCTGTTACCATGCCAACAGATCAACAGCAATCAATAAGCTTTGATCATTTCAGCTGTTGCTATGGTAGTTGGTGTTAGATGTGACTTACAGTAACAGTGAATGGCTCAATGACAAGATTAGGTGAGTCACTAATGTGTGGCACAAAGCAGTCTCTGTCTGCCAAAGGATCCCCCCTACTGAAAGCTGTCTGGTGATCTGGAAGCAAGGGACTCCAACCACCCTCATGGTGTTTCTGAGTTTAATTTTTAGTGTTCCTGTCACACCCTGCCTCTATAACAGACTTTGAAGAAAAGGGGGGGGGGGGCTGATTGGATTACTTCCTTAATCGCGTCAAAAGTGTGGTTATGAAGCATGTCTGAGCAGAACTAAGTTGCCCCTACCAATGTAGTGTTTAATGATGTTAACAGGGAAACAAAAGAATCGGACAGAAAATGCATTATTTTTACACTGGAGGTGCAGATGTGATAGCTGATGTAAAAACCTCAGTGAATAAACCATGCACATCCCGACTACATTTTACCTCCATGCAGAGACAAAAAATACAAAAATATGAGTTTTCTTGAATGCTTGTCTGATTTGCTAGTTGCATTTGGCAATGTTTACCTAGATAATATCATGAAAGTTATGAGACATATTCATAATACCATGAGAGACAATTTGGAGAATTGCATCTCCTATTCAAAGTGAACTATGCCAAAGATACACTTTTGTGCAATTGGTTGAAATAAAATCCTTTTTTTTTTCTTTCATCAGGTAGAAGGTGAGACACAAAATGAACTGAAAGAGATCACCAGAGTGAAATCACATCAAATCATGTTTAGAGGACAGAGTAACTATGAGGCTTTTACCTTGGCAGAAAAAGAGAAGAACAACTTGTTGTTCTGGTGAGACCACAAAACTCTGATTATAAAGCGCTCCTATGGTGTACATGTTCCAGTCACTATCGCCCCCCCCCCCCCATCCTCCCTATATCTCTCCCTCCTTTACATCTGTGCCAACATTACCCTAAAGGCATAGCTTACTTCTGCCACAAATATTTGCTCAACAGGTCAGTTAAACAGGTCTGTAAATTTGCAGAGGATCTTTTTTTTTTCTTCATGTATATGGCATACTATCATGTTTAACAAAATCTAGGTTAGTTCAAACTCTTTTCTGTGCATCCACCATCCCCCCCCCCCCCCCATTTGTTGCAGAGACAGTGATCTGTGTAAATAAATGTTTGCTAGCACTGCCAGACTGAGAAAACATCAGTGATTCTAAGAATCTCAGTAAAGCCAGAAATGTCTCAACATTCTATTCGGAATAATTTTTATCAATTGAAGTCTTGCTTTGTAATCATATTTTTGGTGCGTTTTCATATTTTTTTGGTGACAGGGAATAAATGACGAGTTAGTCAGAGCTGTCAGGAAATCGTGCTCACAATTTATTTGCTTTTGTGCATAATTTTTGACATAGGGCCAAATGGTTTCCCCCTATGAATTTTCCACAAATTCCCAATTTCTAAACACAAATACCAGAGACTGCATAGAGATCCCCTCTAAGATTAATACATTATTACAATTTCATGTTCTAAAGTTTCATATATCTTGACAACTGTAGCACCAACTCTTCCTTCTACTTTCCACGTATTGTATTCCAAAACGATACCTTCCAGGATCCCTTTTAATTATGTTGTGTTGTCATGCCTGAGAAATCTTGATATCAAAAGCAATTCACTGAAGCATTTTTGTGTCATGACAACACACGATTACACAAATCTGTTGCTGGCGAGGCAGAAAGTTGATTCCACCAAACTCTTTCACATGAATGCTCAAAATTGATGTGGTAGATGGGTCTTACCTTCGATGGTGTTGGCTTCCCTGTGAAGTTCAGCAGTCTCTGGGGCACCACCCACTGCAAGTGGTCCACTCCTTGCTGCTCCTGCATCTATGTCAAAAAGAAAACAAATAGACACCAGACATTGACAAGTACAGACACAAGTGCCTGACATTAATTTACAGAACCAATAGGCTGGTTTGATTAATTATACATTAATGTAATCAGATTAATGAACCCCTCCCCATCCCTCTGCCCCCCCCCCCAACCTAGTTACAAACCATTCTAATAAAGCTGTCATTGAATGCAGAATTCAAATGTCAAGAATCAACTTTGCATAAATTGGTTGTGGCTATGTCATGCATTTTTTTTTCAACTGTCCTGGTTTTTAAGGAACAATTCTATTTTAAACAAAGGTCTGCAACTCACAAAAGGACATTGTGTGCAAAGACTCAGTGTAATTGGGAAAGATTGATATTGGTATAAAAGTGTGGAACTACAACTTACACTGTACATGTCAAAGCTTGGACTTGTCAGAAGAGAGCACCGCTCACAACTAGCAAAAAGTCCATGAAGTCAGGAGGTCAGAATCTTTTTCAAGCCAACTCTGATTCTATGGCACACATCTTCTAAAATGGCAAACCACTTATTGTCTCCTTTTTCACACTCTAAACATTTCCTTCAAACTCTTTACTCTGATCATTCGGGCTTGAATGATTCAAGCTGGAAGATCATGTGGAAAAACTCCCAAACAGTTTATTTTTCTAGCCTCTGGGCACCAATGCACTTGTCACGATCCTTCAAACTGGTGATCCATGCATGATTTGCATTCAACCACACAAAACACTCAAGATCTTCAGTTTTCTTTTCCTACTATTAAGCTCCTGCACTCACTTGTACTAGGGAGTCACATCTGGATGTCAGATACATCATTCAACTGATGACAGAACAGTAATCCTTGACTTTAAAGGACATCTTGTGTTATGAGCCCAAAGTCTGATTCGCAGGGCTGCACACTAATCCATTTTTTTTTCCTACTGGTCCGACCCGTCTGTCTGACCAGTAGGTACCCAGTTTTTCAATTTTTAAATGGTAAATTCCTGAAAAAGTTACTGGTCCGACAGTGATTTTTTACTCATCAGGGACTGTTGGACCTGTGCCAGTGTGCAGCAGTGGTGATTGAAAGCTTTTATAATGCAAAGAACTGGTAAACCTTAATAAAACAAATTATCATTTCAAGAACATGCTGTTCGTGTTTCAATTCTAAAAGGCGTATCTCATGTTGTACACAGTAGCAAATTCAAAATCTTAATGTAATTTTGAGTGAAAACACAGGTGCATAGAACTTTTTGATATCAAATGAAAAGAGAACATGGTAGATACTGTATACAAGCATATCCTATGCCATTTGGCTTTCAGAAGAGAAAACAGAACATGTTAAACTCTCAACAAAGCTATGCATTTAGGATATCAAATCTACTTTATTCATACCTTACAAGGTGCACCTTAAACTGTCAAAAGTGTTTGAATAAATGTTGACATTCACTGCGATGATTTTAGACGAACTAATCAATACTTTAACTCAGAGGGTTGCTGCCACCAGCACCTGTTTTACTGTTCCAAAAAACAATAAACTGCAAGTTGTTTACATCTGATTGTATAGGCTCACTTTAGACTACAGTTGTAGATCACAAACCTACAACTGTACTGCCAAACTTGGATCTGAGAAACTTAGATATTACAAAAGCCTACTATTTGAATAGTGGTCCTCTTCAATCAAAGCGCAGGTAATTAATATTTCCCCTCTTTTGTTGTTAACTCTTTGCACACCATGATGTCAACCCCTTGTGTGCTACATTATTCTGAGACTCCAATGTATGAGCGCTTTCAGTAAACATTCTGTTTTTCAAAGCCACGCAACTTCTTTTAGATGTGTTTATAAATGCTAAAGATGCTCTTGTACAGCAAAATTAAAGAGAATATTACAAGCTCTGCTGTGATGTGAGTTTTTATATGACAAAGATATATGATGCTTTCAATGTACTTTGGCATGTTGCGCTTTTATCAACTGGCAGTTGGCAAGCCGTTGACTGAGCTGGGCATGCAAATGTGGCACAAAAAGAGTTTAACTTAGTTGTGATTGTAAGAGTTGAGCTGAAGAATGTAGCTAACTGTTTGACAGTATCACGTCATTATCACTGAGCTAGGGAAACACTAATTTCTGTAACTTCTGTAACCACAATCTACCCTACATCTGAATTCCCAACCCCCAAAATCAACCTTGAACTCTTTCAAAGGACTGCCTCAGGGGTGTAAGAAGTGTGGCTCTTACTAAAGGGTCAGTGTTGATAGAATACCATGCAAGCCATTTACTACAAGCATGACAGAAACTGTGCAGAGAGGCAGTATTCAAACTCGTAAAGATGGCTCTCCCTCTCTTTCATTCCAGTCCTTGCAACCTCCACCACTCCGACAAGGAGCAAGGGGGTTCTCTTGTGGACCCTCAATGGAGAACAGAGGGGTTTCTGTTCTACCAGGGAGGTGAGAAGACCTGGTCCTTTACACTAGCTATTCTCCTTCTCCCTCACCCTTGCCCTCCCCCAACCCCCCCCCCCCAAAAAAAAAAAAAATGAAACAAATCTGAACCATTTTTTAGCCTGCTGCTTGTGATACTTGCAACCACATCTGGGAATTGACTTTCCTCAGTCAATTTCTTCCAAGATATGCCTCTTTTCCCTCTTATGTTACTATATGACAAACCCCCAAGCAAAAACTCCCCCATCCCCATGATGCATACAATAACTGCTCTGTTTTGATCTTGGCTGTTCACCCCTAAGTGTTGGTAGTCCATTGCCTATGTACTCCCACAGTCATGCAAAAAACACTTTATCATGCCTGTCTCATTTCTCCTGCCATGCAATGATTTCTGTCATCTGTATTTCTGAATTAATATTTGAAATCCATCATATAAGTGACATTTTCCCCCTCTTTTGCACAGCGTGGGGATGAATGACCTAAGGTTTGTCACTGTTATTATGTGGGGTTCTTTTTTTCTGATTAAGTACAGAACACATGAGGTTTGAAGCAGCTTTTACACACACATGAGCAATGACAATGTGATGAAGAGCCAAAACTTCTGACATTTAGAGGAAAAGGAGACCTTGAGTAGGATATTTCTGTGGCACAAAAGCACCATGGTTATTAAAGTAGATAAGGTTTTGGATTTCAGAACAGTGGAAACAGGAGGACCCTGGTTAAATGCGACCTCTCATTTACTGTAATAATTACTATATCTCTACAGGATCACAAGGCTTAATTTCCAGCAGATTAAGTACTAATCATCACTTTAGCTGGCATGTTATTATCCAGCCATAAATTGACAGTACAGAAGAGCCTAAAGTTACAAATATGTAATCATTAATACATTCAAATTTTATGTATGTTTTTCTTTTACCCAAATGTTGTTTGTAGCAACCATAAAGCTTGACCAAGGCTTGCCTGACATAGCAACAAGTAATGTACATATGCACAATGTATGCACGGTGGATTCCAAGTATTGAAGTTTATTCATCAGATACATTAAAAATCTCGGTATGAAACAGGTTAAAGGGAAACTTCAAACTGTGGTCTTCGAACAGAGACTGCTTACCTAGGCTATATCTCTAGAGGAAAGAATTCCACTGCCATCTCCCTTTGGAATACCATCCCCGCACATCCTCTCTGATTAGAAGTGATATCCCACACACGCTACTTAGATACTGTATGTCAAGGGCTGTCACCAATCAAATTGTGGTTTTGATTCCATTGTCTGTTACCATTTGCTGATCACTGTACTTTAGCTCTACAACTATAGAGGGTGCACGCAGACTGAACATACATGTAGGCCTACCTGTTACAGTCCCAATTTCATCACTTCCATGGCATTGCATGTGACACAGTGATACATTCTTCCATAATGTTTACGAAATGTTTGTTGTTCTTGAGACTCCTACATTGAAACATGCCATGTATTGTCCCTGGGGTGACAAGACCTCTATTTCAACTGGCATATAAACTAAATTCTAAGACAGAACAATTAATAATATAGCCTAATCCAAAATGATGTTTCTACATTAACATAACATCAACACTGATTATTATTTTATGAAAATGTTTTTTTTTTTTTTTTTTTTTTGCTCTCGTAAAAAATTGTGATTTCAAAGTCTTTGTCACGACGGGGACAATGATACTCTTTAGTCTTCCCATAGTCATCTCCATATCATACATATAATGATTTAAAAGTACTTCTAGAGCCATAAAACTTGCCACTGCCCTCTTCACATATTCTGAATTATTTGTTATGTAATCAAAATGATACTGCAGCGCTGGAGTATGATCACATCTCTAACAACTCTTCCTGTTACAGTGTACCATCAGTGCGGGCTTGGGAAGCATTTAGATACAATGCATCAGATAATCTATGATAGCTCTGATTCCAGACCTGCATTTTATACATGATTGTGGAAGCACACACTGGAGTAGCCTACTGTAATAAACTGTGAATGCCATAAAGCCACAGGGACTAAAGGTACATTTCTGTGTTATGTGGGACTGTATTCTTTCATTATAATGTTTACTGTTCATTTTTCACAGTATTTAAAATATGGTATTAAGTTAAACGAAACTTTTTCATTTGAGCCTTTAGATGCTCATGTGTAATTGTTTGAGTTGGTTGCAGATTTTCTTTTTTAATTCTTTAAATTGGAAACATACTTACAAAATTTCAAAATGTTTTTCTCAGTCATGAAATGATAATTAAATCAATATTCACTTCCTCCAGAAAATTTAATCTTCCATGTAGCAAATCCTGACACATGTTTCCACATATACTGTATAATGAACTAATTTTTTCTTTGGTATATGTTCAAAATCTTGCTTGTGGTTTGCAGTTTATCACATCAAGGGCATGTGATTTAAGAGCAGAGGCTTGTAGAAACTGACCTGTGAGTCACCTTTGCTTCTCAAAGTTTCATATATTTATTATTTTTTTTTTTTTGGGGGGGGGGCATTTTTGCGGGGGGGGGGGGGATCACATACATTGTATCCATGGTGGCAGGTCACTGGTGTGTTCTAATGGTCAGTCTTATAACAGCACAAATAAGTTAAAAGTGATCCTAGTTTGTACCTCATTAGGCTACAACTAAAAATGTCACTACTACTATTAATTGTGGCACTGAAATGAAACATAACGCATCAAAACTTTCTAATCCCAACACATTCTGACATCTGTAGACCAAGCTTTAATAGCAAGAAACTACGCTACTCTATAAACAATGCGTTTATTTGCATTCCTGTGCTGGACTTACAGCTGTCTTCAGAGCATGTCCACGGCTTGTCGGTCAGTGCCAAGGGATAAAACACCATCTCCTGCAGCCAGCCCTGCAGAGAGCATAACCAGAATCAGATGGCTCAAATCACTGGTTGCCATAGAAACAAAGACTGTTGCCATAAAAAAAAGGAGGCAGGTTGCTGCCACATTTCATATCTCATTCCTAATAAAGATACACGTAAACACACTATACACACACATCGTCTGCACACATGTATACACGTTGTGCAAATATAGCCTCATGGCATATTAACAGCTATAAAGAAGGGAAACGAAAAGTTAATGCTTTCTAATAGAAATTGACCCACAATGCCAACCCTTTCTCCCTGTATGGGCATACAGATTGATGAGCAAATACTTACAAGGAGAAGGTATTACATGTTTGGAGGAATCATTCATTGTAAAGTTACATTCTTTTGTATCTCCTGTGTCCATTTCCATGGCATATAAAGGTGATTTGATGTATGCTGGACAGGTAGAGTAAGATATCATGAGATTCTTCTAAAAATTCATAGAATTTTTGATGAAAATATAATTTTGTTGGAAGTCAGAGACATGCTTCCTTTTTTCAAGAAGATGTGCATATTCACAAGCATCATATCCTGGATACGTCTCTAGAAGACTAATACACACATAAAAAGCTTCTATTCCATATAAAAAGGAACAAATAAACAAACATGTAACCAGCTGACAATATTTAAAGTTATTGTGACCTATAAACCTTGTATAAACCCTCTAGTGAAGTGGCCCAATCAGACCCAATCATTCCTACATAAATGCAGGCCTGATTTATCTCAATTTTTTTCATCAAAAGTAATGACTCAGGTTGAACAGACTTTATAAAATGTACTGGAGAAAATTCTGCTGGTGAGCATGAATTTATTACACTGTTGTGCATCTTTTTTTAGTCAATGCCAAACTGACAGAATAATAGGCATTATCCACTGGATAGTCCACAATTTCACAGGCCAGTACTTCAGTAATTTGTAAAGTCCAATGACATTTTCATTACCCTCACAAACAAGGAACATTGTCAGCAAACCTAACAAAGTCTGAGGGACTTCGAAAGAATAAGCCAAGGTAAGCCTATACCACAGAGTGACTCATCTAAAGATGAATGGAAGCTTTGTGAATCATGGACCCCAGAATAGCAAACATTCTGACCTACAAACTTCTGCTTCTCCAATGACTACTGACTGAGGTAATTGAGTATGGTTTATAGAGAGTAAAGAAGCAGTTGCAAATGGCCATTATTCATGATTAGAAAGAAACACATTTTACAGTATACTCACAGTTACATGAGTCTTACAGCAAATTTTAACATGCACTTCCAATGATGTTTCTCAAATCAAGTTTGGTTCATTGTGGTCTAAGGATATTTTCAGTTGGGTTCTGCATGATTCCGATGCGCATTTTGCCGCCTGCTCGGCAGAAGAGAGTAAGGATAAAATTTCATCCCAAAATCGAATTTGTGTTTGTGATTTAATTTGACAGATTTTTGAAAGCTCTTGTGTGATTTTACAGTGTATGAGCCTGCAAGCCTTAGGGCCCTTCTGCCAGGCAAGCGGCAATTGATAATCTGAATGGTTTGACCATGATGCCAACACAATTGAGGTTTGAACTAGAAATCACCTTCTGCATCATGCATGCACAAAAATATACTCTCAGTCTCACACAAAACCATATTGTCAATATGGTTTCATGTGAGAATGAGAGTATATTGACAGTTGTAGTTTCAAGTGACAGTCACGGAGTGGGTGACACATCTGTCGTAAAGAATGTCAATTGCACTTAGTACAAGTGTATTTGCAGAAATAGAAATTAGCAAGGGGACACCTTACAGTCCCTTGTAAACTACAAACCTGATTAGCAACATGTTTTATAGGCATGGTTAAAAAGTGCCATGATATTTTTTTTTTTTTGAGACAACTTGCAGACAACTCACATTGAACTTGTTCCTTCCGTCCGGTCCTTGTAAGATGTAAACCTCTGTGTCTTCCACATCATTGAAATCCACAACTCCCTCTAGGGTCAATGCCACAGAGGATGTGCACTCCGTGTAGAAGATGAGCTGGTCACCGTCGATGACGATGAGAAAGTGTGCGAATCGCTGGGTGTCGATCAGCGGTGTCGGTAGCACCGTCTGGTGGATGCGGTTGGAGTCGCGCACCCTGTACTTGATGCGCAGCTCCCCGGTCCGTGTGCTGGAACTGAGCGCCAGGAGTGGGACTCCACCCCTCGGAGGGCTAATGGCAAACAGCATCCCGGCACCATCGCCCGCCTGTCGGGCCAATAAGTAGATGCTGAGTGCATGGCTGATGCGGAGCTGACTGTGCAGGGGCGTGAGTTGGTGAGGGGGTAAGGTGATGAGGTCTGTCCGGGCACGCACCCGCCAGATGGAGGACCGGCCCGATGGACCCTCTGCCAGGGTCACACCCCGGGTGTGGTTGCCACTCTTGAACACTTCGAGCATGTCAATGCCTACCATGTGGGTATGAGCAAAAGGGAGTACACTTTTAGAGTGAACAATATGCCGAGATGGAAATCCCTCTGGCATAATAATGATCATATCACCTCGCAAATACTGCACATAAGTTTGAGATGAAAACATTGTGCTCGCATGCTCTCCTATATTTTACTCATTTTAGGAATTATGGTTATGACATCAAAAGAGCATTTGCTAAACTTTATTGAAGTCATTAAGGTAACAAAAAAATGAAGAGATAATCAAATATCACAGATTCCTTTGGTGTGAATGTTTTCAAGACTCTTTCAGTAATCTAAAGATAAAATGTCTAATATCTTCTCCAATCTCTGTTTTCATAAACTTTTGCTCCAATCTGCTGTCTGTAATACTCAGAGCACCGCAAGACAGCATCTTCTACAAAAAGTATTAATCAACTTGGTCACTAGTTATTCCATATATGTTAGATATCATTTTACACAATGTTCAATAAAAGCAGAGATTATATGGATGGACATATGTATCTTAAAATTTGGCTACATTGAGCAGAAATCTGCCATGCACATACAGTACAACTGGCAATGCATCTGTTCCATATTTAACAGGTGCATCATGATGACACTTTTTTAACATTGAACTGCATTCACATACAACTCCTCAAGATTATTTTATTACACGTTACCATGTAGTCAATATGAGTCAGATATTGGACGAAAAGGATCACACGAGGGTGGGTCATTTCTTGTGTTCTTCCACCAGCAGAACATTTTTGGAACATTTTCTCACGGGATCACATTTTTGTATTTAAATACAAATGGCAAATATCAAATGTGCTTTCAGCTGTAATGCCTATAAATGTTAAATTACTGGCAGAAGAGAATGTGTATGTCCTTCAGTCAAAGTGTTTGTGTTTGTACCTACAGTAGAACAGAATAAATTGATACATGTGCAACAGGTGGCATGCAACTAATGTTGTTACATCTCTTCCACCAGAAATCGGCTCTCTCCTTTTTCCTTCCGTTCTGCTTCCTGGAGACTGAGCACATTGTCTCTACCTATAGTTTCCTCCATACAGATTGTATTTACACAAAAGTTCACTTGGATCTAAATGAGGCACTTGTACACTATAGCGCACATCCTGCTCGGGATTTTTGTTTTCTTTTGAAGATTGGAATCTCGCTATTACACCTGACACAGCTAGGCGACACCTGCAAATGTCCAAAAGGTGAAAAGGACACACTTGCCTTCAAGGCCCTGCAGTAGAGGTCAATGTGTTTCAATATGCATCACGTTAACCCATTGAGGACGAGTCCAGAGTATACTCGGGCAAGCGACTATGGGAAATGCCTGTTGTAGCAAAATCAGTCCGTCCTCAACAGTTAACTTTCTCATTGACTTTGGCTATCGGCTTCTACACAGTAGCTGTGTTAAGACTGGCAAGACTTTGCGAAGTTTGCAAAGTTAGAGTTTTTTTTTCAGAGTTCAAGTTCTCAAAGTGTTGCCAGTGTGACCGCAAACTTCCTGAAAACGTCTCAAGAAACTTCCAACTCAAACTTGTGCAGTTTGAACACTTGCAGTTTTTACAGTTTCTATTTAGATTATCATGTGACCAGCCTGTTTGTGGGGCATCTAAAATGTATGCTCACACATTGGAATGTATGTGTATTGTTTTATATCATTTATCAATCAGTAGCTGTCAAACAGTGCGCACTTTCTTCACTGCGCATGCACACCAGTGACTGTAACTTCCAGACCTGAAACTTCAAGAAGCTTTGCAAGAGTGACCACAGCTAGACCAATGTCACATGCATTTTGAGATATTGGGGCTGAGAGGCATGTGATTGCAACAAGGATGGAAGTGATGCACTGTTGTCATTGATATCATTAAAAAATGAAGGACATCATACCTCCTCTGTCGTGAACTGTGTGTCTTTGAGGAGTCATATATATTTGAACTCTTTTTTTTTTTTTTGGGGGGGGGGGGGTCACTGATTCTCAAGTCCAAAAATGTCAGAGACACAGGATATGAAATTAGAATGAAAGGACACGGGAAGAGATCCAGTATTTTAGGATCATTGGAAGAGATGATACATGCCAGGTTACAAAACGCCTCTCTAAAATTACCCCTGTCTTCACTGATCTGTCTGTGCATTAAAGACCACCGCCAGGTATGCAGTAGGTTAAAATTGAATGTCCGCTTGCAATGTCCATTATGGCATTGTTGGGCATAAAGACAGACATTCAGAAGTCATATACTGACTCAGGACAATGTATCAATAATTTATAAGTGGTATAAGTTTCCAAAACTGAGAAATTTCCCGTTTCTACATTGGAATCCACCCAACTGTGCCTTGAAATGCAGAGCTCTGTGCATTATGTCCGAAAAGGAGATTTTTTATGCTTTTTTTCTTTTCTAGTTCATCACTCTCGCACTCCAAATGTAGTTCATGGATATATCTATTTATTTAACAGCTTTAATAATTCCATACTATCAACAATATCAAAATTCTACAATAAATATCGAAGATCTATAAAGCTTTTCACGAGCCATGGTTTGCAGGCTTCATTCATTTTGCAAGAGGCAGAAATTGTTTACACGAGTGGAGAAATACAGCAATTCTTCTCCATGGGGGAAGGGTGCTTGTCCGTCAAAACCTGTTAAATCATTTTCGGTACAGGAAGTCCTCTATTGGGCAAAATTGGAGCCAACTGAGCGGCCAACTGGGCAGCGATTCTTTGCAAGAAATGATATAGTTTAGGCATGCAGCAGCTGTGAGTGCTACCTACTTATAACTGTCCTTTTGACCGCCAGCCTATAAACTGACGTCCTTGCATTTACCCTTCAATTAAACAGTTCAGCACACTTGCTCCACTTCGAAAGGCTGTCCTATCATGTTTTACATCATCCAATATATTGTACAATAATAAGGGACATCTGAAACCAATATCAGAATTTACAAGTAGTACAGTCTCCTGTTCCATTCTAACATACAAGTGTACACAAGGTTGATCTCTCAGGCCTATAAATGTAACACACAAGCTGATATTTGTTTATTTTATGTTTCTTTTTTTTTCTTTGTTTTGTTCTGTTTGCGCACAAATCTCCAGTTCACTGAAGCAATAACAGAATTTCTCTTCTTTTCTGTTTTGCTCCACTAAAATTATAGGTTTTATCAAGCACATTCATTTCTTTAATGATCATTAATTTTCTAGTGTGTCAAAACAGGAAAATGCAGTTGCCTTGCAAATTAAGAGTGACCACTCAGGAAACTTGGAGGAAATTCTGGGGTGGAAATGCTGATGACTTCCTTAAAATGGATACAATTGTACAATGTATAATACACACAGACATATGTAGAGCTCTCATAAAGCTAATAAAACCTGGAATTCAGCTAATCTGGAAGAAATTCTAAGCCAGTTACAAAATAAATGTAGGGCCGACACCATATCTTAATCCTGTATGTATTCAATCTAGATGATAATCTCTAGACAGCAATGAAAGGGAAAACATTAGCCCATTAGTTTACAACATATACTATAAGTTTAAAATAAACAATAGTTTAGAGTATTGATTAGACTAAGAGAATAAAAAAAAAATGCAAATTAGACATCAAGATGATGTCATACACTTTAAACTCTTCAACTGATTAGTACATTGAGCCATTGTGATTTTCCTTCTCAATAATAGAGCAAATTCAATTCCCTTTTCACTCCGGCCATGAATCATAAATCTAGAATCATTTGATGAGCACTATAATAAGATTTCTGCTACCCATACCTGAAGATATTTTAAAAAAGGACACATTCATTTTGTATAGTAACAACTTCTACAACAAATGATCTCACTCACAATTCTACTTTCTGAGCTACTCTGGCTTTTATCAAATACTCCCTTTACAGAGGGAGTGAATGCTCAAAAAAGTAAAAAAATCTAAATGGGAGAAAAGGGCGAGGGAGAGACTTGGAGAAAGATACAATGTAAATGCAGAATCTTCTGACATTGGAAACACCTCATCCCTTGATTGAGGGGGAGTAACTCATTTAGACATGGGGGAAATTCTTCATATCCTGTACAGGTTTCAGACAATGTGTTTCATAGGGATTCCCCTTCCCTGGTGCACACGCACACACACACACACACGCACATGTCCGTCAGTCATCATTGAGCCAAAAAATCCCAGAAAATGGCACGTTTTATCAGAATCATATACTGGAATGGATGTATTTCTGGAATTTTAACCTGCAGTTCAAGGATTTGGTCATCCCACATCCGAACAACACTATTTGGTGCATTTTGCACTTCACAAAGATATGACTACGAAATTGATGCACAAGAAATTTTATGTTGCCAACTTGGGATCATGGTATTTGAAAATATTAAATTAAATGTACACATAAACTTAATGTCTTCTTCAAGCATAACATTTACAGAAAAGATCTTAGGTGACACAAGTATACCTTGTAATTTCCCTACTGTTTCTTTTTTTCCCTAAGATATCTTATTCCCTCATTTATCTATAAATTAATTCATCTTTTTGTGTGCCTAACTGTATGTTTATCCATCAATCTAGATAGATCTATGTGTATATGAATCTGTCTACCAGTAGGCCTACTTATTCATACTATCTTTTTAGATCTGTCTGTTGATGCAATCTATCTATTTATCATTCCTTCCATGATGGATGCAATGCATTTTTGTATATACACTGTATATAACTTTAACATTACTTTGAAGGTTCAGGTAGTGAGGTACAGTCCTATGGCATTTTTTTTTTTTTTTTTTTTTGGGGGGGGGGGGGGGGGGGAGGGGGATAAGGTGATTCCCACATCTGTGGACCATCTGCTAATGCCATGGAATTGAGAAAGGAGGGGAATTCATGGACCCTGATCCATATTTGGACTGAGTATACTCCAGAGGGAAACTAGCTTCATGCAATCATTCATGAGGACAGTGAGTAAAAAGGTGAAGAGTTGATGATTTGATGAGATCATGATGTGCTGTACCACCTAGCAAGCTCTGCTCTGATTATGTACCATAGATACATGTACATTGCATGTCCTTTAACTTTCAATCATTATCAGCAAAGAAACATGACTATTCGGCAATCAAGGCATTTAAACAATGCTACTATTGACTTACAAGCTGGACTATTCTTTTAATGATGCAGTTTGTTTTGATGCCTTCTTTGAAATGCTATAAAGGATGTGCTTGCTTTAAACATGGACCTACAACGAATAGGTCCATGCTTTAGAATACCAAATAATGTATTTTACGCTCCAGTGATGTTAATAAGCAAAATCATATTCAAAGTTGAAGACAATTTTTTACTTCAGATAAAATGAAGGTAGGCCTAATTCAATGAGTCTAAGTCCATAAATCCCAAATGGGAATGCTACAACGATTATGTGATATATCACAATAGTATGTCTACATTTCAAGAGAATAAAAGATTTACTCTTTTATTATAAAAAGAAAGCATTCCCCAAGTTTTCACTTTCAACATCAAGGGCATTAACATTTTTCCTGCTCCCTACAAGGAGGCTAGTCAAGTGATATTTCATTATACCAGAAAAATCAAAATGTTTGTGAATTTTCCTCACTACTACACTATAAATGACATTATGTATAATTTGACTGTGGATCGATGCATTGTTACCGTGTACAGTGTAGGTGCATACAATGTAAATTTTACTCAACACTGAATTATGGCCAGAAGAGTAGATATCAAACGCAGTCACATTTAGGCGAATGATTTCTTTTCTTCTTTTTTTTTAATTATAGATTTTTTAATATGATATCCAATGCCACAGGAACCATGCAGCAAATACATTGTAGCTTCTTCTTTTTTTTTCCAAATCAAAGTAAATGTTTTACATGAAGTTGCATCACGTACACATGTTATGCAGGTATGTTTGGTAGACTGTACAACTTCCACCATGAGGGCAAAAAAACAAACAAACAAAACAAATGGAAAAAAAAAAACATGATGACTAATAGACACTAAACACAACAAAACAAAGCTGTGGGACTCTCTGTGGTAATGGCGGCATGTGAAATATTCAGCAAACATTTAATTCTTTTTTTTTTGTAGTTTTGGTTTGCTTTTAGCTTTAGGACACCTACACTACCTCTCACAAAACTTGTCTAGAATCAGACAACTTCCTAAACATCCTGTCAGTCAGACTTCCGTGGGGGGTTTTGAGTCCAGATCAGCGGGACTGCAACCCCAACCTACTCATCATGTGCCTACAAATGAACCCTTAAAGGTAGATTTCAGTTTAACATAAGCCATGGAACATATAGGCCTACTGTAAAACCAAAAATTTTTGCAAACTGGAGGCGACAGCCTTTTTTGTGGCATGAAACTTTTGTGCATCACCACTAACATTTAATGCACTGTGTCTAGACATTCAAACACCTTCCCTTGCATTTTACTTGCAGGCATCTTAGCTCCTTGTATTGCAAAATTAGTCTGCCCTACACTGTACTTCGGCAAAAGGAAGCAAGTGACAAAAGTGACATTTCTTGTGAAAGAGCAAAATGTGTCTGTCATTTACACTGACGTCAATGGACTTTCATGATATCTTATCTAACATATCTCTTAGAAGGATGAGTGTTTCTGCATGAAATTTGGCATGGAAGAAGAGCTCATTATGTGAATTATGAAAACATCAATAACTCAAATTCGGATGATATGTCACTTGCTTCCTTTTGCCAAAGTAGGGCAGTTAAGTGTTCAAGTTTCATGCACACAGAAAATTAGTGGGTTTTTTTTTTCAGTATTCATGGGATGCTCGTTTGGCACATGATATACACAGATGATTAAACAGGCAATCTTTAGGTTAACTAAAACCATTATGTCAGGGTAAAGAGAGGAATAAAATGTACCTTGAGTAAGTACATTGTATACCCCCCAAAAAACTATATATTTCCATTTTAATTGTGCATATATGTGCATTTCCTGCCAAAACACCCCAATTTTTTTGTCTCGCCTGGAAATGTGCAGTTGTATTAAATGGTACGTCAAAAACTCAGGTTTTTCCCATTCTGGGTTTTTTTTTTCAATGTACATTGTACATCCACCTCTTTTCTCTGCTGTTACAATTCTCTTTAATACAAAATGCAACATTAAAAAGAACTAGAAATGTCGCTTTGGCGACTGGTATGCCTCCGCCATAATACATGATTTTCCCAATAGGTCTAGATAGTACATGTGGACAATGTGTGACTACATTTTCACAAAATTGGCAAAATATTGAAATAACAAATTTCTCACAAATGTGTTGAATGTTCACCTTCCTTGACCTAGGTTTAATTGGATGAATAGGAGAGCATGTATCTAGGGATTTAAGGACTTTAACTTGACTTTGACCCATTCATACATTTAGGCATTGAGTAATTTTCAAGGTACAGGTGTGGAGAATTGGTCTGAATTTCTGAATTGAATAGTAAATTGTTACCATTTTCATCTGGCCCTTGACCCTAAAATTCATAAGATAATCACTTTCAGGTAGAACATGCATAATATGTACTAAGTTTCAAGATAACTTGAGCCACTTCCGAGATATGGAGGAAAAAGTTAGTTCAGCACTTTCACTTGATCTTTGACCTTTTGACCTTTGAGGCAAAAAAAAGAAGAAAAAAAAAACTTTCCAGAGAATTTATTAGGTTACACATGCATACACCAAGTGCAAAAAAAAAAATATAACCCTGCTGGCATTGCATAAATATGAGGGAAATAGTAAAATTTTGAAATGTTGCACTTGACCTTTGACCCCTGACCTTTGACCCCATGAACCCTACATTCTCTAGATACAATCAATTCCAGTCAGTAGATGTATATACTATGTTCCATGAAGATACCTTGAACAATTTTCCAAGGTACGGAGAAAAAAAAAAGTTTTAATATTTTTACTTGACCTTTAGACCTTTGACCTCATGACCTAAACTTTCACCAGAGAATCTTCATTGGGTAATACATGTATACACTAAGTTTCAAGAAAATATCTTCAGGCATTCAATAGATATGGTGGAAATAATGATATTTTATGTATTTGACCCTGACCTTTTGACCTTTGACCTTTGACCTCATGACCCAAACCTTCACCAGAGAATCTTAATTGGGTAATACATGTATACACTAAGTTTCAAGAAAATATCTTCAGGCATTCAATAGATATGGTGGAAATAGTGAAATTTTATGTATTTGACCCTGACCTTTTGACCTTTGACCTTTGACCTCATGACCCAAACTTTCACCAGAGAATCTTAATTGGGTAATACATGTATACACTAGGTTTCAAGAAAATATCTTCAGGCATTCAATAGATATGGTGGAATTAGTGAAATTGTATGTATTTGACCTTGACCTTTTGACCTTTGACCTTGAGCATGTGCACCCAAAAGTTGATAGGCACAACTTCACCCCCTAATACACATACATGCCAAGTTTCATTAGGATACCTCAACAGGTTTTGATAGTTACCTTGTCCACAAAATTCATTACGGACGGACGGAAGGACGGACGGACGGACGGACGGACGGACGGACGGACGGACGGACGGACAACCCGAAAACATAATGCCTCCGGCACCACTTCGTGGTGGAGGCATAAAAACAATGCAATTATTGACTTTCATCAAGTCTGTAGAGAAAAACACTGTCACATGTTCACACAATTTGCTTTTCACAGCAATTCATAGTTTAAACAGCCATGCAGCAATGTGCATCCCTAGAGTAGAAATGATAGATTTCAATTTTGATTTGTTTGTACAGTAAATACAATGTAGCTCTGTGACAAATTCAGTGATAGTAGATATTGTATTTTTCTATTGTTTACAGTCCACTGAGGTAGATATGATTCCACAAGTAATTCTTGACATCATTTGAGGTCACAATTTTGCTGAAATTGACACACAGGCTCCGGAATGGGGGGGGGGGGACACTAAATCCAAACAGTATCAAAAGCAACTTGTGATAGCAATCAATCAATCACAAATCTCTTGAAAGCTGCTATCAATCGCAACCTGTGATCGATTGATTGCAGTTCTCTGTCTTAATTTCAATCATAACTATTTTATAAGATGGATTTGCATTCAATCGTAAAGTTGTGATTGCTTTGAAACAATCACAAGTCTTTATAAGATGGGGCCCTGTGCTGCCCTCAACACTTCATGGGTCTTTTGATGAGAAATTTTACATACCCGTTGGTTTATTGACATTTTCTAGAATTATGCCATCTTGAAAAAAAAAAAAATCTCTAAAAGAATATCAACTTCCTCTGAAGATTTTAAAATGGTGGCAAAACTTTGACATTTGACGTCTGTTCATTTTGAATAAGAAACAATCTCAGGTTGTTGTTGTTGTTTTTTCAGCCCCCTTTCAGATGATGACAGAATTGAATGTTTACATGTATTTTCTACAAGAAATGTATACCCAGTGCAATGCCAGATAAAATTTAAAAAGTATGTACAGTTGTAAGGATAAACTACATACAGTGTACATAATTCCTCTAATTGTCTAGTATATTTAGTGCTCAATCTTCCAGTTACTTGACCATAAAAATGTCTTCATCATCTGCAAAATGTTACATTTAATAATGTAATGAATTTGGTAATATGAATATGTTAAATGTAAAGAAAATTCAATAATGGAAGGAAATAATGGCTTATTCATTGCCAGACTAGTTTTGTTTTTCTTTTTTTATCATGCCACACATACATGTACTACTCTTCAATCTGCAGTACACATTTCAGGAACACACAGTGTCATACCATTGAAGGCCAACAATGCCTAATGGTGGCATACATGTACGTGTCACAAGAAAAATACAGAAATAGGCCTACAATTTTTTTTTTCCAAATCTACACATAGTTAAATGTATTAAACTCTTCTATTTGAAATAACCTGACAACTACACAAGTGAAAAACAAACAAATCCACGAACAGAATTGAGTCATGAAGTATCATGGTCATACGCATTTCCAGGATGTAAAGAGGTTATTTTTTTTTTTTCTCTGTCACGTAATACACTCTTGGTATGGTCTAGAGAGCTAAACATGAAACTATCATTGTCAGTAGTAGAATCTTATCTAACAATGATAAATTGTAGCACAATTGAACAATCTACTTCTGGTCACCTACAAAAACTCTCACCAAGAGAACCTCTCCCTGCAAAAATTCTTAATATCCCATGAAGAGAATGGCTGATTCCTACTGTAAATACTTCCTTTCTTTTTCTTTAGGCTACTGGTATACAATTTGTACGCTTTGTCACCAAATAACGAGTCGCTACACATGATTTGGCATCATCCTCACCCAAAAATCAATTCCTGAATTGTTATGACAAGGCCTCAACCTTCTGTAGAGCTGGATTTGTCTGCAGGGCATGAAAAAAAAAAAAAGCCTTTCATTGTTCGGATTTGCCGTACTGATTCTCTCTCTCTCCCCCTCCCCAATTTCCAGGTTTTGTGTTTCATCTAATGATGTCACAGGGTTCACAGCCACACAACTTTCTTTAGGAAAGAAAAGGTGCAAGGCTAATTTGTTTGGCAAGCCTTCACCCCAAGTTGAGTGATGTCAGAGAACTCTACTTCTTTCCTGAAAAAAAAAAGAGAAAAGAATATTATATAAAAAAAAAAACTCATGTCCACTGCGACTATGATATTACTAGTCTTCTCTCACAAACCCTTTCCTCGGCTGGTTTGCTTGTAACAAGATCCAAGCCAGTGCCATATCAGTTATTATTATTAACATTAGTATTAGTACCGTATCATCATTATTATTATTATTATTATTATTATTATTATTATTATCATTAGTATTAGTATTATCATTATTATTATTATTATTATTATTATTATCATTATTATTACTATTATTATCATTATATTATTATTATTATTATTATTATTATTATTATTATTATTATTATCATTATTATCTATTCAGCCAAATGAAAGTAACAATAACAGTTGAATACAGAATGTTGATTCACTGATCAGTTGTACAGACAATGATTTCGTCAACATTTGTACTTGTCCTGTCAAAACCCAGTTTGTTTATAAATGCATAGAATTAATGGCCCGGATTATATCTCCGTGGTATAAACAAGGTGAATCAAGAAGCTCTACTAGTATTCTACACCTAATTTGTGTAAGATCTGATGAAAAAAATGCTGTATACACCATTTGTATGCACATATGTGATGCTTATACAGCCACTGAACCATTTTGCTCTACGTGATTAATCAATTTTAGCTACATGTACTTATGTAAATTTACCATACTGTTATAAACCATCCACTGAAAATAGTTAATAACAAATTCAGTGTTGAGTGTTGCAAATGCTCATCATTCAGGCATCACTTTGTAACACGCATTCGATTAAGATCAGTGTCCAATGAATCTACATCTATTGCATTTATGTGTATAGGCCTATACTGTGAATCAGCACACATTTTTTTTTTTTTTTTGGTGGACTTGCATTGCACTTCAATTTGCTTCAATTTGATATTTCAAACAAAGTTTTGCTTCTTGACTTAGACACTGCAGTTCAAGGTTAATATACGCAAAAGATTTAGCGCCAACTCTCACATCACATCCAGATCAGATGTGATGGATTTACCTGTAAACGGCTAGAGATCTTGCGTTGAGTATTCAAAACATTACAAAAGTCCATCTAGGAGCTACTAACCAGTGCAGTACTCAGTATACCATTGTGTAAAATTGTGATAAGACCTATAAAAGTCTTATGCCAGAAGCATCTAAACTTACACCAGCTTATCATGGAATTGTTGCCATTCAACTAAAAAAGGGGAATGAAACGGGTATCGGTACGACGGTATAGTGATCGTGGTAGGGTTATTACAAAAGAATAGGGAAAAATCATTCCATTTCATTAAGAAAGAAAAACTGTGAGAAGATGAGGTAAAACTTTCACAAATGTTATCAAGTTCAAAGGTGGTGACAGACACAATAATTACAACAAAGCAAATGGTATCAATCGTGATTTTAGATTGTCAAATACCTTCAAGTCCTACTGATGCGCTCCCAACACTGATTGACATGCAGCTGAGCGCGAGCACCAGGCCCCCAACGAAAACGCCCGCTGAGCCCAGGGGCCGACTCCCGCTACACGAAACCATGTCCCAGCAGTAACCCGATCAGCCGATAACTTGGGGAAAGTTTGAAGTGGTCACTAATTCCCAATAATATATCCTAAACGGCTTGGCTTGAGTTACATTCTTCCGCAGCAAATATCCAAGAGCAACATCGTGATTCCTTCCGTTTACTGGCGACAGCAGGTTCAGCAGCTAGGAACGATTTCAGGTAGAGAACGGAGACTCTGTGTAACAATGTTTAGTCAGCCGAACCAAGCCTTGCTAGCCTACAGGTGACCTGAAACTTTTTCTTTGTGTACGTTCAATGCACCTCGCTCAAGCTTGCTCTACTTGCTATTAGGGCTTTCCCATCGTTTACGAAAAAAGAGAGAACTCGGCGATTGACCGTACTCGCACTGAGATTACCCTGTGGCTTTAGCCACGCATCACCGCATGCCTTGTGAAAACAAATCGGCTACCGAGATTTTATCCCTTATCTCTATCCTCTGTTATCCTCTTCTTTTGGTTGTTCAATTTGGTCGTCTGTCGGTCTGCCTGACTGCTATTACCCTGTGAATTTACATAAGTTTCCCATTTCTTTTTTATCCTTCGAAATATGAAAAGATCTTTACCTGCAGCGGCCAGAATGTGAAATAATGTGCCATGGTAATTAATACTAGAGTTCCGGAAAGATTATAATCATAGAACTGCTGTCATCTTCTTTCCTTCTATTCATGAAAATTATCAAACTAGTTCTTGAAGCTGATATTGATAATGCAATAAAGATGAAATGCTATATAATCATACTTCGTATTTTGTATGTCTAGCCCTACATGAATAGGCGAGGCTTATATTATCTCTTATATGCACACATCCATGATAATATATGACGATTCTTATCGTAAACGGGTTAAACGTTACTTCTGAAAAAAAAAATTGATGTAGGGTAAGTCCATCATCAGATTATGCAAAATAAAACCTTTCCAATGATGTGAATGATACAGTTATGATTAAAGCTATCCCATATTTTCCTGTCACTTCCTTCGTTTTTATATCACGTTTATTGCAAATATTCTCAAATCTCCAAGAATAGAGTTAACTCATTTTGCCAGCAATATTTTCTTCTATCGAAACAATCGTCTTTACGAATAATCAAAAGGAGAGTTCTGATTGGTCACTCCAATATTTGGTCATTGGTCATGTGACTCAGTTTATGAATGGTGGATGAGATAAAGAAATAATTCAGTTTATAGCCATGCATATATATAAGACATTAATGACACCTATTTATATGCTTTATTATCATTTACATTATCTTATGAAAAAAAGAATACATAGGAACTTAACCATGAAATTGGACCTTTTTGGCAAGGGTATACATTCTTATTCGTCCTAAGACTTCTTAAAAATGATTTCGAGTGCAAAAAAAAATGGAAAAAGTTGAAGATTTCAATTAGGTTTTCTTAGACAATAATCGAATTCTGAGGAATACTATTCATCTTTGCAGTATGCGTCCTGAGGTGTTATCTTCTTTTCAGACGTACGTTTATTTCTGTGCTTTCCGCTGTGACGATCACCTTGCCCATTATTCTCGTCATTATCACCATAGTGACTATTATCATCATCATTATCTCTGTCATCGCCGTCTTCAAAGTCATCTTCACAATCACCATAATCACTATAATTAAATCGGCTTTGCCATTTATTTTCATAATTATTACAATGTTACATCATCATTACCATCGTCATCATATCGCCATCATCGTCACCATCATCATCGCCATCATCATCGTCATCATCATCATCATCATCATCATCATCGCCATCATCATCGTCATCATCATCATCATCATCATCATCACCATCATCGTCATCATCATCATTCACTATCACCATCATCTTCCTTGTTTCTGCGTATTTTCTTCCACTAATTTACATTCTCGAAGTGTACTTATATAGACTATAGAGGGCAGGCGATCTGAATGAACATGGAACTTGAAAGACGCGTTGCGTCCACAGAACTGGTTGCGTCTCTTGAAGAAGCAACCAGACAACGTTACCAGTTGATGTGTTTCATTATAACGCCATCTCTTGTCAGAAAGTATATAGTATTACCGTTCGCCGCAACTTCATGTTGGCGACAATGTTGCAGACATGCAGATGGCCCTCGACAACATAAACAATGTCAAATAAGTTCATTAATTCCTTCAGGATAACGACCATATGCAGATGAAGACGTACGTAGTCGAAGGTATGTATAGGGAATGAGGATCCTCTTGGTGTGCAGTGATTCTGCTTCTGTCTACCATCTTTATTAACATCAGCACCATCGGCATTATAATCGTCGTCA
The DNA here is from genome assembly GCA_033980235.1 of Diadema setosum. Taxonomy (NCBI): domain Eukaryota; kingdom Metazoa; phylum Echinodermata; class Echinoidea; order Diadematoida; family Diadematidae; genus Diadema; species Diadema setosum. The sequence goes on along the minus strand of CM067061.1, from coordinate 37,064,935 downwards.
TCATCGTCACCATCGCTGTTCTCGTTTTCTTTATTATTTGTTGAAAATCTTTGTTTCTGATCTCCAAATATAAAGAGAATCCCATGCGTTCTCAGTTGATGTTTCATTTCCTTTTTTTTTTTTGGGGGGGTTAAGTATTACATGTAGTTTGTTTCCTTATACGGCTCTCTAACGCTATATTGGACAGGTTGGCTATTTCAAGGAGGAAAATGTTTATGATAATTCCTCTCTCTTATTTCATCACACACAAAGAAAAGATATCAAGTAACGAGTGTTGGGAAATGTAGTCAAAGGCGGCAATAATATGCAACACCAGCAATGCACTGAGACCATGAACTGCTATTTCTCCACACTAAGTGCTCGAGATATTTATTGGTAGCGTGTAAAGGAACAATGTCTTGCAATAGTTCCCATAACCATAGGAAACATTAATCCTTTTATTTGCAGAGACTTTGAAGGCACCCGCAGCGTTGATATAGGTGCAAGAAAGGCCAGCACATCTTTTTTTTTTTAAATGTCTGCTTGCAAAATATCTGCTTGTACCAGATAATCTTAATATACCTAGAGTATAATACTATGACTGCATAGTATCATACCCTAGGAGTATGCCAAATATTATTACCAGATACAGTAAGTGAGTGATTAAAGGGATCGCACGCCTTATGAAAGACAGAATGCGTAACACATCGTGCCATTTTACGGATGTTCATATTGCAACAATTGGACTTTCTCTTGTAAACCAATACGATAATGGACACTCTTCTACATTGCTCTGTGTAAGGAGATTGAAGGAAATACATTATAAATATAACTTTTTGAGCTGATAAATGACGCATTATTTTTAATGTCGGTTTCATGGTATAAAAAATCTTTCGTATCTAACTTGTGTCAGACTGAGTGCTATAATGCTACAAGATCAAAGCCAGTTTGATCATATCACTCGATACATAACATGGTAGTGACGTACATGTATACGAATGACACTATAGTTTTGAATATGAAGACATAACTATACAAAAGTTTATGCGCAGCGACATATCTTAGCACGTCATTTTTTTTCATACATTATGTCCAGTAAAATAATTAGAGGACAAGGTATGTATCCGTATTTAACGTAATCAATAATTCATTACACAAATAAAACGATTTAATGCGTTACCGTAAAGACAGACAATAAAGGTAATAACAGAGGCAAGAGCACAGCTCACTAGAACTTTAAAAACGTCGTTGTTAAACGGTTTAAATTGTTGAAATAAACACATAATATCCGAAAATGATATCCGCGACTTGAAAAGCAACTTACTCTCATATTTGCTTCTTTCTAAATAATTATCCAAAATGCATTTGAGCCACATGAAAAGCAACTCACTCTTCCTCTTCCCCCTCTCTCTCTTAACCCCTTAGAGTGACATGCCACTCAGTGACTAAGGCAATGTTTATAAATATAGCATAAGATCCGATAAATAAAATGACAGAATGATTATATAGCTTATGGAAGTCACAGAATTTTGAAATGTCACAATCATGTTCATAAACATTTTTTGTGTACTTTTACTCTATTCCTCACAGTCAATGTGACTAGGGCATGACAATGCACTTCAATACAAAGGACATTATTCTCAAGGGGACAGTAAACTTCATCTACAAAATAATGATCAAGTTTATAATCTTCTCTGTAAGACATCACAAAGTTTGTTCTCTGAAAGTCATATGAAAGAGATGATTTGATTACTATATACCGCTATGATATCCATGTTGTCCATTGTGTTTCTGTCCTTCCTTTTCGTTAAGGACTATGAATTTTTTAAACAAAATTATCGCTATCGATAAGGGAATACTCAGCAGGGGAAAAAAAATAGACATTGTCTGTGTGTTGGTCGGAGTCATGACCATAATTGTGATTATTAAAGAGACGTGCATTAACTCGAACAGAGGTTTAAAAATAGGTTCTAAATGTCTAGGGAAACAGGAAAAAATCGTTCTTACAATCGCTAAAATAGTGATATTCATCTTTGACATAAATATATAAGTTATTACGGAATGGGCAAATATCGGCCGGCATTGGATGACTCCGCGTATGATCACGTGATGGTAAAACAATGTTATTGTGGTTTCTTGTTCTCCTACAGGCGAAAGAGCGATATACAGTGTGCCTAATGATGAAACGATAACAATTTTACCGCAAATCGGTAGAATGAGCTTTCAAATTCTAAGCAAGCTTACTCAAAGCATCATAGTAACTTAAGCCCCCTCAAGATTATTGTATCTTAAACCTTCAGCATGAAACTTTCTGTATGTTCGCATGTTTCCTTACCGCGGCCGTTATCATTCTACATTATTCATTATTGCTCCACATAGGACAACGCAACACGGGGGGAAGATTTTCATAGGCTGTGGTATAGTCAATTGCTCGGGTTTAATCAGTATCAGGTATACCAATAACTAGGTTGATGTCTAGACTGAAACTTTTCTTCAGTAGAATTATTCCTTTACATGTTACTTACCATCACTTCTCCATGAATAAAGTTTTAGGCACAAATTTGCTGGAAAGCCTTCCTGGAGTGAATAATCATGACAAATTGAAGAAAATGGACATAGTGCGAGAATTTGAAGGGCGTTTTAACTAGGAAAAAAGAAGCATATCATGCTCGACGAAATTAAAGCACAGCTGAATCAGTATTTGTGTCTAGTCAATTTGGAGAAGACTTAGCCTTTCTTGGAGAAACGGGAGTGCCCAAACTCCAGAGAGCTGCTGCATTACCAGAAAAAGATACAAAATACAAGAACATTAATTCTCAGTGGATTTCAATTCAGTTTGTGCACCACGTGACTGTAAGGGGTAACATTCGTCACTTTCAGGCACTACCGTGTCTTAAAGTTTGTTGCGTAGAATCGTGTAGAGAACACTGGGACATTTCTCAGACATCGCCATGCGGTATTACAGCAGAAATTTCCGTCTTTTTGCTTGATTCTCGACTAGTGGGCGTGCTCGATCCACTCTGACGAGAGCTAGGAACGCTCGTGCTCATGCGCGAACAGCTTCGTGAAGACCAGTTCGTTGCAAGACTGTCATCATCGTCGAAATCCAACTCGTCATCGGAGGCGATCTCGCTGACAGGAGTATTGGTAGGGGGTACGGTGGGATTTGGAAAGCGCATCCGCAAAGTAACTGTTCGAATTGGAGCACTGGCCGTGCCTTTCGACGCGTTCATTGGATCCATGTCGCTTAGAAGAGACGTCTCGCGGGTCTGATTATTTGATCTGCGCATGCTCAAGCGCACCCGCGAGGGCGCGTCGCCGCCTCCGATAGTGACGTCACAATCGTCGTTTGCGCTCGGAATGTAAATAGGGTCTGGATAGAGGGGCTGACGAGATCTACGCGGAGATGACAAAGATGACGCTTCGTCGCTCGCTGAGGGCGATGTGTAAGTATTTCTTGGAGAGAGTCGCGATTGCAGGGGAAAGCTCCTCGAGCTATGTTCATCCACGCTCCCTTGTGGAGACGTCTTACCACTCCCGTCAGGAATGCTTAGCAGTTGAATGCTCATTAGTCTGTCATTGTAATTTGGCGCCAATCTGAGCGACTGAGTGTCGACCCCATTTGCCGCGGGATTGCAGGCACTGCGAGTCGATGTTCTGTCCCTGCTCGAGCGCATCTGCGAGCTGAGGGCCTGTAGCCTATGCTTGTACTCACTGATGGCTGTCTTAGCGTCTCTTTCCACAAGGTCTTCCGATATGTGCGGACGTCTCTCTTCGGCAACTAGCGACGCGTGAGCCACGCGCCGCTTGGCTGCGCGTGGTCTCGGACGATGCGCCCTGCTAGAGATCGGAGGATGCTTTTCGTCGACTAATCGGATGATCTCTTTAATGTCGAGTCTGTCGGGATCCTCAAGAGCAGCCTTTTCCCGCCTTAAATCGGCCTTCAGTTTGTCTAGAGCTTGCTGCTCTTGGTGATGTTTCAGGTCAAGTTCTCCTGGGGTCGGTTTAGACATCGTTCTCATGAAACCCGTCCGTACATCCGTAAGCGGTCGTTGGTACGATCCGGACCTCATCGCTCTACTGCAGTTTCGTACCCTTTGTGCGATTGGCGTCCTCGACTGGAAGCAGTCCACCGGCGGGGCTGGCCTGCCAAACGCGAGGTATGACCCTCCATTGGTAACGCGGGCGCCATTTTGAGCAGGAACATCCTGCAGATCTTCTCCTTGGGTGGGAAAAGGTGCAGAGATTGTCGTCGGACCAGTGCGGCGCTTCACCGTCAGCACCGGGACGTGTCGGTCCCCCGGAAGCTGCTGACTGGAAGCCGGCAGCGTAATAGCCGAAGAAATTCTGTTGGAGCCTCTGGTTGGTTGAGATGTCTGATAAGGTCCGCCCATAGGGAATCCTGTGATGTTTATAGAGGAGTCCCTTGGATTGGTCAGAAAGTAGCAGGCTGTCATCTCCGAGTCATGTTGCTGCAAGGAAATACAATGTAAAGACAGGGAGGAAAAGATATTAGTCCTTCTTGGAATTTTAACATGCCTAAATAAAAGAAACTGTTATGTCTTTTACAACATCGTGTGCAGTTGGTCACTCGTTGTCAAGTAACGTTTTTAGCAGCGTCATTAAACGTTATGATTAAAATATGTGTGCGATTCGAGTCTTGATGGGAGCACTCAAGTAAAAACAAAGAACATTAAAACTGTTATCATCTGAACATCATCGGCACTACATCTTGAAGCTTGAAAAGTTATGATATCGGCAAGTCCAAATTCGTACAGTATAGTACAGTTTGAAAGAAACTATGAAGAGACCATAATACATTTTATGACTCAAATTGTATCAAACGTATTTCTTACAAACTTGTAAAACAGTTGAATTGGAAAATGTGTACTTTGTATTATACATGTATATTACCATTTTGTAGGATGGAAATAAAGTAATCGAAATGAAATGAATTGAAACTACTTGCAAAACACAAAAAGATATAAAAACTATCACAATTCAACGATGGTAAAATACCATCGATGATAACTTTCTAAGCGTGAAAACAAACAACCGAAATAAGGACACACCGCAGATGAATTTAATACGCTTTTAGATACTCAATAAGAAAATGGATGAATTGTAAGCGCAAAGACATCGGTAAAGAAATACCCAGTTCCTTCATATACAACTCTAAATTATTATGAACAAAAGAATTCTTCTCCTTTGCTCTTTCCTCCTCCTCTGTAATTTTTGTCTCTTTTTCGTTTTCTTCCACTGCTGTTCCTCATATTCACCATTACTTTTCGTCAGAAAGCATCATTGTGAGCATCATCATAACAGTGCTGAATATTATGATTATGAACCCCATTTCGCAGAAATATTTCAAACTCAGCTCTTGGGTTTGTTTGCTTGTTATAAAGTTTCCTGTTTTCAAGACAGGATATTGTGTCTGATGAGAGTAGATACCAGCTACCCAAGTATCGTACTCTAATAATGGCACAAATAGTACTTTGCGTTCCTGAAAATAGATATTATTATAAACATTTATACCTCCGAAAGATGTATAATGCCCAACTGAATTCATGTACGGCACACCGGTTTTCGGAAGTAAAGTGTTAAATAATCTGGAGAGCTGAAAGTGGGAAACCATCACCGACTATTGGAGGATTTTCAGGTGGTGGTGAAACCCGACAACCATACAATGCTTTACTATACCTTAATCACTCTGCGCCATCAATGGAATATGGTGTCATAAATGTCGCATTATTGCGTCATATAATGCACTATGATTTATACCGACAGACTGTTAAGGACTGATCGTAAAAGAGAAAATACTATTTATGTCGAACAATGAAATGTTTATTATTCAGCCGATATGGATGTCATTAACGCATGCATATAAGAGGGCAGAATAATATTACCAAATTGCATACACAAAGGCAGCGGAAGTGTTTGGGTGCGGCTTCAGCCCCTATTTTGAGCTACAAAATGAAGCATATTTATAGGTCATAGTGTGGTTGGGCTACGGCAAGAAAAATATATATTCATTTATTCATTGATGCCAGCTCATGGATTACAAGCCAATTTAGCAGTTAGTGTGCATATAGCACAATGGATTTCAAAATTTGTGCAATGCGCAATTGAATGCATAAACATATCTATAAGGTTTCAATTAAATTTATCGTCGCAGAAATTGCAAAGAGGAAAAATTGAATCATCAACAGTGATCTTTAAAAAAAAAAACATAAGTTGACACACAAGAAAGAAAATCGTAGCTTAAAGGGATGGTACCGTATTGGTGGAGATGAGAATTGGACTTTTCACTTTTTGCGAGATACCAAGAAAACACTTATGAAATAGTACAGAGCATACCATTTTAAGAGGAATTCAAAGTTTATTTGATGAAAATCAGGTTCGGAATAACTGAAACATCCAAAAAAAAAAACCAAAAAACAAAGTAAAACAAAGTGATCGTAATAAAAGGTGGGTCCCACTCTTTATTAGAATCGCTCTGTTTTGGATATCTCAGCCATTTCAAAACCAATTTTGGTATGGTATGGTATGGTATTTATTTCCGTATAAAAATAAAAACGGGTGGATTGCCCATATTCAGCGTTGCCAACATGGCAACGCTGTTCTTCCATGGGGTCCACATACAATGAGTACAATATTATGAACACGTACAAAACAAATTATACAGACATGCAGGTGGAAACACATACAGTAAAATGGGAGAGAGAAAAAAAAAATTTCATCAAATAAATTTTGAATTCCTCATGGAATTACATGTTCTTTCATATTTCATAAGAGGTTTCTCATTATCTCACCAAAAATGTTAGAAACTGAAATTAGGTCTCCACAAAAACAATACGATCCCTTTAAACTAACAGTGTTACTAATGGAAGAAATTAAAAAACCCACTGAAATTATTTCCATATTTAGATGTAGGGTTCAACCCCAGATTTCCAATACACGTATACCGGGTCCGGCGTTCGCGCTGAATCTACCTATGTATTCATATTTCGGTTCAGTCTAGTCTTGTTATCCTGAGCAATAATTATTCTGGGAACATCCCATTTTCCCTGTCTTATACGCCATGGCGACGATTAATCACGTAAGGTCGTTGATTAAGAATTCATGTGTATCAATAACAACCATGTGATTTATGAATAATCAAGGTTCATGTTCATCAAGTATTAATGCGGAAAGGTACAATATATACATGACACCTGTTGCTGTTGGGATCGTTTACGTATATGATCGGAAGTCCATTTGCGATTCAATCGAATGCAGTATCGTGACAATGTACATTTTCCACGTACGACCATGATATTCAAATTTGAGTTATTCTGATCAATATAATGCACCGTCATTTAAACGGAAAATATATACACGTACCTATGTATAACACACAGCAAAGGTTTTTTTTTTCGCATATGCGAAAGTAGCCGTAGATTCTTGTTCTCGGTGACGAAGCAAATTGGGAAATCACGATATTGATTTAGTTTGTAATATTCTATACTTTTCAATACATGTAGCAGATTGTCATACACCAGGGAAATGAACAAGAATAGATCCCACAAGCTATTATATAGTACATAAAACTAGCCTCTTATTATTTCTGACGCTTGATGCACACTTCGGGAATAACCAATAGACTCTGCATCTATTGCCGAAATAATGAGAAGACAATCATGTAATCACATCAAATTACAGAACCATAATATACAGTCCAGACCTTCAAAATAACAGTCTGTTCTTTACGCAGTAGCACACATCTAAAAGTTTCCCTATAGTCCCAGTGGAACGTCACGTCCAATCAATAACGAAGTGATCTTTCAACATTTAACACTTACTTCCGACAGCAAATCTGGCAAAGAAATACGGAGGACCTTGAATAATAATATTCCCTGTCAGCGTTGTGGGCAAAGAGTATAAGCTCGACACTGTGTATCTCCATATTAGTTGCTGGGCAAGACAAGTCATGATGTACGCCCACTTTGCCTAAAGGCGCCAGTTTGAGCAGCTTACACTTGGGTTAGACCACTTGTTACGACGTGCACCTTACACCGACATCTTATCATTCGGAAACCGTTGGAATCTCTACGGCCTGGCGATAAACTGACGTCAAGTGCAAAATCAACAAACAGTAGTTCCGATGGGTCATTCCTATCAGTGAGTCCTCCTTTACAGTGAGAAGACGCGACGATTAGTAGGCCTATTTAGTTTATTACAGAAGAGCTCCTATAACAATGCCAAAGCCGTGGTGGCAACGAGCTTTTGCAGTGGGTCTGCGCGCTCTGATCTGAATGCTAATCCACAGCGGTAGAGACTACAACAGTAGAAGTGAACTTACAGAGGAGTTAGATCACCACCCTATCCACACCTATGCGCTCAATCTATCGGTTGATCGAACACAAGGTGATCTCACTATTTAGAACTGAGAGAATGTCGTCTGACACCATGAGATTGATTACCCGATATCAACTATCGTAATCATGATCGACAGTATCCTCCGTGATACGAGAAGTGATATGTGATATAATTAACTTTAAATAGTGCATGATTCTCGTATACACCAAACTTTATTATTTATATTATGTGAACATCAAACCAAGGCCTTGGTAAAGCAAGTATTTGCAGGCTGATTGTGCACTATGGAGTACATTATCATGAACATATATTTTCATTAACTCGTCAAACAGTACAATTGCAATAAAGATATTAATTCTCTTGCCATTATTTCCAATATACAGCCAACAGGCCAAGATAATTATTACTCATGTTGGCAACATAAGCTCTCGAGGCCCGTTTTGAATCAGGGAGATTTGTATCTTATCGGTATATATATCATCCTCCGAAAAACCTCTCATATCGTAGGACTGCACTCTTTCACTCACTGTTTTACTTTTGGTTTGGCATTCTAAAATATGATAAGTGAACACTCTGTGGGAGAAATATCTCACGTATCATTATCCTGAGACGAAATAACAGCAAGACCATGAAAAGTGATGGTGAGGACATCGAATATTACACAATTATTATTCGTCGATATTATATTCCCATCGTTCGCTATCATAATAGTAGCAGTAGTAGCAAGATTATATTTTCTTCAAAAGAAGACAAAAACTTAAATGGTGCACACAACAGTCAACTGGCATTTGAGGAATGTAAATGACAAAATGTGTCAATCGTTATGTCTAGCATCAGTAACTTATATGTTCAATAGCATTTTTTTTTTCAGTTGCAAGATGTACTAGAGAAAACGTTGACTAGTTTCTTCTAGTTATATATTATCTTTGTAATTGATGTTTCTTAATGTATTTTTTTTTTCATCCATGTGACAAGCTAGATGCTTGGCTCTGTACTTTTGAGGTCAGATACTATAGTTCTGCAACATCAGACCTTATTTTCTCTCATTTGAAATTGAAAAGAAGCACAGTATGGAATTGGGAATGCAGCTGGGAAAAGAATCTCCCCTTGACGTTACGCGAAACGGAGTCTTACAGCTCCAAGGGTCCTCTTAGGTTTTTCGTAATCCTCTTGCTATACCGCCTCAACAGTTCTATACAGTTGCCATTCTATTCTATTCATTCTGTTCTATTGCCATTGTTGCACGCCAAACCGCGTACGCTCTTTAATTTGCCCTCACCATGAATGTACATCGTGACCTTAAAGAGTGAATAGGTACAGCGACATTACATTAATCCAGCTGGGGAGGAGCGATTTTTGCTCCGTAGATATGAGGAGAAAGTCATCTCATTCTCTTACAATAGTACAGATTACCAGGACCAGGTTTTGCATAGAATATTGATTAGCAACACTTATCAGGATCCACACCCTCAGGAACGATTAATGACGAACATGGGGGAACGCTGACAAAAGTTTGATGTGTATAGATAATATCCCTCGGGACATCAGCCCATTGCTCGTTTCTATACACCTATGAAATATTTTGCCCCATCAAGACAACCCCTTAAAAAATAGAGGCCAGACGACAGATATGTTATCGTTGTCCTTTTCTTTTTCTGGTTTGCTAGTTGTCATAAACTTTGTTTCAGAGACTACGCCACGAGTTTCAAAGTAAGATTGGGCTGATGAGATGGGTGAATTTGAATTTTCTCTAGCGACAATGCAAGGATGACACAAGGATGCATATTAAATAAGAACTCGACTATCTTTTTTTTTTTCATCTGCTTGTAACTTTTTTTTCGGAGGGTGGGGGGGGGGGGGGGCGGGGCGCCAGTAAAAAGACATTGAATTTACCGAGGTTGCATGAGATAAGACAGGTCTGTGATATTGAATATAGACACAGCATCAACAGCATTGTCAATCTTATCGAAGTGAAGAAGATTGCCGTTACGACAACGATGCGAGTATGATAACGCCTACGTCACACATTATATAATCCTTTGGTATGAATGAAGGAGCGTGGTGACTTTGGCGTTATAGGTTCATCAGGAGGACGCGTTACACCGACAACATCCATGAACATTAACGGCCCCGACATACGGCTGATTTTTGAAAGGAAGTACATGCATTGTAGGAAGTAGCCTCTCTGCACGGCTATACCTTAGTCCCTGCATGTATCCCCCATAAAACATGCATGGGGATCACGTTGCCCTTGCCGCTTGTTATTCATCAGGCTTCATACATGGATGTGTTGAGCATTTGTGCTTATTCACATCACGATGTCTAAGAATTATACAGTATAGAGAACTCTCGGATGTTTCTTTGAAGCCCAAGGATAAAACTCATTAGTTTTGACGACAATGAAGAGGGGAAGAAAGAGGGAGAAAAAAAGAGGAAGGAGGGATAGGGATAGGGAGAGATAGGTTGAGAGGGGTAGATAATAGACAGACTGTTAGACAAGTGCGTTTTGTATAGCTAAGCAAAGGAAATGGAAATATGGGACTCTGAGAGAGGCACACAGGTTACACAGACAGACAATAATGGAGAAGAAAATGAACGCGATAAAAGAATCCAGAGGAAGATAGAATGAAGAGAGAAACATACTGATAGATAAATAGATATATAAACAGATGGATAGATGAATAGATCAATAGATATATAGATAAGTAGATAGATAGATGGATGGCTGGATGAATAGATGGTTAGATAAATTGGTAGATAGATAGATAGATACATAAATAAATAGATAGATAGATAAATAGATAGATAGATAAACAGATCGATAGATGAATAGATGGATAGATAAGTAGATAGATAAATAGAAGAATTGATATTATAAATAGATAAATAAATAGATAGATAAATAGATAGATAGATAGATAGATAGATAGATAGATAGATAGATAGATAGATAGATAGATAGATAGATAGATAGATAGAGAGATAGATAGGTTAGGTAGATAGGTAGATAGAGAAATAGATAGATAGATGGAGAGATAGATGGAGAGAGAGATAAAGAGAGAGAGGGTGGAGAGAAGGAGAGGGAAGGGAAGAGAGGACAGCGGGAAAAAGAGGAGCAAACTTTACCAGGCTGTGAAATAATGACGTCAGTGTGAGGAGCGACAGGTGCATGGCCACTGAAGGAACTTTCGTTCCCTCGACCCACATGCACATTATTGCCTGTAATAATTAAGAGGTTTTACTCATTTTTCTTTTACACCACAGCGATTGCGAATTTCTAGTATGTTTAATCAATGATGGCCGACGGCGAAAAAACCTATTTGACAATCAGAATGGAGGTCACTATATTCCAGCTTTGTGGTATATGTAATAATATTTTCATGACCGGAATATCAAGTAGGTCAAAACACACTTGCTATGAAAGCATAATCACAGAGGTTCAAGTGGTATAAGAAGGTGACAACAACGCGTGGGTGGTGGTGGGGTGGGGGGGGGGGGAGTTTCAGTGATGCATGACTTAGTTTGAGCAAGTTTTTGGTTAAGTTCAGTTATTTTCGTGTACTAAGAACTAAAAACTTAAAGATTTGACCGCAATCTTCGAACTCTATGCATCACTGATAATGTTCTGTGTTATTAGAAAACGTTGTATGCCTTTGTGTTTTGTCACATTATACTATGTTATGTCATTGAATGTTATGTTATTGAATGTTATGTTATGTTTTGTTTTGCTATGTCACATTATATGTGTTTTCAGCTTTGTGTGGTTTCCTTTTCTTCATGTGGTATTTACATGTATGTTGGTGCATGTTCGAACAGAACCCTTCAACGTGAGACATACATGTTGTAGCTCTGGGCTTCCAATTAGGATATCCATGATGAATATGATGATAAAACGTAACAAAGAGATAAAAATAGATGTGAAAACATGATTTTTCTGTTTCTGGCTTTCTTTCAGGTTCTGATAACATGGTCAGCAACAAAGTGATAGACCATGATCAACTACTGTCCAATGGTCTGCAAAGAGAGAACATGGAGTTATTTTGAGCAACATTTACCCCCAAAACATATTCTGCTGATTCCTCATACAAACTCAAGGGAGTTATTTGACTTTAAAACTGTGCCCACTAGTCTGTTACTGGCGTATCATAAATGAGCGGGAAACGATTAGCATAACTAAAATTATAACTGAACATCATTGCTGCGGACACTATAAAGTCTAAACACACTAAAGTGGTTGTTTCATTTTTGATCGACTATATCTATTGTTCAAGCGCATTGGTTAGTGCAATTCTCACAAAACATCACTCCTTATCCTCAGCACATTTATTTTGAATAGTTTTACACTCTGAAAATACAAGTTAACAAATGAATGCGATGTGAAAGCGTCGTTATTATGTTTTAGAGTGTAGAGAGTGTAGAGACACTAAAATACAACTAACCCTTAACCCTCTGTGCTGTTGTATCGTAGTCATGAAACTGTGCAATGATATCAATTTACTGTAACTTGGTAACTGATTAACAAATTGCCTTCATCCACGTAAATAAGCACCGAGTATTTAGTGTTTGAAGTAATAGCCGTGATAAAATTTGTTGGCACGATACTCTGTTACAGGGATTCGAACCTACGGTCATCTGATCGCTAGACAGGCGTCATATCCACTAGACTACCGAACTTCCGCCCGAAAGCCAGTGATGGTTCTGATCTCTTGTAGCAGCGGGTACTGCATATTATCTATTCAAATTCACGATTCTTGCGTCGAGTTGTATGTATATTACAGCTTGATAAACAAAGTGCCCTGCATCGACCGAAATAAGCACCAATTATTCAGTATTGTACACGATTGGAGGAATAGCCATGATACAAATCATCGGCATACAGACATATTCTTATCTATGGAAATCTAGAAATCAGGAGGTTGTGGCTTTTGTTCATTCTTATCGACGATATCGATTTATGTACAACTGAAGGCGAATTCTAAACCTGACCACGGTTCATGTATTTTTAGTGTTTTGTTTGAAAAAGTGTGTTTCGCAAAGCTGCTTATCATCTCGGTAGCAATAAATTGTGACGCGGATGTTACACTAAATCTGTTCACGTGACAGTCGGTTGCTATGTTCAGCTGACTTGATTAACATTCTTCGATTATTGCCATGGTAACGAAGTGAACGCATCAATAGCTTCTGTCGCGTTAACACCTGAGAGTGTTGCATAAAGTGTGAACACAACAGGTGACATCCAGAGAAAACCAACACAAGGGAAAGGGGCACAGCGAGATGAACAAAACCCACAACCTTCAATCCCCTTGTTTCATCCTCAATTTATTGTTCACCCAATTTTTTGTGATATAGCAATGAAATTCCTTGCATGTTGGTAGCGCTAAAAATGATAATAAAAGGGCAATAAGTAATATGACAGAATCCTCGTTGTACAATATTACTCAACCATGAAATTCTCAGACCGACTATATACATCCCTGGTAAGAGTTCTCACCTATAAGACAGCCTTAAAGCATGTCATGATTACTTAAAGTTATTCAAACTGTCGATTATTTTTTCTTCACGCGGGGTTTTATCAAGAAGCATTCTCAAACTGTTTTTTTTTCTTTGTCAACCCGATTTCTCATTTGGATTTTGTCATTTCTAAATGTGTGCTTATTCACATCATAAATCAAATAGGAAAGTTTGTATGAAAGATTTAGTTAAAACAGCAAGTCAATGCGTCGTGCAGTCTTTTTGAACCTGTGCGTATGATACAACATACTCATATCAACAGGAAACTTCACACACTCCAAATCATTTTTGCGGTATCTTGTGTTTTCACCGATTGAACTGCCAAACAGTGCATGTGTAGATTTCAGTGGATTAATGCCTAACTTATTTATAACACTTTGTTCAGTGGAATGAGGGCACGTACAAACAATGACATTGGATGCTAAAACGGTCCGCTCCTTGATCAACACGTAATTATGGTCATAATGACCACTGCCAGTGTGTATAAAGCCGGTGCTGGTCCGTTGACTTTAGTCCATTTTGTGTAGCCTCTGTTGGCATGGTTGGATCAAAATATATGATGCTGTCCCTAAGTATGATATTTGTGTGTTTTCACCATGGTAACGTGTAAATAATGGTCGAAGAAGCACATTTCATCTCAGGGAGTGTTACTTATCGTCGACTGGGTAAACTGCACACTAACGCCCACACATCCAGCATGCATGACGTCTTCAAGATTATTCGGGTCAATTTATAGGAAGTTTCCTTGCTGCAAGGTACACAAAACACTCGGAGGAATGAAGAGAGAGAGGGTATGTGTAGGAATGGGGTGGGGGGAAGCCAGGGGTGTGTGAAGAGGAATATGAAGAAGTGTGATGAACAGATATCCGCTATTATGCTTCGTATCTCTCCTTGATGATTCCGCGAAGACATGTATCATTGGATAGAATGTAAACGTGTCTAACCCATATCCAAAATGTAATGATCGCTGGTTGCCAATCAAAGTAATATGCAAGTCCCTTCAAGACGTATACTTGAATGAATTGATGATCGAATGATGTAACGAGCCAAAACTAATCGAGAGCCATATAGGCCTGTATAGCTTTCCAGTCCTCAGCCTATTTCTTTTGTTTAAAAAACACGATAAGGAGCACCATGATCATCAACATTAAAATTAAATCATATATCAGTACCATCACAGTGATTGCTGTATAAGGACATGAAGATCTGGAATTTAAAAAAAAAATGGACATGGGGAGACGACTACAATCAGAAACGTGTCTCCTGAGGCGGCGTCACATTGGAAATGTTCCTTCGAACATTCTCCTATATCTCTTCACATGCATTCTAGCAGTCGAGTGTCTTTCGGTCATCCGAAGGGCTGAATACGCTATCAAAAGTCGAATTCTCTATATACATCATTCTCATCTACTGCAGATATCTCTCTTTATCTACTTTTGCTAACGTTTCTGTTGTTGTTACTCTGTGATGAATGTATGGAAATAATATGGAAGCAAGTCTGTCCCGATTTTGATTCAGCTCTGATTTAAGATCATAAGATCATAAGATGATAATACACCCCCCCAAAAAAAAATGATTCTCCTAAAAATGCACCTCAATAGACTCATAATAGGACTATTTTTTATCTTGACGATGTGATACCATGACAACATCCTCTGCTGCTTACACGTGTTAAATGTTATTTTGATAAAGTCTAGAAGAGAATGGAATAGAACAAATATAATATGATTTTCGTAATGTGTTGTACTTTGTTACTTTCTAACGTTAAGCCCTGCCAGCTCTACGTCATTGGGACAACCATTTCCTTCATTAGCCATATCTTCGACAGGTGTTGTCACTTCACACTTTCAGCCAATCAATTTTGCAATGCTTTGGGAACAATTTGTTGCAAATTCTTCCAAACTTTCAGACGAACACACGAAATGTTAAAAAAACAGAGGCACAGTTACTTGACAGTATGAACAAAATATGCCGATTAAGTTAACATCAGCTTTTTGCGCCTTTTAAGTATATTGAAATTAAGAAGTGAGAGCAAGAACGCAAAGAGTGACAAGGGTGATAGCAAAATCGTCCAGATACTCACTGGTATGTACTTTACCCGAAGTTTCCTGGATGGCATCTTTCATTGCGTTGGCTTCGAACCACAAAACTATACCATATGAACGATAATAATGATGGAGAAAGCTTCTTTTCCTCCGATTTGTTTACAATGGCAGAGTGAATAGTACAGCTGCCTGTCGCTGGATGCAAAGTCCAACTCCAGAATCACTGCATCGTGTCTAACTAACGAGATTGGTTTCAGCATCTCTCGCGACTAAAATGCAGAGTAAGTAAACCACTGCTCTTTCCCCGGAGTGACGGATGGAGATTATGTTCCATCGAGGGAGACCACTTCGCGCTCGAACGACGAATGTTTCAAAAGCTCGTGATTGGCACCATACATTCAACGACGTGATTCGTCAAAACATTGAGCGTGTTTCGCATTTTTTATAGCTTCATGACGGCCATAACACGAGTTGCTTAATCTTAGCTTTCACGACTCTGTGTACCCCCTCTATCAGGCCTAGGACTGATAGTCGTTAATTAAACAGAAATTAAGGACCCGCTGTATGCAATCACACTTACCGTTAGCTGAGCTACGGCCATGGTTTACGAGGGACCATTCTCGCAGTGCTCTTAAGGTACCGTTAGCACTAGAATAAAAGGGGAGTTGTGTACTCTACTGCACTGACAGGAGATATCGCAGTACACCGGTCACGTTGTTTGACCAGCGCGAAAGGCTATCATCGAAACAAGGTCGACATCATGTTTCTGAGTTGTTAGAGTGATAAGGGAAGACTAATGAAAAAGTTGCCGTCATGGCGCTACCTCCGTGGTCAAATCAAAAAGCTGCCGTGCTAATGTGATTTCACGATTTAACTACAATAGAAAAAAAAATGTTGTTCTTGTCTTTAAGCCATTTGATTCATCGCTTTTCATCAAGTATATGCCATTTCACTCGTTGGTCTAATCGATGATTGTAGATATAGGCAATATAAAGAATTTCTTCAGCTGTCCTGGTCAAGCCTTGCTTACAACGGCGGTCTCCTGTAGTATTTTTTTTTTTGTTTTATTCTCCGTTGGCACGATGTAATTAATTTGTCACAATGTTGCATAATGTAGTCTATATCTCAGAATGAAGTTACAAATCATTAGTTCATATAATCATTGCTTTTTTTTTCTACACATCAATTTGTGAGCTACTTCACCGTCAAGTTTTAGTTCACGTTTTCGAGGAAAATGCACAAATTAGGCAAATGAAAAACTGGAACAAACAGAATGATAAGATATCATATTTCATATCAACAGTTAGATTAGTCAACTACGCATGAAGTCAAACATGTCTTGGGCGAAGAGATACACTTGACCCTCAGAAATTACACCGTAAGTATCTCTGTGTATTTGTCTGCATGTTTTCCTTTGTCTCATCACGGGTTTATATCCGTCTGTTAGGGATTTTAATCTTCTTGTAACGATTATCGGTGACATTTGCCAGAAATGGTGAAACAAAATTATTTTCCTTCATATGTCATGAATTAGAACAATGCGCATCTAATCTTCTAGTTTTATATTCATCTCGGGATTGAGATATACACAGAGTCGTCTTTGATCAAAATAAAGATCTTGTTCAGATTCGATGCCCTCTTGTGAGGGTAGACATGGAGACTAACAAAAGAAAAATCGGTCGCCGAATGCCAAACTGGTAATGCAAAATCATGAATTTATACAAAAACAAAAAATAATAATAAACGCCTGGAGATACGTCTGAATCATTTGTCTTCTCCTTTTCCAACTGTAGGCAACTTAAGTGCTTCGTTTTCGTCAAGAATCTTTTAGATTGAGCTATTCATAGCTAGTCAGGTGTCCTTGGAGTGGTTAAAGCACCGCAGAAAGACGGACGTGGTTGCTCTTGAAGACCCAAAGAGGTCTCATACTACACTCGAATTGATCTTATGCGGAAGTTTCTCCCCTCTTATACTTCCTCTTGAAAATTCTCTCTTTGGTATCGCACTTTGCAGAATGAATTCATACTGATGGACGTCTGCTTGGTGATAAGATAGTCTTTATTCAAAGTTGTATCGAATTCTTATTTGATACGCATTGATCTTGTCCATTGCGCGAAATACTAAAATGAATACGCAATAGTCAAATTCATAAGATTTTGCAAGTAATTAAAAGTTTCCACTAAAGGCCTAGTCTATTTTCATCATATTATTCATTAATTTCATCTGCTTTGCCTTCTTCATAATTGTCACATTCATAATTATGATACGACCGAAATGAAAGCGAGCAATAATATATCTAAAACAATGACATAGAAAACCAGACGCTTTATTTGAAAAAGAGTTCAGTGCCAAGCAGCGTACATAATATTCAAATTCTTTCTTTAAAGTGGCAAAAAGAATAGAAAAATAGAATTGGCGGCTTTCGCAAACGCGATAAAAAGCTCGTTAAAATTCCTTTCTCATCATGCCAACTTGAGCGGCGCTCACGAACCTGTCCCTCCCAAATCAAACAGTGAAGATATGATTCAGACTGATCTCCTCGTAGATATGATGACCAACACTGCACACACAATTTAGCTATAAAAGAAATAACTCGACAGAAATAACGAAAAAGAAAATAATATACCTCGACAGGTTTGCTCGTTATCTGAGCAGCACATCGGTTTGATAAATACAGAAATTAATAATGCACACAGTTTGGGGTGCGTGAGCAAGCAATCAGGTGCGCCTGTCAATACTTAAGCAAGTCCCCAATCAGAATCTGATTATCAGTTAGTGATAGAGTTCAGGGGAAAAAGTATTGCATTATACAAACATGCAAGCACACACAAACACTCACACACACGCATACGCATATAATATATAATATATGATATGAAATACATGAAATATATATATGCGTATTAATGTGCATGTATATGTACATAATAATTATAGAGCTGAAGAATGTTATGCAAATAATAACTCTATAAAGATATATATATATATCTATATATATATATATATATATATATATATATATATATATATATATATATATACGTATTACATGTATGCGTGCAGTTGTTTTGGGGTTTTTTTCTTGTCATTTTTAGTTTAATGCATTTTCCTCAAGACCTGACACTACATTTCATTATGGTCACAAGTCAAAGCAGTGCAAAAACAAGACATGCCACACAAACATTGTCAAAATGAAAAAAGAATATCGCTTATTTTGGTCATGTAGAGACCAACCATCTTATGATAGGGGAGGTTGAAAGTGTGTGCAAAAAATAACAACAAACAAAATGGGCAAGGAAAGAGAGGTTACCAACCTGACTGTGTATTACGTTTGTCTGTTATGGTACAAACAAACAATATATTCTAGGCCTGTTTTACAAAGTCTCTTCTTTCTGTGCAAAGTAGGGGGTAATAATAATGTATACGTATGCTATTTGTGGTCCATCCCATGAATAAAAGCCGGGCTGCAGGCGAATTTCTTTGCGAGGAGAAGGTTAGAATCAGTAGCCATGCAGACAAAACTAACAAGATTGCTTGCAAAAAGGCTTAGGAAGATCTTTACACAAAAAGAGGCGTCCCGCATGTCCCCCGTTAGGATTGACTTGGAAGATAGCGAAGTTGTGTGTAAGTGGGTCGAAAGCTGAAGCCATGCCCGACAACCACGTTAAGAAGTTTAGATGATGAGCACTGATTCATCGACTTGTAGTACAGTTCTTTCTTTGACTTTATTAAAGGGGTGGTAGACATTTTAGGTTGAGATTGGGCTTCATGTTTCCATTATTTTTTGTGAGACAATGAGAAACGTCTTATGAAATGTAAAAGAGCACATAATTCGGAGAGGAATTAAGAGTTTGTTTGATAAAAAACTGGTTTTGAATTGTCTGCGATATCCAAAACAAAGTGATCCTAATATAAGGTTCGACTCAC
Source organism: Diadema setosum (assembly GCA_033980235.1). NCBI lineage: Eukaryota > Metazoa > Echinodermata > Echinoidea > Diadematoida > Diadematidae > Diadema > Diadema setosum. Next base: position 37,045,115 of record CM067061.1, on the reverse strand, counting down.
CTTTTATTAGGATCGCTTTGTTTTACTTTTGTTTTTAGATATATCAGCTATTTCAAAACCGGTTTTTTATCAAATAGACTGAATTTCTCAGAATTGTATGCTCTTTTAACATTGTGATATCATTTACACTGCATGAGTGAACACAATGTAGGGGATGGAGCCCTTCCAACTTTTTTAGATCATATACTTCTCTTTGTACTCATTGGAAATCTAATCATAGAATGAAATCAGTAAAAAAACAACACCTCAATCCGACTTGCAGTTCTAAACGTTTTCCCTGAACTCCTTACTTTGAAATAAATTTCTTCGATTACTAAATTTATCGCTCAGTCGCCTGCAAATAATATGAATTGGAAGAAGTGTAATTTCCTGTCGCTATGGGCTTTATAACATAAACAACATTATCACCATCACCATCATCACCATCACAACCATCACCATCACCACCACCACCACCATCATCATCACCATCATCATCATCATCATCATCATCATCATCATCATCATCATCATCATCATCATCATCATCATCACATCACCAATACTTGGCTTATCATCTCGCTTTGTTCACTCAGGGCAGGAAGGTGAGAACCTCCCTGCTCAGGGATACCTCAACAGGGTTATATCATCTTCACTGCACTATTCTGACGGCCTTGCCTTCATCATTAATGAGTTATGAGGGACATTACATCCTTGTCCGGAGGATGAACTCGCTTAAGAGATATTTCTGTTGGTTTTCGACCTCCAAAACAATTTTCACGCCAGGGATTGGCCAACGCTAATTTCTTCCTAATACTCTTGCATTCTGTGTCTTTAGGTGCGATCACACATCGCCGGTTTAGATGGCGGTTCATGGCGGTTCTCAAACCGCCGTGAACCGTGTCCCAATGATGGCGGAAAGCACTTTCACTACGTTCTCAACACGTTTTGAACACGGAGCAAACGCGGATTGACGCGGTAGTAACACGTATCGTCCCGGAAGGTGGAGGAGTCCATACCAAGCCCATGTAGTTGGATGCAATCAGAGCCCTTTCACTTGTCCTCAATGGGTTTCAACGATGAGCGTTTTGCTTTGTTAGGTAAACACAATTTTAAAGAAATTATGAAACGTTGTAACCACCTGTGTTTTACAGATTGATATAAGCGATGCAACAACCAATTACCTTCAAGTTTCAATGTGACTTTTCTCTTTCTCTTTCAATTCTTAAAATATCCGTATTAACTGTCATTAAAAAGACATACCTATCAAAGCAGAATCCAAAATAGTTTCCAAAGTTTCCTGTTCATTTGTAGGTTTATTTATCAAGTGATGTACAAGTACTTGCTTGTTTCAACATCTCTCTTTTTTTTATTCCTTCTTGATTAAGTTTTCACATAATTATTTGGCGTGTTGAATTTAAGATCTTGTTGCTTGTTTATCCATGTTTTCACAAATTTGCTCCTTCTTATCTTTCAGAGCTTCTTGTGAAATATGAGCCTAGGAGAGTTCCTAAATTGTAAGGGGAATCTGTATGTGATACCCTCGATCCATTACGACAAACTACTATAGATGGTTTATGCCGCCCCAGAACTGTGGAACAGCATCCCAAGTGATAGAACATGCAAATTCCATCAATAAGTCCAAAATGTTTTTAAATACTTAACTGTTAAAATAGTAACATAGTGATTGTAGATGATGATTTATGCAACATGTTACTGTTTCTGAAATTACCTTTTCCTGTTTATCTTTTTGTTCCCCCTCTAAAGCGCATACTGAGACCTTGCCAAAGGTATTACGCGCTATATCAAAGACCGGTAATGATGATGATATAATAATGATATCTTTAACAGCAGTCAATAAAAAAGACATATTATGTACATTATACATTATCAAAGAAGCATATTATAGTATTATGTGCATAGTTTCCTCTTTACTTACAGGTTCATGTAACATAATAATGGTGTTTTTTCAAGTTTCAACATTGCTTTTCCCTCTACTCTCTTAAGTTTCACTATATCTGTATCAACATGCGTGTCTTACAAAAATGGCATACATAATCACGAAAGCAGAACCTAACATATTTACATTATAAGTCTTCTGTGTGTAACACGTTGCTAGCCATCTTAAAAGCTGTTAAGCTTTGATAAAATTATGAACTTACCTTTTAATGTAAATGATGTACTATTCAACATACCTAACAACTTTTTGAACATTAAACTTTATTTGTTACTGTATATGTGTTAAAGAAGTAAGGAAACTGTAGCATTCAATATATTTGCCCGATCTTGCATTATGGGTTCATCTTTGCGTTTATCTCCATTTTTTTACTGCTCCGCCACGAAGTGTCGCCGGAGCCATTATTCTCTTTTTAGTTCATTGTTTCTTTTCGCTTGAAAATTATGGCGGTGTTAACACGGTATCATCACGGATCCTGCGGTGCAAACACGGAGGATGCCGTTCTTAACACGATGAACGGCGATGTGAACACGGTCCATTTCAAACCGCCAAGACCGCCACGAAAAATTAAACATGTTTAATTTTTCTGGCGGTTCCCCGTGGTTCCCCGCGGTTCTCGGGGTTCATGGCGGATGGGTGACGGGTGACCACGGTTTGTGTACGGTGTAAACACGGTCTTTGGCAGAGCACGGCGATTTGCTGAACCGCCATGAACCGCCATCTAAACCGGCGATGTGTGATTGCACCTTAGTCTCCCTCTCAGTCACTTTCAGCAATTGAAGGAGGAATAATGTCAACGTTTTTGCTGATTAGCAAAACGATGCATAAATTGATTTTCGATTTGTTTACTCAGTCGCGTATACTGACACATAATAGTAGCAAATTGTTGTTTATTTTGTTTTTGTCGGTTTTTTTTTTCAGCCGGTTCGATGATTGATACAGATATAATTAGACACCATTTTTGATCTATCTTCTTTTTCTCACTATCTTTGTCGAAGTTATGACCAGTTAAATTGGTACTTTTATTCTGTGCATTACACGATCTAAAATCAAATCAAAGCAAAATGTGATAGACTATAAGACTCCGAGCATTATCACACTCAGGGTGGTAAGAGGCTGTTTCTGCTTAGGGTATATTTGCAGGGAATCAACAAACATTTCAGCAAAAGAAGGACGCAGTATGTATATATATATATATATAATATATATAAAAGAATACGTCGTATTTTGTTTGCATGCGTTCGAGGCAGTTCGAATAAACAATGTTTTCATATATAGCTGCATCTCCAGAGGGTAGATATTTGTTATTCGGATGGTTTGTTGATCCGAGAATGAAATAAGGTTCGTTATTCCAAAGGTTTGTTATTCACATACACATTCCCTGTAACTAGATGCTCGTTAATCCAAAAATAAGTTAAGATCCGTTAATCATAAAATGAGAGGTGCGTACAAACGTATCGTCGGAATTACAACGAACTTCATTTCGTTTTTGGATTAACGAACTTTTGGAATGATGAACGTTATTTCATTTTCGGATTAACGGATCTTCGAAATAATAAACTGTAGTCCTTCAGAGAAACAACAATGTTTACCTCGGTAACTGCCCTGTCCATCTCTGAGTAAGAGTAAGGTAGATCGACAAGAAGTGACGAAGGCGGTCAATTACTGTCCGAGCTAAAAGACAAATGTCAAAGGTCCGTCCGTGCTCCGACCAACTTTGCGTTCTCCCGTATTCTCTAGCTCCCCCCCCCCCCTCAATTTGATTTATTTGTTAAGATCTTAGCATCCAGGCTCCAATCGAAGACATACACAATGATCGATGTTTGCGATGATAAACCGGAGCCTCGGAATTCTAAGGAATTGGGAAACAAGGAGGGATCTTCGAAAAGACATGCGATGGTCTCCTGACAACGACAGCGAATGATTGTTAACGAAGTCAAGACCACTGGTAGCAACGGATTGATCGTGATAGTAGGACCCTAGCACGTACTGTCATGTCCACAGCGAGATACCGCGAAAAGCATGCATATTGATATTCTTCAAATTTTGGTTACCATTGGGAGCGGTGACTTTATTTGATGCATATGTGTAGGTCAGTTGTATCACTAAACATCCTACCATGTAAAAATTTTACATTGAAGCCTAAAATATAAGGAGATATCTCTACTTTCCTCAATAAACCATACGGGATTGTAGACGTTTCATTCTAGAAACAACTTTATTATTAACTATTATCAACCATTAAATTATTTATTGTTCACATTTTGTATATCTAACATTGATTACACTGATTAACTTTTTTCATTGGTTGTTTCTATCCGTAACTCACATTTAGAACTATTTTGAAGCACTAAAGCTGAGGTTTTGTTTCATCTGCAAATGGTAGATAATGCCTTTAAATTAGAGTTGAAAACTCTTATTTTGTTGATAATCTTTCACATTGAACTTCACTCTGCTATCGCTCCACATAATGATACCCGACACGTTTGTGGGCAAATGGAAAGTGACTTGATAGTATGTTGCTGTTGTTCTTGATTTTTAAACGACTAGCTACATGATTTTCTTAAGACCCATCTGAATAAGTAAATGGTAGACACTTAAAGAGATTATCCGCAATCTTTCTGCCTGTGTTGCTTTGAAACATGTATCTCTTTAGGGGTATGGGAAAGTGTATTGAATCCCTCAGAATATCGAGCCATTTCTAATCGTTCTATACGAAGTATGGAAGAAGTGAAGTGCAGTTTGTTTTACTTGCAGACTAACAAACGATTAATAATTCATGATTATATCAAAGACCTTTCTTATTTGATGACGATGACTTCGCACTGACTGCCTTGAAAATTGTCGCACGGTTCTCGATTCTCGTTACCGACAAGTCAATACTCGTAATCATAGATATTCAAACAACCATAGCACTAAACCAGAGTATATCTTTGCTTTCAAAACGAGTTTGTTTGTTTTTAATTTTTCCCCGAAGACAGAATGATATCACGGATGTGTGTCAGTGAAAACCTCACTATTTTCCTCGACAAACACTGCGACAGAGTTGAAACGAATATGTAAAGCTATATTCCAGAGTCATAAAATGCTTTCGGGTCCGGATATTCTACCAACTGGTTTAACTCGCCATTCTTTTGTCAAATATACGTTATTTCCCGGAAATACCAATATGATTGGTAGTGTACATTTTATGGCATAGGCCTACTCCCTCTATACACACCACTGCTCTGCTGTTATAATTGTGACGACAATTGTATGATGGACTGACTTCGGCGACGTGAGATTCGGTTGGAATCATTTTTGTCAAGTTACAAAATGTATACATTTTCTGGTCGTACCATCGTAGAATTTCATGTAAACATTCGCAGAGGATGACGAAAAAAAAATGCGCCTTATTTGTTAGCATGTTCGTCAAATGGATCATTGGGCCTCATATAATACGGTCAAAGCTTTGTAAGCACTATAATAATGTGGATTTTGTTGTGTTGCTGTAGTTGTTGTTGTGGTTGTGGAAGTAGTAGTAGTAGTAGTAGTAGTAGTAGTAGTAGTAGTAGTAGTAGTAGTAGTAGTAGTAGTAGTAGTAGTAGTAGTAGTAGCAATAGTAGCAGTAGTACTAGTTGTTGTTGTTGTTGGTTGTTGTTGTTAAAACGAAACCAGTAAAAGATTATCCAGCAGCTTTTGAATGGAGTTCTTGTATTGTTGTGATGATCATGAGGGAGATAGAAATGTAGTGGCTGAACCATCGTCCAAAAGGCTGGTTTTTATATACTCGGTAATTCTATTTTCATTTAACAACACGTAGGGCGTTGTGTTGACTGATGACACCATCACCACCAATTTACATGTTGTACGTTGTTGTTGTTGTTGTTGTTGTTTTGTTTTTGTTTTTGTTGTTTGTTTTTTTTTTTGGGGGGGGGGGGCTCTTTCGTGGAATCATGAGAAACTCTCTATAATTCTAGTTAATCGCGATTCTACCATTTCGTTTTCTTTTTCTTGCTGTATTACATTCAGTTGTTTGCAGATAGAATGAAATTGCACTTAATGTTGGCTTGTGATCTACCGGAACCTAGAGCATAATACCAAAACTATATAGAACATTATTAGCATGGGTAAATGCAGGTTAGTTAGTCCCGATCTGCAATCAGGGCACGCTGCTAATTCAAAAACATTCTCTGTTTAAAAGAACATGATACACACAAGGTCATGTTAGGTTAATCGAAGGCGCCAACAGCAGGTTGCTGGATTTGAAAACATCGTCTGCTAGCCTGGTCTCAATGTTTGTAATTATTGCGGGGAAGAATGCATGGTGAATAGTTGATGAAAGGAAGTTTGGGGACCACCGTGGGGTGGCTATACAGTCGACTTTCACTGGTATCAAGTTTACTCACACAGAATGTGTGTGTATGTTTGTGTATGTGCGTGTGTGTGTGTGTGTGTGTGTGTGTGCGTGTGTGTGTGTGTGTTTATATATCTATATCTATGAGAAAGAGAGAGAGAGAAAAAAAAATAAAAGAGGCACACACTAACATTAACCCTCTCGTACCTATCACTACTGAAGACTGCCCTGGCATTTTAGGCAAAATACTTGGCGATTGTCATGAGGTCTTAAAAGGTCTTAAAATATAGCTGCCCTATTGCTATTCCTGCGATATGCACGCTGAAGAACGCAAACAATCATCTGCTTCTATACAGGCGGGCAGAATTTTAGTTTTTAGAATAGCGTTCGATTTCTGAGCAATATGTTTAAACATTTAGCCATAGGTACACACGGGTGTATGGAGAAATGTGGAACATTCCTTTGGGATTCTTAACTTCCTTCCATTTTCTGTTAAAGCTAAATGCAAATTATAGTTAGCTTCAAGATTTTAAATCAATCATTGAAACTGAGTGATTTATTTGAAATAAGATAAAAGTATCTACATTTCACATAATCTTCATTTGATTGCGATGAATTCCAATCCAGATCCAAACTGCAATGTTAATTCACATATCACACATAATTCAGTTCAAACTTCGTTGAAGAAGAGGGAATTGTGATTTTAAATTCAGATATATTGCTATCATTTTTTTTTTTGGCACTGTTGCTGCACAGGATATGGATATAAATATACAAATTCAATGATTTCTATTTTAAACAAAATAAAAAAAAGAGAAACAAACAAATTTAACACTCGATTGTATTCTTACAATGAGACATGATTTTTAAGAAAATCAAGCGTTTAGAATGTCATCATATGCAAAAGAATGTGATATCGTAAAACTGTGGTGAAAATAGAGAATGCATTAAATTATGCTGGTTTAAGATAAATTATAACTGTAATTATCAAGATTATCGATTTTAAAGGAAAGGCAATTATAACGATAAAGAATTAATAATCATTGTAATCTTCATCGTGGCAAACGCTATAGTACCATTATGTTTGTCCAACTGCATAGTAAACTTACTCTGCTCCGAACTGTTTTCTCGAACTCTTTTCCCGTGCTATTTATGTCTTTTCTCTCTCTTATCACATGCTTGTATTTTTGGTTTGTATTCGAAGTGTTATTTCCAGTACGTTTGAGAGGGCAGGTGCGTGAGTGTGTTTACGCGTGATCATCAATAATTCCTTGTGGGCTGGTCCGCTGATTTACAGTTTGATTGTCAATGTTAAAGATTTCGCACTGCCGTTCAGCATAATTCATGCAGTTCGCTTTCCACCAGACGTCCTCCCTATGGCGTGTTATCTGTACCTTTTATACATATCTATCTATCTATCTATATATATATGTATGTATGTATGTATATATATATATATATATATATATATATATATATATATATATATATATATATGCTAGAGTCACTGTGATGCAAATTTGAGTGCTAATATCAGGCCAAACAGTGCCTTCAGGAAATACTTGGGAGTGATGAACATGTCTGTTTGAGGAAAGGTGAAACAGAGTGTGTAGCTTTATGGTAAAGAAATAGATCATCTATTGCAAAATGAAAAAGTGTGACAGCGAATGAAATAACAAGAGAGAAAGAGGTATTCTTGTCTAGATTTCTAGGAAGTACTGTGCAGAAACTGACAATCTGCTTTCTGTTGACATTTCAGAATGGTCTGCGTCGTTCGTCCTCGATAGAACTCACCATGAACCGATTCAAACATTCCCTGATTCCGAATTACGATTCTGAAAAGAAAACTATTCATCTCATAAAACATGGCCCCTATAGGAATAAAAAATAAAGTATGGGTATGGAACAGGGATGACTTCAGCTATATGAGATCAATCTAGGGCCTATATACATTTCTCCACGACTGGTGTATATATTCATTAGCCATGAAGATTGAGCAGGGGTTACCATGACAACGCTGTCAAATCCACCTGCTCTCTGTAGCGCGCTCGATAGCATGAGTATCAGGAGAGAAAGGTAGGCTTATATAGCCTGAGTGGCCTGGATGAAGTACTGCATCTCAGTGAAAAACGAGCACAAGCATGTCAGGTATAGAAAAAAAAATACAGGAAATATTTCTTCTGCTGTTCATGGCATCATTTAATTGAATAACTAAATATAAGAACAACCAAGTCCAAATTTGGCTATCGTCATTGGAGACCCTTTACGAAGTCATGCAAAAATAGATACTAGTAATCAGTCAATAAGTGTGATTGCTTATCAGCTTCCACCATACATTTCGTTGTACCTCCAACCTGATCTATTCATGTAGGCCTATCTCTTCAATTCATTTCTTATGAACTTCATAGAAATTGCCTATAGATGCCTGTTTACAACCGTTGGGTATCTCAAGATGGCCTAAGTGTGTTGTGTTTTAGCATGAAAAGAAAATCATTTACTTGTAAAACTTAAATGCATTACGCAACTTACCAGTATCTGTGGTGAGAGGCACAGTCTGGCGCACAAGTCTAGCATCTCGGCTTTTTCTCCCGCCATCCTAACACCCGTTCAGATGAGCAGCGATTCTCCTCAACGCTGCTCTTTTGTTCCTATAATCACTCTACATCCATCACTCCTTCCCCGATATGTTCCCTGTCGCTCATATCAACGTCGAAAAACCATGCAGCCTCGAAAAATTACCTTCACCGAGATTTCACTCACAATCCACCACTACTCTCGATTATCTGAAATTACACACATCGTGTTGAGAATGCATTCAAAAGTACAAGCTCCGGTGGTTTCGTACAGAACGCCAAACGTTGCCCTTTTAAAAATCCTGTCAACTGAGGGCGCGAGACGTTTCTCATATAAGCATCACGTTTCTCGTATAAGCGTTACAAAGTGACGGGTGGCGAAGGACATAAGACACTGGACCACATAGTTGACGTGTAGAGTTTACACACATCGTAGGAAATATAACACGGAAAAGCTTGGTGCAAGCCTACTGCAATTTTGTCGGTCCTTGCGGTTTCACCAGAAGGAGTTTGTTTGTTGTTGTTGTTGTTGTTTTTTTTTTTTTAGATTACAGAAAGTTAATCAAGTGGCAAAAAAAAAAAGGAAAGATGAAAATTGATTAAGCATTTAGTATCCATTGCTGTTACACGACAGGGGTCATCGTGATTAGGGAAAACGTTTCATTAGCCACGCACACTACAGAAAACCTTTCTCTCTCTCTCTCTCTCTCTCTCTCTCTCTCTCTCTCTCTCTCTCTCTCAGTCAACCCTGTCTGTAAATACCATATCCAGAAGAAGTAGAAAGTAATGATCCTTCCGTGAAGTATGGCTCGTGGGGGTGTAACAAGGTTCAAGTACTTGCTACTTGTGAGCGGCTTTGCTTCACAACGCAGTCATGGAATGGATTATCATAAATTTATTTTACCTCCGCGGCTAATGAAATGAGATGAAAATTGGCTGATTCGTCATTTTATATGATATTCAAGAATCATATTTCCCCCAGAACGCAAAAAATTTCTCATTAAGATGGAGGATTACAGCATGATTGTAAGACATTGAACAATTTTCCACCAAAAAAAAAATATTCATTCTGGTCAGTTTTTCTGTTTGCGTTAATTACGTAATTTATCATGATAATCAATTAGGGGAAGTTTTTTGTGCGTATAGTGACTACTTTTAATTGTGCTGTTTAATCGAAATGTAAGCTAAACAAACATAATCATGATATTGGCATTTGTCATGTATATTGTAAGCTCAATTTTGGTTTGTTTTTTTTAGTTTGTTTGTTTATGTGTGTTCAATATTAAGTACATTAAGTATAATATGCCAATAGTTACGTGCCCACATGTTTATGTTTGAATACTTGAATCTGATTGTGTGTGTGTTTGTGTAAGCAGATAACATCTTATGCGTCAGCTGATGCATCATACCGACAAGATTAGGTACTATTTTAGATAGCTATAGATATAAATCAGCAGGGTTGACATAATTGTGTATTACGCATTATGATATGAGTATGTATTTCAAATAACTTTCATTATGACAATGTTTGCTTTCATATAATCCTACTGATTGTAGTAGGGAAATAAGCTATTACCCCAAACAGCGATCTTAAGTGCTTCGGCCAGACATGCGTAAAATGCATAATCAATAAGATAACGGGGAATACCAACTGAATCAAATGACATTTCAGTGGAATTCATGTTTCGAATGTTATATCCTATATGTTATAATCATGTCGGTTATAATTATATACCCATATAAAGGACAATGACATTACCAGTAACGATGAGTAGAATCCGATGGTTAAAAAAAAATGTAGTTTCATCATGATTTCAAGATCTAAATATTTGTGTTACCAACTTGACTACACTTGAGTGAGTGCCAGAAAAGGGACAAACGTTAACTGATATTAATTTCTCTAAACTTCTCCTCATACACACACACAAACACAAGCACACACACCCACACACACCCACACACACACCCACACATACACGCACGCACAAACACAGAAACACACACACACACACACACACACATACACACACATTCTTGAATGTTCCATGCAGATGAAATGCGGCATCTGAATCTTTTGTTTTTCACCTATAATGATGCAGGTTTGCCTCCCTCAAGCTTGTCTATAACAGGGCAACAATCTATTTCCAATACACATCACATGCAAAGCAGAGGAAGAAATATCAGAGTAAAATATCAGTTGCAAAATATCAATTTTTATTTGCACGGACTCGATATAGACAAATACGATTTACCTCACTTTGCGATTAATAAGAAACTCTATGTCATTAGCCTCTGAATCTTTTGCTTTTCACTTACAATAAAGTTTGTTGTCTCCCTCAAGCTTGTCTGTAATAATTCGCACAATCTATACCCGATATATTATATGACATGCAAAGCAGAGGACGAAATATCAAAGTAAAATATCAGTTGCAAAAATATCAATTTTTATTTGCACGGACTCGATACAGACACATTAGATCTACCTCATTTTGCGAGTAATAAGAAACTCTCTGTCATTGTCCAGGTTCCATTTACACACGTTATCATTTTCTTCAAAACCATTGACAACAACATCTGTAGAACACAAGTCATGAGAAACGTGGAAATAATAATCCCAGTCTTAATCGTACCCAGAATGAGAAGCATAGCAAAGTACAGTAATTCCCTTCAAAGATACCATTGGTCATTAGCAATGATCGTTGCAGATATACAGCACTTGACAATGATTGTCAATTCGTCGCCTCCGAGGTAGGTTTGATTTATGGCACATCTGATCTCAATAAACAATTGGAAATGAGAAATGCCTTAACGCCGATCAACACTCTCAACCATTTCAATTATTGATGTACGTGACCACTTACGCGTTGCTGTTTTCTTCTATGGTTCAGGCAAGAGAGATTACAACAAATCCATCGATTTTTTTTTTCGTTGACAATCACCAAGCAGACAAAACATAATAATTTTGATGTATCGGATGTTACCACCTTCATTAGTGATAGTTTCCCATTAGTTATCGGTCTTAAATGATATTTACGGCATATGCTTTTTTAAGTCAACATCAAGCTCAACCACTTCTTTTCTATTCTTGTCTCGATGCGTCTTAGGTGGTCAAGAGGTGATTTCTATTACTAAGTCCAACTTAGTGATAACTGTTATGTATTACGATCATATACAACATCGACGGGTAGCCAAAAGCACGCAGGATAACGTGTGTAAAACCGCTAGTGTTGTGTTAGACTTCCTGTCATTTTCATGCATTTTTATGTCGAATCAGATACAAGTAGGCAAGGTCATCTTCGTGCAATAGTTATTACTCTATGTTGTTGCTAACTGTACTGTATCAGACGGAACGAATGGATTTTTTTTAAAGTGCGCTCTCATCGTCAAGAATAAGTAATGACGATAGCAAAGGAGACACTCACAGCAGAATTGATGGGGCACCACAGCGGTCAGCATTACAACATAGTCAGTCGTGGTCATTCTCAACATAAAATGAACTAAGAGGTTGGAGTTACTTTGGCCATTTTGAATGAATGCACATCCCAAATCCCGCAACGATGCGGATCATCTACACGGAATGGGATTGAAAAAAGTCGCTGAGATCTGAACCTCTTCCGGGGGGGGGGGGGGGGGGGGGGGGAGGGGGGTGCATGATGCTGTAAAATCTCTTCAGATTCTCATTTTATTGCTGTTGAAAGTGAAAATAATGACAATGTGTGTTAATGGCCGCGTGTTTTTCTTTTTTGATATTTGGATGAAAAATTCTCTAGGAGAAGGCGAAGATGGGAAAAGCAGAATACAGCAAGTAAAATAAATAATGACGGGACTAGGATTATTCTGCTGTCTGATCAGATGGTGAAAAGAAAAGAGAAAATGGACATCTTGACACAGAATGTTGTCCTTTTGAATCAGGTTGTCAAAGCGCTTCTACAGCGCGCACATATTGCACGTAGAAAGGACACGTGACTTTTCATTTAAAAAATACTATATAGCACATGTACCCATGTCATCGTGCTCACTTATACGTTCCTATGTCTTTAACCCACTGCAAGCCAATCAATATCTTGTCTTTACTAAGTATGTGTATAAAATGTGTGCATATTTGACTAAATTGCACCGAAAGAGTTAGGAAACATTTGATGAATTCTTTAATAACCATCATCATGGTCATGTGACTAATTACGTACATCGAATTTAGAACGCTTGTGAAATTAGATTACTAGTCATGAAATTAACGCACACGAAATACTATTTCGTTGGTCATTAATTTATGTTCGGATTGAAGGGACAACATGAAAGAAGAGTATGATTTCAGTACCACTCTGATACTTTAGTACGAAATCCACAGTGTATCCTGTTCTTTGTCTCAAAGAATAATTAAAGCATACTGATTGTCTTTACATTTCAGCGCTACTTAATGTTAATATTCATCTAAATCAAAACATTAAGGGAGATATTACATACTGTCAGGTTGAAAATGGTATACTTTCAATTGCCTTCTTGAATGGTAGGTGTTGGCGCTTACCATTAATTTGTATTACGATTGCCACATCTGAGACAGAGGGACAAAATAATGTTCTAGAGACTGGAAAATCCTATCTATGGTGGTTGATGCAATTCTTGTTCACCTTCATCAGAAACTAAATCGTCACTCCTTTGCATTGATTCTATGCTGTCAATGTCGTCATTGTCACTATCATCACTCGTGATTTCCACCTGTTTCTTCTCTTGAATAAAGTCTTGTGTTTCATATTGCCTCATGGATCCATTCTCACCCTCCTCCTCCTCCTCCTCCTGTATCCCATCGTCTTCCTCTAGTAGCACCTCATCCCCATCCTCTTGTACCTCCTCCTCCTCTTCGTGTACCCCCTCCTCTCCCTCCTCCTCCTCCTCTTCCTCCCCAAGTTCCTCCTCCTCCTCCGTTTCTGTAAAAGCACTAAAACGTGCCATGCTATTGAATCCGTTTCGATGGGACAGCGGTTTCCGTTTCGAACTAATGGTCAATTGACTTATTGATTCTGGTTTGCGTTCACCTTCTTTTTCAGCGCAGTCGAAATCATCTTGTTCCTCATCATTTTCTTCTTCCATCATGTCTTCCCTCTCGCTCTGGCTTCCGTCTTCATTGAGGGTCTCCATCTGGAGCGGCCTCGAGAACGAAGACGCTGTCATCGATTTCCTAGTAAACCCTCCTCCGATCTCTGGTCGACCGAGCCGCATTCTTCCCGGTGGCTTACCGAACATACCGCCTCCGCCGCCCAGCTGCCCATGCAGTTTGGACCCGGGCATCAGCTTCTCCTGTTGCAGCCTCGCCGGGCGAGGGCGCCCTGCCGGAGACCCCCTCTCCGACAGGTCCATGACACCAGCTTCTGTATCTAGGTCCCTCATAGCTTTATTCGACTTGTGGAGAATGTCAGTAAGGGGTGGGGCTTCCGGTAGCTTGTATTCAGACTGCGCTCCGGCGTAAAATCTTGGCTGGTTTTTCTGGCGCAGTATTTCCTCGCGAGTCATCAGCGGCGGGCAAAAGTAATTCGCCGGATTTTCCCTGTCCTCTTCTTTCTTGAGGACAAGCTCGACCTCTGGAGGCGGTGGCTGTTCGGAAGGTCTGGTCAAAGGAAAGAGGACACCTTTGAGGCCAGTGTAACTTCCTTGTTGCGCGAGAATTTGCGCTCTCAGGTCCGTAAAGTTGCTGAAGAATTTCACTTTATCAGGGATATTAAAGGCACTGATTCGCCGTTTTGCGGCCCCTTTCCATTTCTCTTGGATCTCTTTTTTCTTGGCATCCGCCCTCTTGCGTTCAAGGATCTCCATGACTCGGTCCTTCGAAAATGATCTGGACGAAATATATCCGTCGGCCACACCTTCCAGAATATCGAGGGTTGTCAGCTCAGGAAAGAGTCTTTGCACTAAGGTTATGGTAGAGAAGTTCTTGGGAGTCATATGGATGCTCGGAAAGGCAGACTTGCTGCGATAGAACGAGTCGTTTCTTCGCAGGATCTTGTTGCAATCGTAACAATGCCAAGGACCCAGTACGTCGCAACATTCACGCGAGAGGTCGCTCGTCGTTTCCAACATTTCATCGTTGACGAAACTCTCAGCTCTCGAACACGGCCTTTCTCGGTACTTTTCCTGCAGGTATCGTTCCTCGTTCGAACAGCGCACTTTTCGCGCCGATTTTGGGTGCGTCAGTGCAGACCTGCCGCGATCAACGTTGAACCTGCCGGACTTAGTTCTTTCCCGCGAGCGAAATTCGTGTTCCGAAGCAATGTCTACGACTTCCACAACGCTAACCTCCCCGCGGTTATCCCCCACTGAAGACTGCAACGTCGCATAGCATGAACAAGTCGAGTGCGACTCTGGTCCGCTGCTGAAGGGAATCGACTCACATCGCGATGGGGAAGGTGAGCCGCTTTCCCCTACACTCCCTCTCTGCTCATATGAATATTGCCCAGACAGCGAAGAGGTTCGTACCGACCCAGAAGGCGGCCGCGGTGCCAAGATGTCTTCACCGGTCTCAGTGAAAAGTTCCGGAAGGAGGGTATCGCTCTTGGTACCCTCCGTGCGACTTTTAGATCTCTTGGATGTCTCGTAGACGAAGGCGTGGCTCTTGGACCACTCAAACACAACGTCCTCCTCAAGCGCCTGTTGTTCATCCGGAGGGACTCCTCTGCACGGACGGTGACGGGACTGAGAGATCGGTAGATCGACACGAGAAGTGGCCCGTGGGCTGCTGGTCCCCGAAATGAGCATGTCTGTGTGGGAATTAGCGTCGTCCGTCAAGCAGAACAGCTTTCATCTGTATATTCAAGAATGACCAGGAAAGGCAGTAATGAAAATCATGTCAAGGAGAAATGTTGTAGAATATTTTAAGCAAACAATAATAATTACGCCAAAATATATTGTGTGAATGAGAGGGAAAGGGAGTTTGTTTGTTTGTGTTTGTGTTCCTCTGGAACATTGATACTTTACAAAATAAGAAAAAAAATGGCATGCAATGACCAAGGAAAACCAAAATGTACGGGCAATTTCATTTCAAAGATGAGATCTTCCTCAATGTATGAACAAGTACACAGTTAACTTTAATAAACTCGGTGACGTCATTCACAGATTTTTTTTTTTCATTAAAAGCGGACAAAATTATTACATTGTACCTACATGTATGCATGAAATTTTAAAGCTTAACACAGAATGAAAAAGAAGCAGCGACATCCGTAACATTCAACTTATACATGTACAATTGTATGCAGATTAGGTGAAGTCAGATATAATCGTTTGATTTTTTTTTTTACTTATGTTATTTCAAATAAACAGAATTACTGAAAAAAAAGTAAATCAATGCGTAGTGCGCGGAGATAGTGAAGCGATAGAGATTAAAGAGGATTTTCACTGGCCAAATGCCATAAAAATAGAAAAGAATTCTTGCTAATGTCAGACGGAAAATTTAAAGGCATTGGCTTGTTTTGTTTTATCTACAATGTATAACTTGCATCATGATCGATGTTGTCACCACTGCTTCATGTATTGCCCAATTTCGTAGATTTCCTTTAATCTGTCCGATTTTAATGAAATCTTCATTGTTCTCATTGCTCGAGATAATGTAAAGTTGGACATGGAAACAAAATCTGTGGAAAAAGAAATAGAGCTCATCTTTCCACAGTAATCCTCAAGTAAACTCAATATACTGAGGATTCAACATTTTGCGAGAATACCTTACAGTGTTCTTTAAACTTTCTTTAAAAAAAATCACTTTATTGCAAACTAAAATGAGTGGCTGCATATGCAAGATAGTGCGTTATCTACAATCACTCCTCTTAAACCAGAAATCTTTGTGTGAATCAAAACTTTAACACAAAACAAAATATACATGATTTTTATTCTTCTGGGTTTATGTCATAATTTTCTTCATTTTTTTTTTCATGATATCTTTGACGTGCAGTTAAGTCGCTGAATGAAATACATTGTAACCGTCTTCATTTTCTTTGAACAAACAAATAACACTTCTTTATGACTATTACAATCACAATCATTGTACAGGTATTTAGGATGCATGCCCCCGTACAGACACTGCGGTTCTGGACCTACCTGGTACATTGTAGTTTTAGCTATTCCGTATTTATATTTTGATGAAGATTTTGTGCAAATGCTGAAAGATGTCTTTCTAAATACATAACATATAGTCTTAAAACGCAGTACTTGGCGCTTGCCTCATCAGGGGTACATGCACAAGCATTCAGATCAACACGACAAACCTTTCACGACGGCTCTTATCACTTCTTCAAAATATGGATGTCACTTGATTTTTCACGATCATTTGGTCCAGCAATGCATCCCTCAAGAGAAACATACCTTTCCACTACTAAAACGTTAATACAATACAGTATTCTGTGCATTCGTCGGGAGTACATTATCATTGGTACAGTATATTAAGGCCCACTCTCAAAACGCGCACAATCAATTTTCTGCCAAACAGGTATACGACCATATTTTGTGCGCTTGAATTCGATCTTGTCTGACCTTTACACGGGGCCGCACGAGGTCAAACTTGTGGGGTTGGCTCTGTTGTTAAATACCTTCATGTTGCATGAATGTACTAACAAAAATTACAAGCTGAGTTTGTAGCTTGCCAAGGTTACAAAGGCAGTTGATAAGAATAGGGCTTTCATGCACTTTAAAGTCGATGATTTCATATAAAATACATGAGTGATAGCGTTATGACAGCAAGGAAGCATTTAGAAATCAATTTCAGCTCGTCATGCATGTCTTAAATCATTCAACGTACTTGACAGAATAGTAATAGTAATATCTTTGAATACGGTGATTCATAGCCTAGTCAAAGGAATTTTTGTTAAGCATACTTGAAATCACTTTACTATGCCTATAGATTGATGCACGCTTTAATACTACTAATTCAGACAACAGACTAATGATACAGTGTACTTTAACTTCACTCTGATTGTGCAAGACACGTTTTCCACCAAATACGTGTACTTCTTGCGAGGCAGCGCAAACATTGCAAGCTGTAAACTATCCTAAACATGAATCATAACCCACGTTCATATACATCTATATACTGTACAAATGTACTCTATTGCATATCACCCCCTAAAAAAGAAAAAAACAACCAGACTTTCGACGACCCCCCCCCCCCCTCCGAAAAAGAAATAATGTTAATAGTTTATGTCTACATGTACAAGCATAAAATTATTGCAGAGAATGACTGTGGTAAGCCTGAGATTATTATCAAACTTGCATGTTAGAATTCTGGTGACAAAAGGTACATAGGCCTCTTGGATTATCAAATTTTGAAACAACAACCCCTGCGACCCTTAATGACTCACAAACGCGTATTGAGGAAGTACCATGATAATTATCTTATCATTATAGAGTTGTTTGCAGACTTTTGAAGTGGCGATGTTCGCGTTTGTACGCATTATGTCTCGGTTCTACCTATACCATGTAGTGTTGTGTTTTTATTTTGTGGGTTCTTTTCTTACAGTGTATGACTAATGGGACCATACTAACTGAAATGCATCAAAATACGCATTGCGAGAAAAAAAATAGTTTTGACCGGCTTATAATATAGACCAGTGATTTGAAAGCATTAGCATGTCTGGTAAGATGGTGAAAATTACGGAGTATCGAATGGTTCGAAATTAAGAAATACACTGTACGTAACATCCCGAGCAAAGTACATGTAGGGAACAAGGAAGTACATTGTACACTATAATACCACGAGCTAGTTCTTAGAGAAGCAAGTGGACTGGTGAATTGGAAAGGATGATGAAGACCTACATGTACTACTCATTGAAATAATAGTCATCATTTATGATTATTACCTATACGAGGTAGTTTTGCGAGGCAATTACAGTTGTTATTTTGCAGGGTCGGGAGTTCAGCGGGCGATATTAGAGCATATTACGAGCATCCGGGGTTTTACATATACAGTGGGCTCCCGTTATAACGAAATCCTCGGGACCGGCAGTTATTCTTTCGTCATATCGGAATTTTGTTATAACCAAACAAATAAACGATAGAAATACATAGAGTGTATGACATTGCAGCCCAAATTTTTACTTTGTTATAACCAGATTTTTGTTATAACCGCGTGTTCGTTATAACGGGAGTGCACTGTAAAACAGGGAGATGGGAAGAGAGATTCCACTCCTTCTCTTCCCACCTCATGTAAACATTCCGATCGACCGCGAAGAGAAAACATTCAAGGAATTCGCTGCGTGTCGATTACACGCACCGCAGAAGAACGCCGATAAATCAACTTATACAAGGTCGACCACTTCCACTAGTTCCAGCAGCACGACGCGTCAATGACAAACTGCACAGTGACCATCAGTTATTACAACTCTCCAAATTGAAACAGAAGCAAAAATAAAGTATAAAAGCGTTCAGATGTTTGAAGTTCGCCTGTTACAACTACATATGTATCTTTGAAGTTGGAGTTGAATGATATACATTGATGAACATTTTTTCAATTATTCGACATCTTGTGATGATCTACAGGTAGTCAAATGTGGCTTGATCTATATCATAGTGTATAGCTGTATTCACATATTTTCTTAATTTACCTAGGGGATAGGTAATAATTATGATATTGACTGGCCTTGAGGGAGATACCAGATAAATATTGCCCGCACTGAAAGAATATTGCCCTCGTCTTCGACTCGGGCAATATTCTTTCAGTTTGGGCAATATTTCTGGTATCTCCCTCGAGGCCAGTCAATATTATATAAATATCACATTTATTGGACTTTCATTATGTTTGATTTGTTTCTCCTCTAACGGTTTTTATCATATTGACATTTTGTGTGTTTAGGTGGTGGACCTTTTTCATAATACATGTACAACTTTCAACTCTGCGCACCGAGCAATGGTGTGTACGAAGAGAGGGTATCCATGTTAGTTGGAGGATTAAAACAAAGAATTTCAGGTAAGTGCTGGGGTAACAACCAGTGAAAGTCATTCTCACTTACTGGGGAATGTACTTTAGAATAAAAGGCCTACGAATCTGAAATGTGCTTGGCAAGTGTACCCCAGACTGGAAAATAGGCCTACATGTACGGTGAAAGCAGAATCGCACGGGACATTCATTGCAGCGGTTACTAAGGACGCACGTACGCACACATTCTCGTAAAACTCTCCGAATATCCCCCAACTATTTACCAATAGACACCATGAAACTTGGTATTATAAACATTTCAGAAACAACCAAGGAATGTTGATGATCGTCAATACTTACGGTGATGTCGTTTGTCATCAAAGCAAACTATAATCCCGGGAGTTATTGCTGATCTTGTCCTGATGGTTATCATGCACTTGCTGTGAAATTTGATAATCGTTCGGAGTTGTGATTGTTGTACGGACGTGTGATGCGAGTGTGTACATTATACAGACGGCACGTTCTTACCCCACCGTGAGAGCACACGGCGGTGGGGAATTTCTTTTGTTACGATGAATAAGTGCTCAGAGGTCGACCCCTCGTGAAAAGGTGAGCTTTCAATTTATTGTAGCTAACGAGCGCAGCAGATCGATAGTGCGTGCTCTCAAAAGACGTGACGTGACAATGTATATCGACTGGAATAATCGAGCACTATCGGTTTGCCGATAGATCCGGATATATTAGTTTGGTTACAAGAGGTATGGTAAATAATTACTTTGGCGCTCATACTCAGTCATACTTGTATCAGATTGCTCAGTGTTTCCGAAGTCATTGCTCTCTCATCCCATGTCTTCAGATGTCATTAAACCTAGTGTAGTTCTTATCTGCGTCTTTTTTTTTCATCCCGTCGAGAAATTTGTACAATTCTCTCTCGTTTACACAAGATACCATCCGTTTATTGTTTTTTTTTTTCATTCTGCCCAGTTGAGTTAAAGTAATTACCACCTGTGTTATCACAATTTTACTACATTTTCACTACCGATATAGTTACTGATTTCACATGTGGAAAACGAATGAGAGTATATAAACGCTAAATCTCTCTCTCTCTCTCTCTCTCTTAAAATATGCTATCATTTATCACACTCAATTCATTATATCCATTATTTCCGTATGGCTTGTTAAGTCTTCTACCCCATCCATGTTTGATTATACAGACAATAATTAAAGTTGAGAAAGACATAGGATCGAAAGCTCTGAGGGTTATACCCAGCTGGCGTCCTGCGACATCCGTTGTTTTCATTTGTTACCATGGTCACGATAATAGTATATATATATATATATATATATATATATATATATATATATATATATATCGCGATTAACTGTCTTTAACTCTTGGTCGTTAACGATTCACTTGAATTTACGATCTATTACAACACTTGCAATCTCAGTAAGGCCACGAAATACCTATGTTTGTTGTTAATTAAAGACGGCTAATTAGCATGATAATCAATCCAGGTTGCACACTATTACGTAAGATGTCCGAGTCTGCGCAAACACGGCTTGCCAAGCAGACTGACTGCCTTGTCATTAAATTTTCTGTATTCGGCCTTGGAACAGAATTGTATTTCTTTCTTTAAACCCCGTAAGATGGACTTTCTTTGATCAGCAAATAAAGAATAAATGCTTTATCGATCGTGAGCTGAATGAAAAAGTGAGTGGGGGTGATGTCTCGATTAAACAAAAGGAAAGCAGATTATTCCCCGCTGTCATTCACGTTAAGCTCTTTTATTCAGCCACAGTACCTTTTTAGAACGCACTCTCTCTATCACCGCCTTTACCTCCAGTCACAAGGAAGAAACAGTCTGTTACCAAGCTGTTACCAAGCTGTTTTCCTCTACTCCTTTCACTTTTGATTCATAGACGCGTCATTAAATCTAAATCAAATTAAATCATTAAATCTCCTAAAACTGCTCACGGGTTACCTGTCGAGTCGAGATTTCAGCAGCTTGAATAAGAAATGTCTGACACATATACATTGTATTCATTTTGTAGTTGTTGTTTTTTGTGACAGCTTTTAGAGTATAGTGTGGACTTCTGCGATTTATGGTAATCATCGACATTATCAGTGTATGATTTTACATGATACACTGTACCTTTTATCTGTACCGTTGTTGTGCTCGATTCTTATAATTTTTGTCATTGTTCATCTTCAATTGATTTAAGCATCCCCAATGATCTGAACCCCATTTCATCAAAAGTTGATATGATAGCAATTCTTGCTGGAATGACAATGGTCATGAGTAACGACAAGAATCCAGCTTCCTGATTGGCTGTTGCTATTGTAAGTTGCCATTGCAGCAAGAGTTGCTATCCTAACATCTTTGATGACATGTATGAAATGGGACTCAGAACAGTTTACGTCGCTACACTTAGATATCTAGCAACATGACAAAAACTGGCACTGAAACTATGGAAACCTATGGAAAACTGCGTTCATGCACAAGCATAAATGTATCGTAGAAGACGAGATATCACACTAAAGCAATAATCGAAGTCCTAGTTGGTTGATAATCAAAATTACATTATATGTCAATGTCACTCATAGTCTATATGGAAACATTTGATTCTTATTGATATGATTATAAAATATTCCAGGACGAGAAGATGTTTCAAATGATTATTTCAGAAGAAAAGAGAGACGAAAATACAAGTAGGGCTACTTATGCAGGATCTGAAGCATCGCATGAGTCTAAGAAGAAAGAAGAAAAGATGAGTTATGGAACATGTTTTTTTTTTTTTTTCTAGATGATCTTCCCCTGCACAATAGGGAACACACACAAATATATGTATATATATATATATATATAATATGTGTGTATGTGTGTGTGTGTGTGTGTGTGTTTAGAACTTACTGAATTCGACGTGAGCGCGTAATATGAAATCTATACCTTTATACTCTCGTGAATAAAAAATGACGTATGCAGTAATATTCCTTAAAATTAATCAATTTTGCTATCCACATGCCGCATTTTAAGTTTTTATATCACTCCTCATTGTCTCGGATTTGACGAGAACTATTGCAGGAATAACCAATCATCGTCACTGTAAAAGAAAAAAAAATGAAAGTGAAAAAAAAAATACCTTCGTCTGTCTACTGTAATTCTCGATGTCTTGTTCTCTTGTTCATCTCTCTCGTGTCTTTCTCTCACTCACTTTCAGTCTATACCGTTTCTATCTCTATCTTCCTCAGTTTTTCCATCTCTCACATCTCAATTTCTCATGATAACGTTTCACACAACACACACACACACCCTCTAACGTTTCACACAACACACACACACACGCACATAACACAACACACATACACGCACACACATAACACGACACACGCACATCCGCACTCATACACCTCTCGGAAGAATCAGGGGCCCGTTGCATAAAAGTTACTATAATGGTAACTTTGCCATCCAATGGTAACTTCCATGGAATTCTTGATTTTGATTGGCTGTTGAGTATTGTTGCCATGGTAGTTACCATTGGATGGCAAAGTTACCATAATAGTAACTTTTATGCAACGGGCCACAGGTTTTGTATCAAAAACAAACAAGCAAGCAAACAAACAAACAAATAAACAACGCTCAACTGAACGCTTTGTAACTATTTTCTTTTTTATTCTCGACATCCTCTATTTCTTGTAAAATCTCTACATTGCAGTGATTCATCTATACATGTATAATTCTACATTTGTTCTTGGCAAGCGCGGACTAACAATCATCTTGGCACTCAAATATAACACTCGACAGCATGAGAAATCACACGATAACATGTCAAAAGGAAAAAAAAAAAGAAATTGAAAGGAGTCATCCCACGAGTCTGACACTCACGAGTCAAACGACCCAGGAGCAAGACAATGAAAACGGAGGGTCCATTAGTCATACACCACGAGCCCTACAGCCCACGAGCAAGACACCAAGTAAAACAGGCCCATTAGCTAGGCAGTAAATATAAAAAAATAGACCGACGAGCAAGACACTTTGCAAAAGTAAGGCCAATGAGATCGACACTTGCATGCAAATAAATGCTCATGAGATTGGCACTTATAGGCAAATAAAGCTCATGAGCTCGACACTACGTATATTACGCCCCGTGGACTAATGTTGAGCTCGTGGGCTTGCTTTGCCTTGTGTCGAGATAGTGGACCTTACTTGCCTATAGCGCCGTCGAGCTCATGGGCCTTGTTTGCCAATTCAAACAGCTCGCGGACTGTTTAGCTCGTGGGCCTATTTTAGCTCATGGGCAGTATGACTCGTAAGCTGAATAACTCGTGAGATGTATATGACTCGCATGGGTATTGAGATCGTGGCGTTCACCAGCTTGAAATACCGATTCCACTTGGAAGACTAACGGAAGCTACATCACATTCTGTTACTCAGATAAAGAACAAGGGAGAGGGTGTGGTTACCCCATCCCCCCCCCCCCACACACACAAGATAAACCCCTTTGATCAATTGGGTCCAATCCTACGAGACCGCATCTAGTGAAGATAATTTATTGAAAGAATGTTTACGAAACGAGTCTTTAAGGAAGAGATTCATTTTCAGATCCTGAAGAGAAAGTAAGGGGGGGGGGGGTCACACTGAAGTATAGTAATGAATGTGGCTCACAACATTACGACAAGAACTCAGTTTATCCAAACTTCCGACGTGTGATCACATCGTACATGTATCACGTATTAACTTGACAAAATGAAATTCTGACGTGCTAAGTAAAACACACACATGCACACACATAAACTTACCGGTCTTATGCCATTTATTTGTCATAGTGAGCCAATTTGCCTGCAATGTCTGAGGCTTTTTATAATGACAACTTAAGATGCTACATTAAGCATTGTTAAGAATGCTTTTAAAGTTTCCAACAATGAAAACTGAAGATATAAAAAGCTAAGAAACGCAAGAATCTTATGCGCATTTCCTTTGGCTATTTTCTGATGTGGTTACTTTTGTTACAGTAATCTCTATCAAATGTCTATGCAAGTGAAGAAGCTCCATGCCTTTTACTGGATATAGAACGGAGACTGCTGATCATGGACTGATGAAACGTTCTAATATCGTTTTATTAAAGAAAAACGATTCACTGAACATTGTGTGAAAGTAATAAATCAGTACATTCGACGGAGACTTTAAGTGGAACAGATTATGTAAAGTATTCGAAGACATCGTTACTGGTATTGAAGCGAACCACCCTGGACCCCTCAGGGGCAGTTCTTGGCTTCACACCGCTCCAAACGTGGCCTCGAATCTCCTTATTATTGGCGTCTACTTCGGTGTACGCGCTTATCGACAGGTCTGCTATCTTCTCGGACCTTTTGCTCCTTCTCCCGCGCGCCGTCTGCCGAGAACTCTGTCTAGTCTGCGCCCGCGCTTTCAATCTCTGGCGAGGGAGAGGCTCCTTGATCGCTTTAGCTCCATCTCCGCCAAGTCTCTTTGAGATTACGGAAGACACAATGGTATCACAATTCTGAGGGCTGCTATCAACATCGCTATCAACTTTGGACTTGATACCTGGATCAGACTTTCTTCGCATGTTTGCATTTTTAAAGCTTCCGGAATCAGAGTCTTGCAGTCTGCTGCTACTCTCCTCTGATATCGTGTCAGTTTCCCGCGCCAAATTTGTGTGTCCGCCATCGACGGGCCTGCGCGTCCGTCGACCTTCAGTGTGCGGTCTGTCTAGGAGGGCGTGCACAGAATCGTGTGGTCGGTAGTTGGACAATTCCGACTGTGATCGCGATAGATTCCTCGTGAGAGAATACCTCGAATCGTCCCTGCCTGATCCGCTGGTGGGTTTCGTCACAGCCAACCTTGGCAGTGTGGTGTAGGGCGATTTCGGGAGCTGCATACTCAGCATCTTAAGACTATCGGCAGACGGGTGCGAGACAACCGAGGCAACCGTAGGGAAGGACGACCGGAAAGATCCTGTGAGCTGCTGCACCACGAACGGGCTCATCAGGTCGAACTTTGTGATGTCCTTCAAACAGAGAGAGGTCCTGTTGGGATCGTCACGCTCGCGCTTTGGGTCAGATCTCAGGACCGATGCCGGAAAGTTTAGGTCGCCACTATTGCCGCCCACACTACGCGATGTCCCAAGCGTCCTCACTCTCCCAGGCATCGCCGTAGAGGGCACTGTTGGTCTTTTTGAGGGCGGCATTTGCAGGTGCATGAGATTGGTATTGTGAGCCATCTCTTTTGAAAACCGCCTCTCCTGCTGTTTATCCACTTAGTTTATAATCCTTAAAGATATGTCATCGCCGAATTGCTATATCATTTGAGCCTGAATAGATATCAATCTCCATAAATCTGCTAGCTCCACTTTCCATCTTGTAGACTGTTTGGAGAGTTCCTACTAACAACACCATTCTTCATGGATGACGGAAAAATGATTAGACATCATGAGAACATCATCCAAAGATTGTACTTGCGATGTTGATTGACGAAAACTTTGATAGTGGAGGACGCTCATCCGGAAAGACTGTCCATCATATCGTTCTGCTTTTCGGTCTTTCACGCATCTGCCGATTTCCTGGGAAAACGAAAAACAGCAGAAGAACAAGGTTGAGAATCTAAAGAATTCGTTTCGTTTCGCATAACGCAAATTCTTCTTAGAAAGAGGAAGGCAATCTATTAAAATAGAACATGTTTCTGTTTACAGGGTAAGAACGACATATGTACCACGTCCATTGTTTTGGGGATGTATATAGGGCCTACTGTTTCACATCTTCAAATGAAGCACAAATTGTTTCATTATTAAAATATAATCCCTTAAAACTCCCCTGCTTCAACAACCATTATGTAATATCTGTTGAAATTCATTACTGTTGCATTGTTTCATCGCAAAGTGTTCCAATATATGAACTATATTAACATGATATTTGATCTTTTAGCGTTTCAATTGTATTTTCATTTACATTCTTATTATCATTTTCATTATCATTGTCAATCATTTACCATTATCATCGTCGTATCATTGACATTATTATATCAAGATTAACTCTGCCCTAAGTTTAAAGAGCATTGGCTTCTATTCTTGATATCACCGTGAACACAAGAACAACGGTTTATACCCCCTTCGCGTGCATCGAATGAGTTGGGTAGCTATGAAAGATAAAAGGAAAACCCGCACAATAATTTAGCGGCAAGTTCTCACAGACGATTATTTCTCAGCTTTTGATGCGAGATCGATTGAAATGTATCGATTGCTTTTCACTGCGCGCCTCTGAGAACGTCTTCCATGGGGTCCTGTTGATTGTCTTTTCGTGTAGGCCAGTTTGTCGACAGACCAGATTAAACAAAAGAACGTCGCACAATAAATGGGTTTCCTTTCATATATAGCTTTGATCATCTTGTTTACTGCATACATTTTGTTATACTAGTACATCCTTTACAGAACTTTGAACTGTTCATGAAGCGGGGGGGGGGGGGGGGAGAAGTTGGGTACTGAAATGCGAATATTTATGGTATTTTTAAGGGGGAGGGAGGACTACTGTTTCTTGAGTCTAAATGCAATCACCCGGGAAGCTTTACTCAAACACACAGATTTGTTACCAGGTGTACTTTACTTTGAAAAATATCGATAGTCTCGGCACATCAACATTCTTTAGTGTGAGAAAAAAATTGAGAAATGACCTCTAAGACAACGTTAAGTAGGCCTTCTCGGTGAATGTGACAATGCTTGCCACATTTCCGATCGATGCAGTCCTTATGTTTACAAGCAGTGTGCACTACCTCATTGACATTATGACGTAAACAATTAAACGGCCCCTGAGCGCAAAGAACAAGAACTAATATAAAGGAAACGACGAGGCAAAACATAACAAAACAAAGCACATCATGAAAGAAATCGATGAATAGAATGATGACTGTTGTCGAGCAATGCGTCTCATGTGACTACGCGCGGTCATGTGAACAAGAATACATTTAGAAGGTGGTTAAACGAGCAAAATGGGAAGAATAGTGTCAACGAGTTAAGGAACTGTGTCGATCAATCGAGGGAGTGAACTGTAATCATTGAAACAAGATTAAAAACTAACGAATCAAGCTCGATGTTGACATATTTCGCAACCTTTAAAAGCATTGTTAGATGCATCGTTTATTTTCATAGTGCATAGCACATTTACGACCCTCCCTGGATTGGTGACAAAGTTATACATCTTATTATAGAAAATGTGATCAGCAGTATGCATTTTGATTCTGGCATGCCTGTATGACAAGCTTATCTTGCATCTTTGAGGAAACGAACAAAGTTCTTTTCAATGTATTACGACGAAGATGTATTATAATGGACGTAATGTTATTTCGCGTCCTAAAAGACAAAAGCATCAGTCCATTAAGACATTCTCAAGACATGTTGTAGTTGTAGTTATTGCTGACGGTGATTGCGCACAACTGAGACTTCATTTCATTTTCTTTGTTGTTGTAGACAGCTTGACAGTCATGTAGGCAAAATTATTAACGAAAATTGCATGATGACCGCCATTTTATTCGATATGCAAATGATCATGAATCAGGTATGTACATATTCATGGAGAAATTCACATTGCATTGATGCGTTACATTGAAGCTGATAACCGCAGCAGTGAAAATTTACTTGACAGCTTTAAATGAATTCCCCTGTACCAATGTTAACGGGAAAGGCAAAAAGAAATGTGTTTACATGAATGAACACATGTATACAGAGAGAGCTGGTGTTATGAAACTACAAGGGGAATTAATCAACAAAGAGATTTCATATAAACATACAGACGTTCATACTGACATTTACATACTTGCACATTATATACAGATATGCATTATACACACTAACAAAATTCATTTTGAATGCAAAAAGCAGCTGCTATAACACGAATCTAGAAGCGCCATCCAGTGACCATATGTTTTAAGTGCAATGATACGACATGCCTAAAGGTAATCTACACCCTTTACTTGCCATTATCATTACGGTGAGTCGAAAATGTTTTTGAATGTGTGTATAAGCGTATAGAATGTATAGTGCTCTAGCATTTTGGTTCACGTTTTGTGTCAATATTATGACAAGATTTAGACGTTGTCTGCGTTCTTATATAGATAACTGATAACTCCTAGTTGCCAAGCAACTTTGGTATTTATTGTGTCAACGGGAAAGAAGCTGCGATCCTTCTTCAACTACTTTAATAGTGAGCCAAATAATGCCCGCTGGTCTTTAGAGGTGCATGGTTTGTTTTGTTCTTCAATTACAAATCCGTTAAGTTTATGTTGATTTTGATTCAAAGATCATACAAACATATCGATATATTGTCCGCGAAAATAACCTCAACTTAAGTTATTTAAGTCTGTGCTGGTCGCAAGCACACATGATGCAAGTATAAGATGAGGTGACTACCATTACAGCAAGTCTCCCGTTCAATCAGTACCTACACGAAGATAATTATTGTACAAACAATATTACTTTGGAAGATATTCGCTTTCAGCGACTATTCAACAGCTTTCTTCCAAGAGTTATTCAAGCATAATATTTTAGTTAAATCATAATAGCACAACGACAGTCAAATACAACGGAGCTATAACAAATTGTGTTGCAGTCCAATGGTGATACGAAAGATGCCTGTCAAAGACGGTGGCACCGCTATCTTATCTTAAAGTAACCCACAAATAGTTTTGATATTTTGTTTCCATTGAGTTTCTCTCACTATCATTTATTACAGCTATTTTGAACTTGGCGTTGAGTTTCACTATGAATTTCTCGGTCACAATGGAACGCTATCAGCGCAAAAATATCGAAGCTAACAATAATCACATTTTCTGCGTAATGTTTCTCAAATTTCTCTCGACAAAACCTTGAAAAATTCGTCATTACATTTGAATCACTTTTTGTTCAAGATGTGAGTAAATGCTTGATGATTTACTGTCTTTCCTGAATATCCCACTCAATGTCTTTCATAATTTTCATCGTTTGCATTTTGTGTCATCAGGTGGTGCTGTTTGATTTTCATCTGCATGATTCATGTAAAATAAGATCATCAAATTTGGCGTCACGGGTCTGCTTTTGCAGTTTCCGGGTTCACGAACCCTTGTATACGTCACACCAATGATTGTTACATTGTATTTTTAACACACTTTGAGTTACTGCTATATTGTGAATTTCACCTGCCGTTTCTGTATGGTTTAGCCATACCAGAACATTGTATTACTAATAATGTTCCCATTGTTCAAGGCCCATTATTGGCAATGTCAGAACGAATTGCACTGCGTGTGTGCAGGAAAGACTGATGTGAACAGCGGAGAAGAAGAAGAAGAAAAAACCTTCTACCAGGCGTTTCTGTATTTTACATAATATCTCATGTGAATTATTAGAATGTTTAAAAACCTCAATAATTCATATTTGAATCATAGTAGCAAAGAGTGTGTTTACGACCTAAAAAGTAACAGAAATGCAAGATACAGTTCACTTGTTCATTCGCTCAGAACCAGCACATAGATGAAAATAGCCCTGTTGCATAAAAACATGCAATGAAACATTATTAAGTCAAAGAATCAAACATAACTCAGATATCAAACAATCAAGATCGAGTATTCAGAAATGTATGATTGATTTTTTGACTTATAATTGATCTTAGCTTTCATGTTACAGGGCCCAGGACACCGTGTACAAACGGACTGCCGATGTATTGGCACAGCTAACCCTCCAAGTTCCGTAAGTTGAAGGGGAACACGTATCGGACCAGTCAAAAGTTAGTCTAAAACGAAAGAGTTTTACAAGCACACAGTTGAAAATGTTCTCAAAATCGGATTAGATTAAGACAGTAATGAAATTGTGTAAAACTGAAAGTTTCGCTGTTTTTTTTTTTTTTACAAAAGCAGTTCTTTGAACAGTCAATAGGAATATACAGATAGTGAGTTGATGGTTTTATCGTCTCACAAGCCATATTGTCTACATAAAATCTTGAAATTTATTTTGTGTGTGTGTGTTTTACGCAACTGTAATATGCCACAGCTTGCAGAAACCACCCATATCTTGGTGATCATTGTTTTGAAGTTGTTCATTAAGGAATAACAATGTTTTATATTTTATGGCAGGAAAACTGATTTTTCGTTTTTGGCTTTTTTTTTTCTGGACAAGATCGATGGAAATCAACAGAAGACATCATCAGTTCAATCATTTGCATGTTCATATCAACTGTTTTACAAAAAAAAAAAGTAGTGAATCTTTAAAATTTTACAACTTCCTTGTTTTTTTCCTTACTTCCTTGTTTTTGATCCGATTTTGATCAATTAATTTTCACTGTTGTGCTTGTAAAACTTTACTCTGTCTTTCCACACTTATATGTTACCGATTTGGAATTCCCGTTATAAGCAAGGCGACTGACATCTTCTTTTTTTTTCAATAGACTTATTTACTTATTAAGTCTTCTTTAAAAGCAGAGTACTCCCATTCAGTGCCACAAAGGCCCGCTTTACAAGGGAGCCCTGCGTTGATATACATTACATTACATGTGCACACAATAATTAAAAAAAAAACGAACATAGATATGATACAGCTAAAGAACAATCGGTTCGTGAGAACATAAAACACATAAGAAAGAACATGAAACGAGCGGAGAAAATACATATCATAGCTAGTGCAAAGGGTTCACATCAAACAGAGAGATTGGTGTTGGCGTACACGATTCTTACATGTTTGCAATGAGGATGCTGTTTGAATAAAAATGGGTACCTCATTAAATGATTTGCATGCAGCATATGTGAAGGAGCATTTCTTATACTGTATTCAGTTCTAGGTTTGGGTATATGCAATTGGCAATAAAGGGCATATCTAGTGGTATAAGTAGTAGGGCGTTTGGTCGCAAGTTTGACTATGTACGGTGGGGCTAAATTGTGTAACAATTTGTACACCAGGACACAGTAATGATATTGAATTCTTTGTTCAATTGACTGTCATTTGAGAGAATGAGTAAGAGCTAGCGCTGACAAGTTATAACCTCCATTCAATACTACACGAGCATACTTATTTTGACAGCGTTGCAATCTGTTTAAATTTGTCTCTGTTAGTGACCTCCATACAGCGCAACAGTAATCAATATGTGGAGGTATGAAAAAAAATGCAGCTGATTCATGATTTTACGTGTCAAACACGATTTGATTCTTCGTATACACACAATAATATGAGAGATTTTCATGACTACTTCATCGATGTGGGGAGACCAGTCAAGAGTTTGTTCAAAGATTACCCGAAGGTGTTTGAGTCTCGTGACAGTTTCCAAAGGCCTGCCATTCATACAAATTTGAAAAGAATGACTCTGTATTCCTCGGCGAGGTCTGAATAACATGACTTTCGGTTTTTTTTCTACAAAACAATCATACCATTATCTGAAAACCATTTACTGAGGAGTAGAGTGTCTGCTTGGAGTTGTCCTGTACTTCGTAAGCATCACGTCCTGGGTGAAATATTGCCGTGTTGTCTGCATAAAGAGATACTTTAGTCCAAGGACTATAGTTTAAGCTAGGAACATCATTATTTATAAACATACAAAAGAGCAATGGCCCTAGTATTGAACCCTGTGGGACTCCTGTTTGAACGGGGAGAAATTCGGATCTCTTGCCTTTAAAAGAAAGGCATTGCTCTCTCCCTATTACGTAAGATTCAAACCACTTTATTTCAGTTTTGTCGATGCCGAAGTAGGACAATTTCAGCAAAGGCAGGTCATGGGGTATGACATCGAATGCCTTTTTTAAGTCTAAAAAGACTGCCCTAACCACATTGCCTTTGTCAAGGTTATCAGACAAAAAAAATATTAATCACTGTGAAACACGTTGTGGTTGAGTGACTGGGTCTAAAACCCGATTGGCGTTCCGTCAACAGCTCGCCTTCATTCAAGTATGAAGTAAAACTAAGGAGTTGCGAGTGGACTGCTTTTTCGAAAATTTTTGCTTCAGTGGATAAGAGTGAGATAGGACGATAATTGCGTATATCACTCACAAACTTTTATTTGGTACAGGAATAACTTTAGCAAGCTTAAATGAGCTTGCTCATTAGCAGTCATCATTGGGATAACAGAGTTAGCACGTTATGACGAGTGGTCTGTGGTAACTATTCTTTTTGTCGTCACATGCAGGCGTGGAGGAATTTCACCAAGGTAACCCACTGCTTATGCGAGTGTGTTTGAATTCCTCTCCGGAAACTCATCAGAATCTCAGAGGCATGAGGCTTAAAAAATGAACACATGATTATCGTTGCACAGCTAGAATGAAGTGAGAGAGCAATAATGGACTGTCCCAAGAGGGTGGCGTCTCCTTTCCACCTCCATGGTCCGTCTAAACTTATCCTTGCTTATCCTCGTTTCTTCATCATTTCGAAAAAAAAAAACAAAAAAACAGACTTTCGATCGGATGATACCGAGACAAGTTCGGTTTAATATGTGCCTATTTGCCTATAAGTGTTTTGTCCAACAAAAGCATCAGTACGTGACAGGTTGAAATCCCAAACTGCTTTCTTCTTTTTTCTCTTGGTGTTTTATTGGCCTACTCATACAGCAATCTTACAAAGAGTAACAATTAAAGAAGCATCTGTAACACGTTGCTTATCATGTTTTGATGCAATATAGCAACAGTTGTTATGTTATTCATAGCCGCTGTTGTATAGGAGAACACAGAGGGAAATGATATTGGTCAGGCGATATTTCTGTTGGATGGTTGCTAACAAGTTGACGTACCTTGAGTCGCTAACTTACAATAACAATCCATGTGATGCCACACAAATGGATGCGTAGAGTCCTATGAATAATAATACGCCGATACCCTTCAATGAATGCCAATTGAAAAGCACGTACCTGGTTTGAGCTCAACTCTGTGAACAATCAGTTGATGTGAAGTGCTGTCAAACACTGCCGGCATCAGTTATCCGAATATCAAAGTTGATATCAAAAGTAAAAAATT
Source organism: Diadema setosum (assembly GCA_033980235.1). Lineage (NCBI taxonomy): Eukaryota > Metazoa > Echinodermata > Echinoidea > Diadematoida > Diadematidae > Diadema > Diadema setosum. Next base: position 37,011,415 of record CM067061.1, on the reverse strand, counting down.
CCCTCCCCTTGTTCCAGTCAAACTGATCTAGTGATCTCAAATTCATCCACCTGAAGAAGGCTTATAAATAATTATGTGGTGTAGTGTGGGTTGCCAACCTTGCTGGAATACACAAGTGTTCTGTTAATACCAGCCATGCGCACGTTCGATAAACCGCATGTAAATCGATAATTGCCAGCGACGACGACTTGCATGATTGCCCATCATGTTTTCGGGTGAAATGTAACTTTTGTGAATCGTCTGAAAGACTGTAGCTATAGACTGACTTAATCCTCTGCCGCGGGCAATCTTTCCAGATATTCCAGCAATATTGTGATCATTTGGCGGTCAGACACAGCTAGTTCTTTGCTTTGGTCTTCGAGAGTTGAAAACTCATTCACGCTTTGGATCCATCATCATTCCACTGGCTGTTATTATAGTTGCACCAATTCCTCCGACAGAACTCAAACTTCTCGACCAGTCTATTTGGTAGCAGGTTGTGTCGAATTCTATCAGAAATTCAACTGAGTCCACCATTTATCCACTGTAATGTCCAAAGCTTTGCAAAAACATAAAGAGTAACATTATCTCTACTAGTTTTGGATAGGAAAATGCCTGATGTTTAACCTAACAACCGGTCACCACTGGTGCGTGAGCTGAACTTAAAGGAATCCGTTTCTCCGTTGTAATTGTAACAGGGTGTTTACGCACGAACAATACCGGTGGCCCTCGCGTTAGCTCTCCCAAAACCAAGAAGAAAAGGATGCCCTATACAGGTGATATTTACCGAGCATTCTATTTGCTTGAACACTTGAATGCAGAGGAGGATTATTATTTGCTCAGGAGAAGCCTGGTCTTAATATTTGTTCAGAATTGTCTTTTTTTTTTTTCAGTTGCAGTGTGTTAGCACTGAGTATGTTATAGACAAGCTAAAACGGACGTCTTGGAACATTGTCTTATAATCCTACAAAAGCATGATACACTGGGTAAAGGATATTTTTGGAAGCGTGAGGGTATAAAAAAAAAGTAAAAGATCACTGTGCCAACTCTTAACTTTTGCGCTTCGTGGCGCAGAACGTCTGTGACCTTCAACTGAGATAAAACAAAAGGAAGTCGATTATGAATGTTCTCCAAACCGCAGTCAAGTGGTAGTGCCACCATCCAAACTCAAAAGTGTTAATTATAGATTAAGTCTACAAAGAGATTGCTTTCAGTATTTTTGGAGGTCCAGTTAATTTCCCTATGATAATGCGATATTTTATAATGATCATGATCGGATAACAGGATTGTTCATTTACATTCATGTCGACATCACTCCTATTCTTGCTGTTCTTCCGTTGTGTGTTTGAAATGTCATAATATTCACTGTTCGAATTAAAGCACGCTTTTGAACATAGTTTGCAGAATGACATGACCAGATGTCAAAATGCAATCACATAATAAATTTCTCATTCCGATTTACTGAAGGAGGTAACATGTGAGCACGACTTATCAAAGGTTCTCTGGTATCCTTTGACCCTTGTCTAGAATGATGTCTCTGATGCCAACATCTCTATACACATAAAAGCGATGATGAAAACTATCTCTTAAGTGATAGGTCTGAAATTAATTTCTGTATACTATTATTTTGTAGTCATACGGCTGTTATAATCTATTATCTAATTATTTTCCTTCGCTCGCCATATACATCGGTATAAAGAGAGTGATAATTAACAGGTGTCTCCGCTGCATAGCTCAATGGCTTTTACGATTTACACTTTTACGATTTACACATTTTTTGAGCGTCACAAAGCGAACATTTGTTTTTGTTGTTCAGCTTTAAAAGCAAACGAAAGCACGTCTTTGATAGTTTCCTACCCAAGTGCTTTTTCAAACACTGTTACATGCTATAAGATTATTTCTTATGCTCGCCACCCTCAGCCCATGTATGAGCTGTTTACAAATTGTGCTAAAAACAACACCGACCGCAAAATCAGGTGATCTTATTTGATGTTTCTGAATGGTCGTTTTCATGTTTCTACAGAATATCCCCATCCCTTGTTGACATATCATACGGCATAGGATGTCATATAAAACATATGACATATAAGTCATATATAAAACATATATCATATATGCCATATATAAACATATGGCAAATATGTCAAATAAACATGATGAAACTTAAGTTGACGGTTCGGTTGTTGGTAACTTTATTCAGAGATGGAGGGAGATAAATTCAAACAACATGACAAACATTCATATAAGTTCTGAACGGCTTGTCTTGATTATCTCCAAACTTCACTGATGTCTTCTACATGCATTTACTGAATCCATAATGTTTGGAACAAGGTTTCCTTTAAGTGAAGACGTGAAGAATCTCTCTTTTTAACATTTCTCTGTCAGCGCACTGACATACAAACAACCCGAGGAAGTCATTTAAATCAACAGTAAAGAAGTGGTATATATAGAAAATGATCACATGTTTTCACATTCGTCCGCCACATGGATTTTCTATTTCTTTTTTCTCTTTTCTTTTGATACTGTTGTCATAGTAACAACCTTCAGTATGCGTCTTAAATAGTGAGTCTAAATCCCATCTTCAACTTTGAGAGATGAATTGCTAATATTTGTATCCCAGTCGTCCTCGAGGTAAAAAAAAAAAAGGACAATAGAAACACTTTTGACACTCGAGCTCAATGTGTGACGAATTCCTGTTCAATGTACTTCTCGAGACCAGTGTTTGCCGATTCTTGATAGACCTTTAACATTGTTTGCTAGGCGCGTCTGGAAACTTTGCATCTCCATCGCAGGTGTATGGATACACCGGGGACTTGGCTCAATCATTGAAAAATGGAGGATAAGGGCGTCGAAAGTATAATTGATCAATGCCCACCTGAGAAGCGTTTGGATGTGGTTTCGACTACATAGGCCCGTGATATTAAAGAGGGTAAACAAATAAAAAACAGGATACTAGTAATGCATCAAGCTTATTGAATGGTGTCAAAATATTGGGATGTTTGCACGCATTAAAGTGATGATAAGGAACGATATTATTGATTATCGGTACTTACTTGACAGATGGAAGAGGGTGTTGGTTTGTGTTTTGTTTTGTTTGTTTTTTAATCGCCATTAGCTTTGCCGTAATGCGTTTTTATCTCACCTGAGCCAAACTTATTAAAGCTCTTTTTATCACTGTTATTCGTCGTCGGTCGTTCTTTAAAACTCATGTTTAAAAAAAAATGGTAGGAATCATCCTTGGGGGCATAGAACACAAAGCTTTTAAACTGCTCCCGTCGGGGAAGACAAGGGCAGGGCATATATTGACCGAATCTGTGTAAATCATAACAAATTCGTTTTCTATATCCAGGTTCATTTTACTGCGTCTGGATCTGGAAAACGAATTTGTTATGATTTACACAGATTCGGTATCATACAAAGATTTAAAGTAGTTGTATAGGTAACATTACAATTTCTCCAGAATCAGATCTACTTCATAAGACAGCTTGATCATGTGGTAGAGAATAAGGAAAAATATTCATTCACGTCTGTGATTCCATATAGGCTCGGGGTTGACGTGACAAAGCTTAATACAGTACTTCGTGCTGAAACAAAGTGTTAAAAACCAAACCAAACAAAACAAAACGAACAATGCAGTTCATCTTCATCAGTTGAATTAGTGGTTACACACGGACGATCGTGTTGTGTTTTTGTTTTAGTTGCTTTTTATGATGCAGGCTAATGTAAATCACCTTTCGTGGTTTTGCCTTTTTGTGTGTGCACTGTACAGCGCAGTATTTTGACAGATTTCGATGTTAGTATATGCGATATTTTATGCTTCCGCCAGGAAGTGTCATCGGACGCATTGTTTACGGATTATCCGTCCTCCCTTAGATATTATCATTTAGTCCATTATTTGAAGAAAGTTCTGAACCATCGGGTAAAGGGGCAAGGATCAAAGATCAAGTAAAACTGGTACAATTCAAGAATACCTTGCTCTCTGAATCATATAGCTAGCCAAATAAATTCACGTTCAAGGAAGGTATACACTAAAACACATTTGGCGTTGTGCCATCAAACTTTCAACATGTCTTGACATATGTATCATGAGTGGACAAAGGTCAAAGGTCATACATAGGTCAAGGTCGAATGCTAAAATTTTTCACAATTTCCACCTATGATTATAACTCTTCTAAATTGTTTTCACGTAACTTAGTGTATACAGTGTACGTGTATTACAGACTGAGGTTTTACAGAAAGGATTGGGACGAAAGGTCAAGGTCAATGGTTAGAATACTAAAATTCCCCTTTCCCCCTTCAATCTCGGAAGCGGCTCACTGTATCTTCATGAAACTTAGCTTCTATACATGGAGGTATTGCCTGATACAGTTTCTTTTACAACGTTTTGGGTTAGAAGTCAAGGGTCAAATGTCAGGTTAAAGGTCCTGTTTACCTTTGGGAGCAGTGATTCAAACAATTTTCAAGATTTCACATTTGATGCATAAATAGGTCTGTTGTATCACAAAACTTCCTACCATATAAAATTTTTGCAATAAAGCCTAAAATATAAGGGGATATCACTATTTTTCTCAAACTATAACTGTAAATGGTTTAGTCTGGAAACATCCTTTTTATAACTATCGTTCACATTTTGGGTACTTAACAATACTTAACATCGATTATACGAATTTAATTTTTAATTTTTTTTTTTTTTTTTTTTTTTTACAGTGGTTGGTTCTATCCCTAACTTACATTTCAGAACTCTTTTAAAACACTATTGCTTTTTCATCTGTAAATGGTGAATTACATGTATGCCTTAAAATGATGAAATAAAACTATTTGATGCTGAAAATATACTGTTTTCACCATCCCCTTCAAATTGAATGCATACCCCCAGTCCCGTAGTGTTTAGTAAATGCAGTTTGTAGAGGGCCTACACCATTGTACATCACCATGCAATGATTATATGCATGGAATAGATTTTTTTGGGCCACGTGGAGTTAAAAGTCAAGAGAAATGCAAAGAAATTCACCTTAATTTCATATTTTGAACGTACTGTGGCTCAAAGTATTGTCAAGAAAACTGGTGTAATTACCAGATGATTATTCGTCAATCATGTGCAATTGCCGTCTATCATTGGCAATCATAGACCTATACTGGGAGAATAATGCGATGAATAATACGGGATTAGCATGGCAGTCGCCAACATTTCTTGTTTCAATGTATCTACTACAGGAACAGAGTATTGATTTCAGTCGGCCAGAAAAGAGAATACTAAAGTTTTCGTTACAACATATTTTGCTGTGCAGTATACCTTGTATTAATTGTTCATGTTTTGTGTGAGTGTTCAATAATTATTAATCAGCACAACTGTAAGGTGTATATTTGTTTCTTAGAGCAAAATGTATAGTGTTTTATTGTATGTACTCGTTCCTCTCAATGGCTGAAATAAAAAAGCATCATATATTGTCATTCCACCATTAAAAGTTCGATATGATTGTAATTCGAATTGCATCAAATTTTCTTTTGTCAGCAAATAAAGGTTGTCATCTGTATGTTATAGTTACTCTGCTATTAAATTTGGCAACACATTTTTCAAAGGTGGCTTTCCCCGCGAGTACATGACACAGTGATTGGGTGAATACAGCAATGTACAACAGAGTTCAACAGTTTACGACGTCACGGAAAAACAAGGATATAAAGGAAAAACAACAGAGAATTCCGTTAAAAAAAAAAATCAGTGATGTAGCATAATAAAAGAACAATTGCCTTACCTCTGGCGGAAAACATGTAGGAATATATCATCTATTGCACGTATCTGTATGTCAGCAACAAGTCAAAGGAAAGTTTTTTTTTTTTGTTTCACGATAATGAGATTTTTTTTTTGAATGCTGTACACTGTATGCATTTTGTCTATATTGTAGCAGTGCCGTCATTAACTGCTGAGAGCTGTTACAGTCTTCTCATGCAGTGATGGCCGAACTAAACTTTGAAAACTTTAGAAAGGATATAAATACTTTTGTATACTTCTAGTCCGATTTTCGGTAAACTTCACCAATGAGTTCTAATATTGCTGCATTAACTCAATACACGCGTGCATATTTAGGGACACTTCTCCTTAAACGTAACGTCACCGGGCATGTAGTCTTATCCTAACGTACAGGGTGAGCAGGTATTTTAGCGTATTATGAGGGACAGCAATCAGCCAGTTCACAGTAAAATATAAACATAAGTTAGATAATAACATCTTTTCAAAATAGATTGTAGATACAATCACATTTCTGCTTCTTCCATTTTTTTCTTCAAATTTCAGGGGGGGGGGGGATATGATTGTACCAGGCCATCCCCCTCCTCCATTTCGGGATGGGGGGGGGGGGTGCATCTCCATCCCCCCTCCAGGGATTACGCCCATGGTTATATAGGACACAACCACAACTATACAATCTTAAGGGATTCCCCCATTACAATTCCACCTGCTAATGTTCGAAGGGATATGTGTCTATATAGTGTAATAATTGGAACGTAACGCCAGATCCGGCATACAGTTACTTCATGTACTTTTTAAAACATGATCATTATCTTACATTGTCATCGTGAGAATCTTATGAGCAGGTAATCATTGGACGAAGCGGGTAGTTGTAAGGGGATACTAAATGCCAATGCTGAGCTGTCGTCTCCAGTAGATCAGCAAATTCAACCCCCAAAATGAGTCTGCTTTATGCAGACTATGCTCGGATTAGGTCTACGCTAGCTTGATCCGCATTCATGTTAGGATGCGGCAAGTACGACAGACTGAGCCTGGCCAGGAAGTGCAGTATACAATCGTGAGCTGCTTGCCGAATCTGAAAGTGCACTGCCATTTATAGCACATTTACAGAAGAAATATTGCAAAAATTGTCGTGGAAACGCTGATTTTACATCATTGAAAGACTTCGTCATCTCAGGTGAGTCGTGTAATGAATCTGATTTAACGCAACTGTCTGTTTTTAACAAATTATACATGGCCAATTATGGTGAGAGAGGCGATCAGGCAGGCAGCGCAGACGATGCTGCGATCCTTCCCACGCAGGGTGTGTGAATACAGTGGATCACACAGCTTCATGCACGTACACACAGGCGGTAGTACAATCAGCGGACTGGGATCATGGTGGAGCAACCGACGTTCGCTCTCGCGAGTCAGCTTTTTGTGCGTTTGCATGCGAAACACATGGAGAGCTCTGTGTGTATGTTATCGGCGGCAAAAGTCGTCGTTGGCTCGGCTGCTCTCTGAACAAAACACCGAACACGAGGCACACAAAGCGGAAAACCCCCACAACAACAACAAAATGCCAATCCGACCTCTGCCTAGTAGTCTCATTTTCAGACATGAATTATTTTGCAGTGCTAGGTACATGCATGCGTCTTCACCTTGTCGCAAAAGAGAATTTGTTACCTCACATTCAACCAACAATATTTCGTAGTTCTCGTTATCTCATGTAAGTATCTTATTCGAGTTTCTAATAATGATGATAATAAACATTATGGCGCCGCGATATAAGCGCATTGACAAAGAATAGATAATTGAAATAAAATTGAAATACAGAATATATAATGTATAGGCCCTACTGTAATTACGAACAAATAATTATATATATATATATATATATATATATAATATTATATATATATATATATATATATATATATATATATATATAATATTATATATATATATATATATATATATATATATATATATATATATATATAATATTATATATATATATATATATATATATATATATATATATGTATACATTATATGAGTGAGTTTTGAGAATTTGTTTAAACTGTATGAGCGTTTTGAATGTGAAAGGAAAGTTTGTTCCAAAGATCTGAAGCAATGAAAGAAAATGTCATTTTATATATAACTGTATTAATGGGTACAGGTGCGATCGAGGACCATTGATAGTAAACAGGGTGCGCAGAGTGGAGGTGAAGAATGGGGAGATCAGGCTGAAGTGGCTGGAGCGGAGAGAAATCAAGTCTTTGAGATACAAGACCTAAGCATATAATTATATACGTACCGTAGTGTTGTAGGCCTGCAGGGTCAACGTTATTAATATTCTGATAATCAAAATCCATTAGAAGAAAAATAAGGTGATAACTAAGTTGATGTATGTATGGGGAGCCAAATGAAGGGATCGGAGAATTGGAGTAATGTGCTAATACCTTTTTTTGTATTAAAGGAATGTATAGTTTCGGATGGCCGGATAAGACCTCGGCTTTGAAGCGTGTTTTTTTTTTTTATTTTTTTTTTTTAAAGATCATTATTTGAGATGATGAGAAACATCTTCTGAAATAAGAAAGATTGTGGCTAATAGGCCTAATTATAAGGGGAATTCAAAGGTTGTTCGTTAAGAATTGGTTTTGAAGTGCCTGAGATATCCAAAACGATCGAAGCGATATAGTGATCAAAGTTGGGACCCACCGTTTTTATGATCGCTTTTCAAAAACTTTTTTTTTTTATTGATATATCAGTCATTTCAAAACCGATTTTCATCAAACAAACGTTGAATTCCTCATAGAATTGTATGCTCTTTAACATTTAATAAAGTATAGTTTCTAAGAGTCTTGGAGAACCCCCCCCCCCAATGAATCCTCATCTCAACCAATCTGAGCCCTTTTAGGCTCACAAGCCTATAGGCCAGCAGCTGTATTTTTATTGTAGTGGGGCAATATGCACGGAGGCCAGCGAGAAGAATATTAATAATAAAATCAAGATTAGAAGACACAAATGCATGGATAAGACGTTTGATGGAAGACTGATCCAGTAATTTTAGAGGATTTTGCTAAATTTTACAAATGCAGCATTACCAACTTGTCGTATACCCTATCATTATAATGTTGGTAATACTATACAAATTATGTTCAGGTCATTAAAAGAGTAGACCATCTTTCATCTATTACTAGTCAGTCAACGTATAAAAAGCTAGGTGTAGACCATGCACAGATGCGACTCGAACTGTCCCTATAGTCCGAAAGTTGTTTTTAACATTCCAGTGTTCACGTCCTGATTTTTTTTTTTTTTTTTAAGGGGAATGAAACTAAAATAGGATCTACACGTCATGTGGATTGACCGCGTGTGACAATATTAATAGAGCACATCAGTGAAGTTTGAGGAAAATTGGACATTCTGTTCAAAAGTTCCAAGTTAAATTTGTAAAACTTTGGTGCCGCCTTCTCCGAATGAGAGGCTACTAGAGTTCATGACGTCACGTATGGAAAATGGTAGATTATTATTTTCACTTTTCCAGCGTAATGGAAGTGTACTTGACTTCTTTTAGAAAGCAAACCAATAGAAATTAAGTCGAGGGAATGTGTCCTTTTCATGAAAAAAAAATCTTTAAATCAAGGGATCGCGGCCCCCAAAACTTAAAAATTCATAACTTTTGAACAGATTGCCCGATGCCTAATGAATACTTGAGAGCTATTTTTGATGTACACAGTGCGTATCAAAAAAAAAAAAGCAGAAGAAGAAGAAGCAGAAGAAAAGAAGGAAATCCAACTTTGAAGGGCTACTAAGTCACAATCGTCAGCTATGGAGAGCGCAATGTCGGTTGTGAGGGAATTCTTCCTCTTTCCATTGATACCTAATTACGTTGACAAATAATGTCACGCATGACTGAGCACATGAACTTTAAAGACAGCAATGGCAAATGGACTTTTTCCAAGTTTGAGTGTCACATGAAGGAACAATGAATGACTCACTGAATGGATGAGATCTGTCAATGAAAGTGATCAAATTAACAAGCCAGCCTGCACGAATGCAGGTTTGTGTTTAGGGTTTCTTCTAACCTTTTATGGCCCATAACCTTCAATATGGCCACGTTGTCGATAACTTGGTCACTCCCACAAATGCTATCCCATTATCCATTTTCTCTCTTCGCATTCAAGCCATGGTTTGTCGCTGCGAGCTATGTGTTGAACTTGAACAGAGAAAATGGACTGTGTGGGTTGGCCTTTGTGGGAGTGACCAAGTTATTGGACAGGTGGTCATGTTAGAGGTTATGGATCATAATGTATCATAATGTTAGAAGAAACACTCAACCCAAACCATTTTTCAAAACAACAACAACAACAACAAACAAACAAACAAACACTGCATTCGTACAGGCTGGCCTGTTTTAATATTTAGCCATTTTCATTGACAGATCTCATCCATTCAATGAGACATTGTTACTTCATGCGACACTCAAACTTGGAAAAAGTGCAATTTGACGTTGTTGTCTTTAAAGTTCATAATTATGCTCAGTCATGCGAGACATATGTAAACAATATTGGTATCAATGGAAAGAGGAAGAGTTCCCCTTTCCTTACAATCAACATTGTGCTCTCCATATACCTGATAATAGGAAATGGAAGCCCTCCAAATTTGGATTACCGCTATTTTTTAAATACGCAATGTGAGATGCGACAGAGCCTATAGCAAACTTTTTTTTTTGCCAATAATTTATCGTGTGGATCCTGTAAGTTTTTGTTTGTTTCTGTTGTGATGTAATTTAACGCTTTGACATATATCAATGAACTAAAATCATTTTGATGTACTTCAACGCTTATTTGACATGTATCATTGAACTCAAATAATTTTCTGTGTTGTTTGCAGGGGAGTTTGTAAAGCGATGCGAAAATGAAACGCTTAAGAAGTCTGCCGCTGGAGCCCAAGGGGCATAACTTCAGTTTCTATGAGAAGCTCTTGCTCCTCGACCTGATCAACGAGCACGGAAAGGAATTGATCGAAGAGAACGACACGTTGTCGTTCTTTCGCAGGACGCGAATCTGGCGAGTCATCCACACGGAGTATAACCGGCAGCAGGGAGTCAGCGAACGGTCCGAGAAGCAGCTCCGGCTGCTCTGGAAGAACTTGAAGGCGAGATCTAAGCGAGAGTTTCGCCTGAACGCGGCGAAATATCGCGTTCCCGGGAGTCAGATCCAGGACCCGTTACTGCGCAAGATGAACATGATGATAGGTATGGACATCTCTGACGATAGCCCGAAACCGCGGCAAATGGCGCCGAGGCCTGGATACGGACATCTCACTGTCGCCAAGGCTCTGACTGCCGCCAGGGCCGCGCCGTCAGCCGCCAGAGCCTTACCATCAGCTTGTTCGTCGAGTGGGCTCCCAACGACGGCTTTGGCTTCTAGGGCAGTAGTCCGCGTAGAGAAAGCCAGAACGAGTCAGCTTCAGATCGCACGAACTTACAGCATGGCACCATCAACTCAGGTCGGTGATTCGACCTCGCATATGCATAACACAATGAGACCCCAAAAAGAGCAGATTGCGACCTCCTCCGCCATGTCCACGCAGAACTTTACTCAGAACAGCGTCGAGCTGAACAGTCCACCTCCCATTCTCATTCCGGACGAGCAATATATACCTGGTCAACATGAGAGCAAGATCTCCGTCGCGACAGTTCCGAATCCTCAAACACATTATGGAGCGGTACCAGAGATGTGTTCCACCGTCGACGCCGAACGTGCCGGTGCTGCAGCAGCCGCAGCGACGAAGCGACGCAAGAAAACTGTGCCTAGGAAGGCGCCCTCTGCAGTTAAACCTGACGCGATCAGCAGCGTGACCAATGATGACGTCATAGCTGTCCAGGTAGGACTTTTTTTTCTCTCTCTCTCTCTCTCTCTTATTTTTTGTTGGGAGAGAAACAATATTATAAGCAACATTATCTCGGTAGCGATTAATATAAGAGCCCACTTAATTCTGAAAGAATTTGAGTACAGGTACATTGCAATTATTCTGGCAGAGATGTACAGGATCATTATGAAGAGTTTCATAGCAGAACGAGTTAAGCGCCATTTTTAAACATTTTAAAGGAACTTTAAATTATCAGACAAAGCAAAAAGAAAAAAAAACCCTTTTCAATGATACCTCACTTGTTGCATAATAAGAACGTTGTTTCAGTTATGAAAAATATCCCATATTTTCATATTGTTTTCTTTGTTATTTATGAGGTTTAATCGTAATTATTTCAAGTTTTTTTCAAGAATGGTTTATGGAGTTAATTCATTTTACAATCAAACTTTTCATAATTCTATGTGAACGTAGTTTCTATTACTTTACCAAGTTAAAAGCTTGTGTTTGTCGTTTACATTAACTCTTCGAGTTATTGCTATCTCACATTCTATGAGTGTAGTGTAAACTAAGATTAAAAAGAAAAGAAATTTGTAAGAATTTTGAATGTATATTGTGCTTTGTTCTTGCAAGTCACAACGTTTTCGTTGAGTCACATTCTCTCTCTTTTATATATTTAAATATATATATATATTCAAATATATATATATATATAACTATATAACTATATATATATATATATATATATATATATATATATATATATATAACTATATATATATATATATATATATATATATATATATATATATATATATATAAAAGCTGTTGTAGTGGTGACTTCTTTCACAAAAACATTATCCCAATTCACCGCTACGTGAATCTCATTAGAAGATCCAGCTGAGGCACGCGGCTGGTTATTATTCATAACTCTCTGCCCAAAAAAGGAACGTGTGCATAAAGTCAAAGAGTTGAAAGGTTGGTCCGTCGGGTATTAGAGCTTGGGTCTGCCTGAACCGCTATGACGTCTCCGTGGCCGAGCGGTTAAGGCGTTGGCGTTCCATGCCAAAGACCCGGGTTCGAGTCCCGGCGGAGACCAATTTTTCAACTCTTGCGCTTTTCCGAAAAGGAGGAACAGTAAGAGGAATAATAATGTCAAAGCTACGCACCGATTTTCTCCTTCCTTTCTCATATCTTATATATATATATATATATATATATATATATATATATATATATGTGTGTGTGTGTGTGTGTGTGTGTGTGTGTGTGTGTGAGTGTGTCTGTGTCTGTGTTTATGCCAGAAAGTCTATTGATATTGTTTATTTCTTTGTAGGGTTCCAGCGGTATTTCAGATGACTTTTTGATAAAGAGCGAAGTGGCTGAGGAAGAGGTAAGATACAAATCAAAATCATTTAATTGTCACTGATTAGACTAAAAAGGAAGCTCATATACAGCTAAATGAAAGGTACACAAAAAGTGCAGTTAAGATAAAATTTAAATCCCCCCCCCAAAAAAAAAAGAGGAAAAAAAAAAAAGAGAGGAAAAATAGATAGTCATAGAAGATGTACGTTTTACTCGGGATCACGCCAAATGTCACGAAATAAAGCCGATGAACCATGCTCTTTCAATACAAATGTACCAGTGGATCGTACATTAGAACTTTATGAATATACTGATTCCCAAATTTCAGCACCTGTTATACCCACCATTCCTTTTCGAAAGTCATTATTTCACAGTCATTGCAACGCCAGGGAAATCCGCTGTGAAAGATACAGTGTCTTCTTCCGAAATTCACGTGGAAAGAAATTCTGAGAAAATTTTGTAGACTCAAGAGAATAGAGAACTCACTGAAGAAAAAATACCTTCTGCTGTGACGATTGCGGCTGCTATGTTATACCGATATTACTATAACTGTTAAACATGTGACCCTTCAGCATTCTTTATTTTTCTCTTTTATGTTAAAGTTTTGATTACTAATAAACTGTAGCCCATTTGAAGTTTTTGCGTGCATGAGTTTACTCTTAGTAATGTTAACTCCATCATGGAGTGGACTTTAAAGGTAACACATAGTTTCCATACGCCTGCAAAAACTGTCGATTTTGTTTTCTCTATAATGGATACCTATGCATGAGAAATATGTGAAATAAGGCTGTGCTGGTACGATTGAAGTTGGATAACGATGAAAATGTGAAATAATTGGCAAAGAAGTACGCCGGCCACCATCACGTTTTGATACGTTCTACCTTCCCACTACACTGAATAGGGAGATCGCTTCAGGAATAAACGTCGGGTACTCCGATCTAAATCATTTTACACTTTTGATCCCAAAATACTTCCCTCCCCCCCCCCCCAAAAAAAAAAAAGAATAATAAAAATAAACACAAAAACATAACATAACATTATGAAAAATGATAACTATCCTGACGGTAAATCACGTCAACGAAACAAGTTGTTTATATGGTGTTTATATTTTTCCTGTTTGTCCGAATTCATCGTTAACTCTTGCTAACAATGAAAATCATTATGTGACTGAGCGAACACATTCTCTGACGATACAATGTACTACTGGGTGTAGATAGGGAAGACACTGTAATCTGTCATGATGTCACTGAGTTAAGAGATGATAACTTTTATTTCCTTCATTATTTTGAAAGAATGTCGGTGATGTCTCGGATGGCCACACTATAAAAGAAGAAGCAGCTGCTGAGCAGGTGAGACACGAAACTGAAAAATGGTAACTGTATAAGCCAAATCATGCTGATAAACTGCTTTGTGAAGTGACATCGATAAGCTAAATCACACCTCTTCTAAACAATAGGCTCTTTTGATATCGATTATTCTGTGGGCAATTTTTCACATTATGTTTTCAAGAATCACCATCGTAGATAATTACAATGTGCAAACAATCGTGCACTATAGGCGTATGTCAGAATCGATAGTTTGGAAATTTGCATCCGTTGTGTTTCTATTAAGTTACCTAGTTTCGCTTTTGCTTGATAGGAAAATAATGACGAATGGCAAGAACTGGCGGAGGTTGATCAGCAAACGGACCCGAACGATGAGTCGTTGTCAGGGGCTACAGAGCCATACCAGCAGGCGTCAACGGTGGGACCCGTCCTGCAGAATAATCTACACAACCACATTCTCATCGGACATCGCCGCCGGCGACTAACAAGTAGAAAAACTGCAGCAGAGCAGAACGATTTCGCCACCAGCTTCCAGCCGAATCCCCACGAAGACCCTGGTCGGGTATCTGCGGAAGAGATCGGCGATGTTGCCATGTCCGAGGTTGACACGTTGTCGGGCCAGCCGCCATTAGTGCTTCTGGATGCCCCGGAAGGAACACAGGGACATGGGAATGGGGCGTGTGAATGCAGATTGCACGGTTGCGTGGAGTACCATTCTCAGATGATTGAAATGGCCAAGAAAGAGCACGACACGAAGATGGCATCTATGTTAATGAAGAGGAAAGTGAGTACCAGGAACGTTATTTTATTAATCTATTTTATAACATGACATCAAAGGTTTTGCCAAGTCTTGTGTGATATATTGCCGGGGCTCTCGCTACACGATTGCATATTTCTAACCTTTTAATGAATAACGCAGGTTGGTGAAAACGCTGTCCATGACCATGGTAAAATCTGTCAATGACGTAATGCTTGTTATTTTAGAAGCCATTTTTTTTTTTTTTTTTTTTTGGGGGGGGGGGGCCGGGGCATGTACTTATATTCTGAAAATATCATGTCTACTTTCAGCATCAAAGGCTGAACTATTTTCTGCTGAATTTGAAAAAAAAAATACCCCTACAAACCTACCCAACAAAAAGGTAGTCATAATTTATTATGGTTTTTAACATGTCGTCTGTCAGTGCCAAAGTAACAGTAAAACGCGTGAGAGATAAGAAGGAGAATACATATATACCTAAAGCATCACTCCACTCTGCGGAGCAAAATGTGAGTGTTAGTGATTGGTGCTCCTTGTCTAGCGCATGATATGTGAAGAGGTCACCACGTTGGTATTCCAAAACTTTTTTTTTTTTTTAAATTGCCAAATTTGAATGAAAATTCTGGTTTGTGTATTGGTTTTCCTCTTCTCCCTCCCTCCCTCCCTCCCACCCAGCAAATCATGCAGATCAAACGGCGCGAGCATCTAGCGAAGATGGAGAACTTCCGGCTGAACAAGGAGATCCTCCGCCTCAAAAAGCGCAAACTGGAGCTGGAGATTAAGAACGGGATGTACCTCGATGAGATGGACGATACATTAGAAGAAAGTAACTTCCACTAGAGTGAAATCCAAAAGGGAAAAAGAAAAGAGAGACAAATAAAGTAGAGTTAGATGTTCGTCTGTGCGTTCATGACTGGAAGGGCATAATGTTGAAGAAGTCTGTGGTGAAAAATGAAGTATGTATGAAACTTACCGAGTTGCACCTTGCCGAGTAGCATGATGGCTTTGAGGTGAATAAACTTAATTAAATGAAAGGGGCAAAATAAGTAGGAAAGCTTTTGTTTTTGCTTCGTTTTATCGTCAACACGACTGGAAGTATGAATAAGCATGGTTTGTAGAGATTGAGAATAGAATGCTTGTTGACAAGGCAGAAAACACAATTGAACAGAATGACTTCTACTAAACAAAATGAGGGAAAAAAAAAACTTTTTTCACCTTCCGCATTTGACTGACAACCCCCAAATGACAATACTTTATGTAGTTGAATCATCTAGTTTATAATCACCATCTCAATTGTATAGATTAATCTATTTTCAACTCACGTGCAAAATGTTAAGGATACTCACTAATTGCACTTGTCACTTTCGTCGACTAGTCTGCCTCTTTTGTTTTCATTGCATTCGGATAGCATTTTCCTGGACAACTTAATACAGTGTTGCTAGAAAAGTGATGTAGGCAGTCATGCGTACACGTAGCTTGCATAAGTGGGTGAATTTTGAGTTCCAGTTAACGGCCGACTTGGTTAAGCATTCCGTATCGAATAAGTTTATTTCAATACGGAACACACTGTGATCAGCATTACGCGATTGGAAGGCGCTGAAAAGAACAATGAACAAGTATGTTTACTTTTGAAGTACCATGCACTGAGTAAATTCAGCCTAAGTTTAAATCAAGTATTTTCTTTGATTTTATAGTCAGACTGGACTTACGCAGTTTGATACTGCATGACAAAACAAGTATACGGATTACATTGCAGAACAAAGCAAATGCACAGCTTGTATATTTTGTTCGTAAAAATAAAGATATTGTTCAAAGTTGTGCAATACTTATCCCAAACTCATGATGATGTAAACTCAATGATTACACCTCAAAAGTGACAAGGGGGAACATTCCTTCGATGGAACGACGAGTGGACTGCATTAATCTAGTCAGAAAGTCAAAACTGCAAACTGCATACCAACTGGAATATCTTCATAGACATTTCGATGTTCTGAAGACTATGTGCAATTAGGAAAGCAGCGCATCCCTTTATAACTTATTTATTCAACTCCCGGGGATGTAAGAAAAACGAAACACAAATAAGCAGAAATGCACCGTGTAGGGCCTGTTTTGCAGTGTTGCACAAACGTATCAAATAAGCTTTTGTTTGTTTGTTTATTCTCATTTCCATCTGAGAAGATGACTGGATAGCCCATATTCAGCCGCACTAGCTGGTCTTCCAGCTGAAATTTATTACTCATGTATTCTGTGTAGAATAATAAAAAATGCCTGATTCAAAGGGCCAGTGTGTGTGTAGCATCTCATCATGCATGCCTTTATTTCACGCATAATTCTTGAGAGCACCTGAAGTTTGTCTGTATACTACTATACCTTATACAGTGGCGGATCCAGAGGGGGGCGCAACCGGCGCACGCCCCCCCCCTTATTTTTCGTTAAAAACAAAAGAAATAAAGAAAAAAAAATGAAACGAAACCCGGACGTGGCATCAGAAATATTAGTAACGCCCCCCTTTACAGAATTCCTGGATCCGCCCCTGTTATAAGTATAGTTGTCACTTGCATAACATGTGGAAGTATCAAGAATGCAACGTACCTAGTACATCTTTTGTGTCGGTGCAGTTTCACTCAAATCAAACTGTGATGTTCACAATCTCCATTATTCTCATGTGTGAATCATTATAGACACCAGTTTTTCATAATTTATTAAAGCCGCACTTTTACTTGCCAAGTTGATATCCGTGTTACACTGTTTGTCTTAATGACTATGGGGTACTTAGACACAGTGCTGAGCGTGATTTCACATAGAAAAATGATTTCATTTGTGTCCTTACCACTGACGTGGACAGTAATTAAAACGCTGTGTCATCAGAAAAGTAAAGTTGACTTCTTCAATGCGGTTGTTTAAATGACGCTGAACAATCCAGTAGTGTTCAGAATTACTCTCCTTTTCACATGATTCAAATTTGAGCATGTGAAGTTAGTGTAGCTATAAATACACATACATTTCCACTTGGTACAGGTGTAACACAAAATGTATACATTGTACCACAGTGATGATACTGAATTTAAAATGTGTAATTTATAACTCACACACGCGTATTTGTTAACAAATGTAAGTCTTCCTTTTGAAAGATATAACACACACACACACACACACACACACATATATATATATATATATATATATATAGTATTTGTATTTGTACGTGCAACGAGACATAATGTACATTCCGGGTGCCTTAGGTCTTACACCAGTAGATAACACTTAGTGAATTTCTAATCACCTTCCCAGTCCAAACCTCTGTTTGTTTGTTTTTTCTGTGCAATTCCATTCCATGTTCAACTTTGTCTTTAAAGGGGATGGCTAGTAACTGATCAGTGGGAATCAGTGGGAATGCTGGAGGATGATTGTTCCAATCCTTGTGGGGTTCATTTAAGAGTACATTATATATCTATTCTTGTGTGAAAATTATTTGCCTCAGAATGGTCTCATATTCGAGTAATGTGCAGTTTAATGTTTCCAGGTAAGCGTCCCTGGTCAGTGACGGGGCATTAATCTGCACATTACTTGAATATGAGACCGTTCTGAAGCAAATAATTTTCACACAACAGTAGATATATAATGTACTCTTAAATGAATCCCACAAGGATTGGAACAATCATCCCTCAGCATTCCCACTGATTCCCACTGATTCCCACTGATAAACAGGTTACTAGCCATCCCCTTTAAGACAGAGAGAGAGAGAGAGAGAGAGAGGGAGAGGGAGAGATGGGGGGGGGGGGGTAGTAAGTTTTATCAAAATTCAACATACATGTGAGGATTTTGTTGTGTGATGTATCAGCTTGCAAATAAATTATTACTTTCATACTTTGAAGTGAGAAAAAAATAATAAAACAAGGAAAAGTAGAAATTACGCGGTGCGTAAAATATGTCCCCGCCAGGAGTGGCATTTGGTAGCAAAATGTACAATATCGGTAAAAAATCAAGGTCAAAGGTCAAAGAAGTCAAAGGTCAAAATTCTGTGTAGAAGTTTTGAAGCCCTCACCTAGTGCCATCACAAAAAGCAAACGGAATCGAAATCGCGTTAGAAATGGCGAAGGAGTAGCATTTTGTAGCCAATGTACAATATAGGTCAAAAATCAAGGTCAAAGGTCAAAGAAGTCAAAGGTCAAAATTCTGTGTAGAAGTTTTGAAGCCCTCACCTAGTGCCATCACATAAAGCAAACAGAATCGAAATCGGGTTAGAAATGGCGAAGGAGTAGCATTTTGTAGCCAATGTACAATATAGGTCAAAAATCAAGGTCAAAGGTCAAAGAAGTCAAAGGTCAAAATTCTGTGTAGAAGTTTTGAAGCCCTCACCTAGTGCAATCACATAAAGCAAACGGAATTGAAATCGGGTTAGAAATGGCGAAGGAGTAGCATTTTGTAGCAAAATGTACAATATAGGTCAAAGGTCAAGGTCAAAGGTCACAACTGAAATTCTGTGTAGAAGTTTCAAAGCTCCCATGTAGTGCTATCATATAAAGCAAACAGAATCAAAATTGGCTCATAAATGACAGAGAAGTAGCAAATTGAACATTTTGATCACACACGGACGCACAGACAGACAGACGGACGGACGGACAGACAGACGGACACACAGACACACACACGTACGGAGCTCGTTTCATAGTCCCCTGCTCGAACTCGTTCGGCGGGGACAATGAAATTATTGCTGGGTTGTGATCACTTTGCTACATGGACTTTTAGGAAAGAGTAACAAGTGCCCTATGTTATTGACTTGAACTAATTATGCTTTTATGGTTAATATTTTTGTAAATGTACGTACTGTACCACTGACAGAGCTGTGAGGTGATGACATTACTTCATCAATTTATATTTGTCGTTATAACCAATACCACTGTTCTTCTTCAAACATCACAAACTTCTGTATTCAACAATCTTATTCTGTATCCATTTTGCTAAAATTTTACTTTGCTTGTTGGATTAATCTCTAACATGAATGAACATAAATTGGGATTTTGTGATCTAACAGTAACCACATCCCTTGCCATCTCCACTTTTAATGTACTGAGTTACATCTAAATCGTAATGACTTGTTTGTGTGAAATATCACTCTCACCCTCAATCCTGAAACTATTTTCATACCACATCTCTTCCTATCTCACAGATGGACAAAAAACGCACAATATGCAAATGAAAGCAACATTTATTATAATCCAAGGCCTCTTTGAAATACACATTCAGGAAACATGAACCATGATACATCATGAATGAATAAAGGTGTATCCATTAAAGACAAACATACAAAGAAACATACATACTTAGACGGACTTTCGGACACTGAGGAGTTGCTTGAAGCATGTCAGAACATGAACACATCTAACAAAATCCACGCGAGTGCAGTGAACTGAACAACTTTTTTTTTTTTTTTTTACACAAAATTCAATACTTCAAAAGTGTATGCAAATCTTGTAATAATTTTTTTTTTTATTTCACCTTCATTTAATTCTTTCTTTTTGCTGCAGACAAAAATATTTGGATATGACATTCTGTTCACTGTCTGTAAACCAGGCTATCTGAGAATGATCAATACACTCCATAGTGTAACAAAATCAATGTAGTAAAGTCAAGCAAAGGTGGACAGTAAAATTCCCTTATGCCAAGTTCTTGTTCTTTATAAGTTTACATCGATCAGTCTGCATTTGACATTGATCTAGATTCCCGAGTGGGATCTGTTATTAATTTCCTCCTTAAATCATCCCAAGGGGAGGGTCTTGGGAGTCTCAGAACCCTGATACATGAAAATTCAGAACTACATATTTTCCAATGTCAGTGTTTGACAGCACCAAAATATCACACCGACACCAGTAACCTACATAAGCTAGATGCCATTATTTATAACATCAGAACAAAATAACTTTTACAGCCACAATACAACATACATTATCAGGAAATTATTAATGACCAGAAGAGCCCATCTCGTGTCATGTTCATATACTGTGCATGACTCACACTTTAGGAAGATCTTTGTGCATCTTGTGAAGAGCGGATGGAAATTTAAGACTCGTAATGCAAAGTGAGCATCGGGTGTGGTGCTTGGAAGGTACCACCCACTATAGAGTCTTTCGGGGTGCAACAGGGCAGTGTCTTATAATCCCCACGACTGTTCTAATTTGTTTTTGTTTTTTCTGCCTTGACCTTGCCGTGAACCTGGACAGACAACCAATGAATGTTGAGTCCTGACTTTGTAAATAAGAGTGTACATTTTGATGTGTGTATACTTCTGTTTCACCAGCTTCCAGCAGCAGCTATGAGTCAGAGTTACACATTGACAAAAATTTGTATATTTATGTTTTGTACAAAACAGTGACAAAAATCAGATATTCAATTGCTGCTCACACTCAAATGGCATCTGAAACATATTCAATATCACAAGAGAGATATAAGTAAAATGTACAACATCTCTCTACTGGCACAAGCACTCACAGGTATAACACATGAATGAAAAAAGTGGAACAAAATCATAGATGACCTGAAAGAATACTTCAGATGCTAAAGTTGATCAAAGGAAAAAAATTCATCTGGAAGAAAAAAAAAATGCATTTCAAGCTGAGATGTCAGTTCATCGTTCATTTGCAATGTTGTGCATTATTACACAATCCATACATGCATTGTATGACAGCAGTTCACTATCACTATAATCTACCACTGTACCACTTCCAGCCATTGTACAAACTATGGAGATTTACACCTTTACACTACCAAAACAAGCAAGAGCCTGTGTTCACTGCAGAATAGCTTCAATCACTAAAATGATAACTTCTGATCACTAAGACAAGGCAAACAAAGTCCACTGATCTAATTCATTGAAAAAAAAAATGACCTGTGTTTCTCGATTTTCCTTCCTCAGAAAGAAATTTTGAACTAACCACTCAGTGAAAATTAAACTCAACATGCAATGAATGGTGGAAAAGTGTATTTATGGGCTTTCATTTGTGTCAACCGTATCAAATCCACAGCTAAACATTTCATTATGACTGGAAAAAAAAAATGAGAAGAAAAGATGTTGCATGATGATGACAGACAATGATAATTCAGAACAGATGCCTCATACTCAACCTGGGTCTCACTTTATCTACCCCCCACAGCAAATAAACTAGTCTACTACAGAAGAATACATGGTATCCCTCTCTGACCAATGACAACCGAGTACAGCTTTATGGCAGGACTGTGGGCACCTCTAATCCTAATCATTCTATCACCTATACTTATGCTGCACGACCCAGGTCATTCATTGAAAGTAGCCAACGGTCACTTTTGTATTCTGCTCTAGCAATTTGAACAAAGGAAAGCGGCCGAATGTAACACATCACAAATATCAGAAAGTGGTTTTACTGTGAATTGTGCATTGTATGCCATCATGTTAAATACATATGTAGTGTAAATCTAATGAGCTGTTGATACTTTGATGCATCGATGAATAAAGCTCTCTAGAGTACCGATACGTGTTCCTTGCGCACACAGTCAATTAGTCTCATTGTTCATATGACATCATCTTGAAGAAAATGATTTCATGACAACATTGCTTGCGATCAACCTCTGCTGCCATACTACAGACAACTATGAATACACACTTCAGG
Organism: Diadema setosum; assembly: GCA_033980235.1. Lineage (NCBI taxonomy): Eukaryota > Metazoa > Echinodermata > Echinoidea > Diadematoida > Diadematidae > Diadema > Diadema setosum. The sequence continues at coordinate 36,988,744 of CM067061.1, read as the reverse complement.
GGTCGAAGGTCAATACAACATTTCAAGCAGTTCTGACTTGCAGTTCAAAGCACGGACCAAAATTAGGCAGAGCGAAATGGAGAGTTGCTGGCAGAATTAGGTGGGTCCTGTCCTTCGTAGGTAGGATGGCCAAAATATAAAGGTAACAACTTGCACTTTATGTGCATGGTTCTGCTAAGCATATGACAGCCTACATGAAATGCTCTCAATAGATACGAGTTAGGATATGCTATTTTCTGCATCAGCCATTGGATCTTTTGCAGTGAAACTCCCCTGAACACACAAAGACTTCTCCACAGAGTGTAGATACAAAAAATGCTTAAAAGTTAGTGAGGCAAAAAGTGGCATACCGGTATATAGTGTAAAAACGACATTGCCGCTGCACAACATGCAGCTAGTGTCAACCAATGTACACTCAAATAAACAACAAATATTTACAAGCAAAACATTAATTCCTCCACAAAAAGATGCTCACTTCACAGCTCAAGCAATTTGAGAAATCAGGGACACGTATTTGAAAACTCATTATAGTCGCTTGTTGGCAAAATTAAAAAAGCAAAAACAAAACAAAACAAAAGTTCAGAATTTCAGGATGGCAGGCAAAACACAATCATGAACATTGGGGTTGAACTGAGGTCATGCAAAAGCACAAACTGACATGCCAACTCCCACCAGGTATGCTAGAAAACTACTACATTGTACATTAACTCATCATGTCCTTGACTCATTCTACCTCAGATTTATTCATCCTTCCCTCACTAAATTGGCAACTCTCAATTTGATTGCATATTTCATGTTAGCAAAAAAAAAAAAAAGCAGATAGAACTGGTTGAATTTATGAAATTTAAAAATATCCAATTATGTACCTTTGTGAATTTAAATCTTAAATCTATATTGTGTTACCTTAATAAGTTTAGGTATAAATATCTCAAAAAAATAAATAAATAAATAAACAAAGGCATATTGCCAAAAGTGCTACATATCTTATGAAACACTGGAAATGGAAAGCAACAATTCAAGCAAAAAACAAGAAGAAGAAAGAAATGTTAAATAAATAACACCATCAAAAAATAGAAATGTGGTTCCTTGGACTTGGACAACAGAACTGGCAAATCAAACTAAACCATAGAATCATATCCAGTCTAGTTTTGGTAACATCTGAATACTGGTTATGGCTTTCATATACCACAACTATGCATATTGACATCATGGGCTTTACGTATGAAAATATGCCTGCATAACACAATGACTTCAGACGGATACTGTCAGTAATCAAGTGGGATAATTGTGAAAATCGTATTCAGTGTCTTCTGTTTGGAGGCAATAATCAGTGGTAGAAACTTCTAATGACACATGTGCAAATCCTGAGCTGGAGATGTGTTGGCCAATCTCCACATATGTTTCAGCTAGATATTCGCGCTTCAAAGAATACACAACTTTCAAACTAAGCAAAGGTCATCACAACAGCAAATACACTCGCAAAATCAGCGACACGCCTCTGCCACGAAGAGATTTTCACAAGCAACACATTTCAAACAAGACAGAGAGATCACGAGAACTATGCTATATCAAATGATACCAGTGGGGGCACACAGCAGCTGAAGTGTATACTACATCATAAATATTTTGCTGCACATACCAACTAACATGCAATGTTAATCCTCTACAGTCTACGATACATAAATATATGCTACAGGTGTATAAATACTCTTTTATAAATCCTCTTTAACACTCCCTCACCCCTGTACATCATCACATTTTTTTAGAAAAGAAGAAGAAGAGAAAAAGCGACACAAAGTGTGTAGTCTGAAGCCACAGACTGTAGTCAAAGCTTAACGCATATATCATTGCTAGTGTTTCGCTTAGTGTTATGCATCTCTATTCAGCATCTGTATTGTATACCGCTTTGTTTCAACCTCAGCCCCGCATTAATGTACACTTTGGCAAACTTGATTCCTGATGACGACATGTAACACGGTGTCTTCCAATGTACCATCATCCATCTTCTCTCCAACAATCCACCTAAAGTGGGCATACGCTGTAATGGCATCAACAGCATTCACTTCTATATGCACCAAAATTGATAAATCATCAAACGCACTACAGTAGAAGCATGTAAGATGACTACAATTATAGTACAGATACCACTCAAAAAAAAAAAAAAAAAAATGGGGGGGGGGGGAGGAAGCTGGCCAAGCTTTGGGAAATATTGTGTTCAACTTAGTGTAAACTACAGCAGCTTACTTTCCTTTAAAGATTGGGCTTTACACAATACGGGTCAAAGGTGAAGATCCTTCTTTGCCAACACCCCTACAATGAATGGCTCAAATGACCAAGGCATGCAGTATGCAGTACTCTGATGAATGTGCCACCAAAACAACTCATATCACAAATTGTTAACCATTCTGCAAAATGAACAGACCGAAATTGTAGGTAAACAATCATTGTGACTTTAAGGCAGATTAGTGATCAATGCCAGTCTCCTGTCTTAACATGCAAGTGCATCTAAGCATGCATAAAATTCAGCAGCACATACAGGATCAGAACTAATAATATAATGACTTTGACTCCATGAAGCAAAACTACCCTTGTGCACACTGAGATGCTCGCACTGATCAGACAATGTTCTTAATTATAATGATGACTTAAACTCTCCGAGAGCAGGCATTTTCAGAAGACCCACGATAAATGAATGCAGCTGGTCCTTGATTCTGGCATCGGGGTATAAGGCATGTGCACAAAGTATTCCTTGGTAGTAACTGATCATGTGATTTCACAGAGGGTAAAGAAATTTCCTTTCACAAGCAGCTACAAGGGTAGTTCACCTAGGAACCAGAGGTGACTCCTACGTGTATAGCCCTACGCTGCCTACATTTAACATGAATCATGTCAACTTTGGACACAAGAGTCTAGGCTGAAGCTTCTATCAAAAAAAAAAATGCTACCCAGGAAAAACTGGCACACAAGTGATATACATATGCCTAGCTGGGAACTTTTACTCTGAAAGACTTCATGGATGTGTTGTGGGACACATGTGGAGCAAGGTCACGCCCCCTTTAAAAAAAAAACAAAAAAAAAAACATAAATAAAAGAAAAAAAAATAATGCCTACGGCGTCACTTCGCGGCAGAGGCATAAAAAGGGAAACTGTGGATACATTCCATTAAGTCAGCAAGTCTTGACACAAGCTAAATTAAGACATGGAGAGTAGCAGCAAAATGCACCAAAGATTCATCACAACACATCGTCTCACTGACGAAATCACTCCACCGAATGTTACACGTTGAAGCCCTGAGAGGAAAAAAAAAATCAGCTGTCTGAAAAAAAAAAAAACTTTTCTGCACAAACAACGATTGGCATTTAACTTTTTTTTTTCATTTCTTTTTAACAGTAGGTCATTTTTTTTTTTGTGTGTGAGAGTGTGTTCGTGCCAACATTGTATCTAAATATTTCCAAACATTTATCACTGAAATGATTGTCTACTTTGCCTTCACTATTAAAAATAAATCTGTAAATTAACTTATTTTGGAGGCTAACTCCCTCCCCCTGTAAACCTAACCTGCACTAGTGATGTGAACAATGCAGAGAAAATCAGAGCATTGGTATAAATATCTCAAATATCTCGGAAGTTTACTATCTGTGAATGTACGAAAATTTTCTAACATTTTTTTTTTTCATACCATATGAAATAACCTGGGCTAGTAACACTTCATCCAAAATACCAGTATATATTATATACTCAGTAATGTGTAAATACACATGCATGTAATGCCCTTCACCATATATGGTCACAGCTCTTTGCCAGAATGAGGATAACATGGGCACTCTGAGTCATTATGATATTTCACTTTTGGTTAAATGAGCTTACATATCTAAAAGTCAAATTTTCCTCTATAATGTATCTAACTGCCTTGACTAGAACAAAGGCTGCAATCTGGAAAAATACTGATATTATAATATGATTGATATCAATACATACCATATGACTTTTCGTACATTAGTTTTGCAGTATATTTTGATTAAGCTCTCTTCTTCCGAAATGGAAAGTCCTAGTACTACTGAATACAGTGGTGTGAAATATTCCTATTTGGATTGAAACAGTAGACAAGAAATGATGACAGCATTAAAATATACACTCCTCATCCCTACTCAGTGATTAATCAGTAGCACATTGGAGCAGAAGCATCCAACCGAAATTAGAATCCCTTTAAATAACTTTTTCAGAGTAGGCCAACTTTTCACAAAAAGTCAGTTAGGTTATCACTGACTAATCAGGTACAGCAAAATGGCTTCTGTGCAAATAATTCTAATGTCCTTGTAAGATTATTTTGAGATGACACCATGTGAACAGAAAGAGAGAGAGAGAAAAAGAAAAATCCAAATACCCTGCACTGTAACAGCCACACATGCCATTGAAAATGCTTATGCTACCTTGCAGCAATTAATGCACTTTATATAAAACATGTATTGCAGAAATGAGCTTCTGAGCTGTATCTCTGATCAAATGCGAAAAACTCATCACATGCTTGCTTGCTCGGTTGTGGATATCTCCGAGAAAAGAATCCCACACAGCGTACATACGACGCATGACAATTCTAGCAGCAATCACAGCTTTGCACTGACAAGCAAAAATACATGCACTGGCATAAAAGTCATCTCGATGTGACAATGTGCAACTTTCACACTGCTGATTCTTCCTCCTGAAGACAATGTGCACAAACGAGAATAAAGTGATGATGCCCGCTGAAATCTGCTTAGCAAAAAAGGTGAGTGTGGCCTCTTTTCCATGTTGCTGGAATGCATACATTTGTCAAGTTGCAAAGATGCAGAGCACAGTCACAGATATAGATGAATGGACGTGTGTTTTCTTGTTTGTTTGTTTTTTTGACTATCACTAAACAGGCTATGACATGTAAACATGCTGGTTTAATGATTAACATCTTTGAATCCACACATATTAAAGATCAGATGCAAATGGCTGTTAGAAAATTCTGAAGGTTTGTCCACATCCGACAGAGAGGCTTTTAGTGTGGTTAACAGCAACACATTATTAAGGCTTCATCAAATGCGACCCCAAAAGTTACCAAAATTTGACTTGGACAGGTCTTCAGCATAGTCAGAATGCATATACAAGAATGATTGATATTCCAAGGAGGAGATGAACCCGTGCCATGTCTCTTCCAGTTTCCGTGACTCGTCTTTGTGGCGGGAAAACAACAGGAGAGAGGCATATCCATCGGGCAGCATCACTGGCCGGTGTAGGGGAATTCCCTCCTCAGCAAGAAGAAAGAGTATCGTTGAAGTCATTGCCAATCATTTTCCTGCAGCCACTTAAAAAGATGTAACGGATGCTCGCACAGTAGAGATTGGAGCCATCTATCCTGTAGTCACGTTCCACCCTCATGGCAGTTTATGGTATCAATAAACCCAAAAGAGTGCCAGTAGCTCAGAAATATCACCTTGGTGGACAAGTAAGATGCAGGCACAAATTTACCTACTATGAGTGTCAATATGAGGCAATTCTGTCATCCACTGATAAAAGTACATGCATGTTACCAGCGGTGACGATATCCCTCCCCGCACAGCCCCCAAACATTTTACGCCTCTTGCTCGGGCTCGGGTTCCCCCATGTGATGCTGGAGCAGCATAGGCAGCCCCTCGGGCTGGGGGCCCATGAGGGCAATGTCAGGGTTGACGGGCGCCTCCGCACCCCCGGCCAGGGCCAGGTTCGGTATGGAGCGTGATCGCACGCACTGGAAGTCCACGTGCCGGCTCTTCTGTTCCTCTTTCTCCCATGACATCCGCAAGAAAGGCCTCTGGACATAGTTGTAGATTACTGTGAAACAGAGAAAAACAGGATGTCTTGGTTTGGGCAAGTGTGATATGATCAATCAATGGAGCTCACATCCATCTGCTTTTAAACGATTACTCTTGCTGATCTAGTGAATTCCTGCTCATGAAAGATAAACTCCACAAGAGTTTGCATGAGACTGGAGCCTTTTGAATTTTCAAGTGTATTGGCCTTACTTATGAAACCCTATACCTAATCTTGATAGTCGCCTTTAAAGGTCAAGTTTCTTTACTTCCCCCCCCCCCCCCCCCTTCACAGAAATTAATCAATCTACATCCACTTTGGGCTTAGTTGGCTTTTTATGTTAAAGCCGTTCCAAGCAACTATCACTTGTATTCTATTGCAGCTAGTGAAACATGTGGTACAAACTGGTAGTCAAGCTTGCCAGCTCTGGTGGGCTGGGTCAAGATACAGTAACATATGTAAGATAACACCCCCTCATGTTTACTTACCACATTAAAGCACAGCAGTGGAGATACTGTCCTGTTACATAGCACTAGTGCTACGGCCTAGTAATACGGCCAGCCCAACAAATACAAGGACAAGACAATTTACAGACAATGTTCAGTGTTTGAGACTATGACCTTTAAAATGGAACAAGCCTGGCAAAGAACGAAGACAATGTAAGGTGTGCCTTGATTTTGGACAAGTTCTGGTAAATGCACTTCATATAGAAGTTGGGCAAATAAACATAAGAGAACTCATAGATATCAAACTCCTCTTCTCTCTCTGCATTATTCAGTGGAAATACATATACATACAGTTGTATGTATGACTTTCTACTATCAATTCAATGTCTCGTATTCATGATTGAAATGATATAGAAAAAAAATACCTTCAGGTTTTCCACCAGGCCTCTGCTTGATTTTCTCCATGTAAGTTGGATACCCTGCAAAGGAACAACACGAACATGATAATCAGTTGGGCTGCTGGAATATTACCTGTGTCCTCCGCCTAGAGGTTGTCTTTGCTGGCATTTGTTTTTGTTTTTGTTTTTGTTTATGTTTATGTTATTTTTCTATGGTGGGGGGGGGGGGGGGTAGCACTACTACTTGGAAAAGACAAGGACAGACTTATAATCTTTAAGGATAGGTCCAATGTGATGAAAGGAACAGGCGATCCAGATCCGGGATTGTTTTAATTAAAGGATGCATGCATTCATGCTGTGGCACTGGTGACCCCAGGGCCTCGATGGAGATCTGAGCTCCCCTGGTGCTTCTAGTTAAGTTGAAAGCTCTTATGAACCAAAAGTAAAGTCCCAGGATTATTGTAAAGGATGCATGCTTCTAGTTGGTTATATGCTACCATGAACAAAAGTACAGTGTATATACAATACACTAAGAATTAATCATGCAGAGTCAGGTGTATACAATGATTCTTTAAGTATAGGCACAGACTACATGTGTAAGCTCTACAAATTTACAGTAATCACATTGGACATTTTTCAATAGTAATGATATAATTGTTGCTGTTACTTGTTAATAATAATATTTTATCATTAATATCATTATCATTATCAACAACAACAAAACAGTATTGTTAAACAAGACACCACATTTACCTTCTATGCCCAGTCGGATCTTCTTCAGACCCCTGTCCTTGAGCACCATCTTGGCGACGTCGCGGTTCTCGATGTACTTGAAGAAGCGGTAGAGGGAGGTGCTGTAGATGACCTGAAAGTTCTCCTCCCCCATGGCAGGCGGGTACTCGGGATCCCACTCTACCACGTCGTCCTCAAGGAGGATCACGATGTGGCACTCCCGCTCCCCTTTCTGCGCATCAAACGTAAATATGGCGATTGTCGGACATCTTTCACAGCATTGTATATTGACTGCGGTTTTCATTTGAAGTTGCGAACATCATTCTCCAATGACATAACATAATTATATGGCACAAAGCGCACAGCTGTGGCCATTGTAGGAATGCAGAAATCCCGCAACATTTATTTACTCATGCCTGCTTACATAACGTAAATATGGCGATTGTCGGACATCTTTCACAGCATTGTATATTGACTGCGGTTTTCATTTGAAGTTGCGAACATCATTCTCCAATGACATAACATAATTATATGGCACAAAGCGCACAGCTGTGGCCATTGTAGGAATGCAGAAATCCCGCAACATTTATTTACTCATGCCTGCTTACATAACGTAAATATGGTGATTGTCGGACATCTTTCACAGCATTGTATATTGACTGCGGTTTTCATTTGAAGTTGCGAACATCATTCTCCAATGACATAACATAATTATATGGCACAAAGCGCACAGCTGTGGCCATTGTAGGAATGCAGAAATCCCGCAACATTTATTTACTCATGCCTGCTGACATAAACATTTACATCAAATTTGATCTATCTCCACAACCCCTCCCCTCCCCAACTTCCTTACCCACCATATGGCCTTGGAAGTAGAGTAATCCCTCAAACTTTGTTTTTTTATGAGAGCAGTGTATGTTGTATTAAAGAACATGTGACTAAATACAAAACCTGCTACACATTTAAGTGTATCTATGCTCTTTGATTTTGTGAACAAATAACACTTAGAAACAAAGCCAGGGTTAGGAAAGCAGCTTAGAGTGTTGAAGCCGATATCACACATTTATAGACATTGCGGCTACACAGTTACTTTGTCCATGTTTCTCCCTCCTCTCACATTAACCCCCATCCCTTCCTCCCCACAACTCCACCCCACCTCCCCCCCCCCACCCCCTCCCCCTGGTATATCAAACTTCTCACATCCGCTTCACTCTGTGTGCTTAAACTGTCTCTTTTCTCGACAATCTCAACAAATCACACGGAGGAAAGCCACACCACCACAGGCTGTTTATGCTGATTTGTCAACTTTCTCCTCCTAATCCATCCCATTCCCTCCCTGCCCCGTTCCCCCCCCCCCCCCCATCTTCCAGACTGGCACATCCTGTCCCTTCCCACTGCTTACCTGGGCACATCCCACCATCTGGGGGAGCAGCATGGACTCCAGATGCTTCTCAAACTCTTGCCGTGCCCCGTCGTTGGAGATTTCGTGTAACAAGCATCCTTTGTGGTGAGACACAAAAAAGAAAGAAGATTCATTTACACTGGAAACAGCCTTACATCCCCACTTCCACCTCCTTTCCCAGACACTTGTTTATAGCAATATTACCCTCTTTTTTTTTTTTTGTGCAATTTCATTTGACAAAGTATGTGGAATGAAAGTTTGTTGGGCATGAGAGTTCAGGGCCCCATTTCATAAAAGATGTTAGGATGGCAAATCTTGCTGGAATGACAACTTCCAATAGCAACAGCCAATCAGGAAGCTGGATTATTGTCGTTACTATGACAATTGCCATTCCAGCAAGAGTTGCTATCATATCAACTTTTTTATGAAATGGGGCCCTGGTGTACTGGTGTATAATGTGATATGTTTCTGTTTTAGTTACAGCTGCATCTTGTGATATATCTTCGGGCGTAGTTGTGTAATGTATTTTATGTAAATTTGTTGTGATATCAAATGTACAAATAAATTTCATAAAGTAAATAAAGTAATCAATTAATCAATCTTTTTCTCTCAAATATCTTTCATCTATAAAGAGCATTCATTTTCAGAATTTATGATTATTCCTCAAAGAAGTGAGAGAATCCTCAACATATTATCTCTGAGACAAAGTCTAGTCTCTGGACCCATTAATCTATACCAACATCGTACTCTCTCATAAAGTTTAAGCTTCCACTCTCCCTCTCATAAAGTCTAATGACTCGCACTCACTCAAGTTTTTGCACTTGATGGTCTGTTCTGTAAAGGGGATGAGGAGATAGTCGCAGGCCTCTCGCAAGTCCTGTATGGATACGCTCGGGGGACAACGGATGCAGCCAACTTTGTAGAATTCCTGTTGAGATAAAAAGTCAGTGAAATCAAAAGACTTGCCACCAAACAAATCAGATATCTGGACACAATTGAGAAGAGTCATGGAGCTTCAGGCAACAGCACTGAGCCTGAGAAACGTGCCTACGGGCTCTGTGCAGGAGCAAACAAGCGAGGGCAGTATCCGTTACCTGGCCCCTCTTAATACAGAAAACTCTCCGAGTAGGATAAACATGATTAACTCATTTGACGCACCAGCAATTTGTGGTTTTCAGGCAATTTGGTCGCAAGGCACAAATAACCTTGACTCTATCAAGACTTTGAAAGTATACAGACTTTTATGTGACCCACGTGAAAGCCAAAAACAACTGAGTTGCGGAGTTGAAATAATATTTTCTTGTAATTTTTTTATTTTATTTCAGGGTGTACTTTTTTGTTATTGTTGAAATCAAATAGAAAGCTTTGTTAATGACATCATTTAGAGTTGCTCAGTCTAATTTGTAGTGATTCTGACAGTACAAAATAATAGAAGTCCTGCACTAGGCAGGAAATTGGGATTCATTACAAATCTCCTCATGTAATGCACTAAACAAATTGCACTGCATCCTTACTCTGATAAAAGGACATTTTTTTTTTTTGCTCTCATATTTTTCATAACTCAGTATTGGCTTATGAAATTAATGATTCATTGAGTCCTTAACCCTAAAAAGACTGGGGGGGGGGCCTAAAAGGCCCCCCCCCTCGACATTTCGCGCGATTACTCAGCAACACGCAATGCTCTCGCCGCGATGCTCTATGACTTTTTTCTTTCAAGTTTCCCGCACATTTTGACACCAAATTTGTGACGCCCGGGGGTACGGTTCTGAAGTTACATAACTTTTTGTACATGCACGTGAGACCGAAAATGGCTCAAAAATTTGATTTTGTGTACAAAGTCAATACAAATTGAGTTTTATCACATGGTTCATATAAATATGCTTATTTTTACTCTCAATGGCTAAAATCAATTTGTTTTAGTAGTATTATGCTCCAAAATGGGTCTGCCACAAATTTTGCTGAAAAAAACAACAAAAACAAAAGGTCGAAAAAACAAAGAAATACATAAGAAATTCATAAAACAATAAAATAAATAAGAAATTAATTTTGATACCGAATTTTTTTTGAAGTACATTTGCTAAGAATGCTACAAAGAATATCTAGACCAAAAATGAGCACTTTTGGAGCTTTATTTACTGATTTAGATAGAAAAGTCTGATTTCTCGCATAAATTAGCATAATTAATCAAAATAAAATAAAAGAAGACTATTTTGGAAAATTTAAATATACGATCTTGTAGATTACATCGCACACTACCATTGTGCAAATTTCCGCGGCGATCGCGCGATCCACGGCCAAGATCTTAAGGGGGGGCCCTTTAGGCCCCCCCCCAGTCTTTCGAGCTACCAAAATAGCCCAGTCTTTTTAGGGTTAAGGAATTTTGCAGCAGTTATCATCATCATTTCATCACTAAATTGGCAACTCTGAATATCAATGCACATTTGAAGTTGGAGAAGACTAAAATGGAACTGGTTACTGCTGAAACAATTGCATACAGGGGGATTGAATGACAGGATATCTATAGAGTTAGGTACTCTATCTTATAATGTACCATCAATGACCAGTTAATATCATAATAAAATGGCACAGCACCAAACTACAACAAACTGTTCTCTAGCACCTGATGGGTACATCGCAGACAAAGTACTCACCAATATGGACGAGAATATTTCCGCCGAGATACCATGGGCCACTTCATACTCCCCTTTGTCGTTCGGCCTGGTCATTGTGTGATCTACACCATTGCTAAACATTCTGTTGAGGACAAAGAGGGGAGATGGATAATCAAATGTGGAGGCAATTATCCATAACGAAGTGGACAGTAGAAATAAAATTCTTGAGCACACTTTTTTTGATCTCCTTCATGACTTATGCAGGGATACCAACCTTGTATACAGCACTGCAGCATTCTGAGGGGTAGAAAGGTATATTTTTGATAGAAAATACAGCTGTAGTCCTTGACCTTTCCTGCAATTGACATGTGTATGGCAACACATTTGGGGAAAAACAGTATTTTCTGTTAAACCTATGGTATTTTTGGCAAAAAAAAAACCAACAACAAACATAAACAGTACAAAAATACTGCCCCCCCCCCCCCCCCCCCCCCACACACACACACACAAAGTAAGTCGGCATCTCTGCTTATGTTATGTCACTTGCATTAAGAATCATTTGCATCAGCAGAACTTTCAGGTTCATGTTGAAGGCTTATAATGCAAACACACACTTGACTTCTATGATGTACAAACCTCTGATTCGCATTCATTCACTCTGATAGAGTCAGGCAATGAGGTAGGGTACTTGTCTTTTAATACTCAATCCCTCTATCCTCCAGGGCAAATGAACTGTTGTTTGGGTGGAGGCAATAAAGAGTGAAATGGCTGCTAAGCTAGGGCTCAAAGTGTAGCTCAATGTCTACAAATGCAGACTAAAAGTTTGCTTGCCATACAGCTCTCTGATGCAAAACATCAGGGAAGAGGGGGAGGGCAGGGCAAGGAAAACAAAAAACAAAAACAAAAAAACAGAAATTACCCCTAGATGCAGCTTATAGTCACTACCATTCATATAAACTTGTCTTCCCCTAAAAGATGCAACTAAATTTTACAAACTGATAATCCCATAAAAGGCAAATTGATAAAATGACTGGAAAATCCCCCCCCCCCCCAAAAAAAAAAAGAGGAGAAAGTATTTCAGTTTACAAAAGCACAAAGTAGCAATGATCTGTATAAAATAACAAGATAAACAATGCTATGACTATTTGACTTTCAAGGTACTGTTTGCCATTGGGAAGGCTCAGTGATCTATTAAAAATGTTCTGAGTTATCACATTTGATGCATATGTGTAGGTCAGTTGTATCACAAAACATCCTACTATATAAAAATTTTGCAATAAAGTTATAATGATAAAGATATCATTATTTTTCTTAATAAACCCTAACTGCAGATGGTTAAGTCTAGGAACAATTTATTATACTATTGTTCACATTTTGCATATTTAACAATACTTACAACATGGATTATAATGATTACAATTTTTTACATTGGTTGTTTCTATCCTTAACTCACATTTTAGAACTATTTTAAGTTTTAGTAAGTGCTAAAGCTGGGTTTTTGTTTCATCTGCAAATGGCATAATGCCTTAAATGGCTACTTCACAGTAAATTTTCATGAAAATGAACGGGTTTGAATATCACACAGACAGCCAGTTCGTATTTAGTGTTTACCGAACATTGATACACAGGACGGCATGCAATGAACTTGTTCCTACCGAGATGATACTCGGTAAACGCCAGAGTGGTTCTATTACATGTTTGCCATTTTTCTGTGACAGAGCATAATAAATACATGTGTACAAGTACTCATGTTGGATTAAGATGTTTTTGTCTTTGTTTTCTCGTTCTTCAATTGGTTCTCCACAGAATTACACAAGCACAAAATGTGCCTGATTCATGCAAGTCATCGAGGAATTGTCAAATCGGTTGATGCGGTCGGGAGAGGAACAAAATACAGAGGGCCAACATGAGGAAGCTCGTCAAGCAAGGACCACAAACAAAAGGTGAGGGTTGTGGTGCTGTTTCCTGCTCCACAAACCCATTTCCTCCACTGGGAGGCTCCTTTCAAAAGGTTCAATACCTTCTCCAGTTTTCTCCTGCCCTACCTTCACCACGACGGGTCAGACCAAGACCTTAGCGTACGGTTCAAAAATACACAGCCATATACACTGTACTCTATATCCCATAACTTTTCTGACTAAAAAGAACAATCTCACAAGCATTCTACAGTACAGAATGTTCTAAATCCCTAGCTGCAATTTGCATATATGGACATACAATGTAGTATGCACACTAGCATGATGTCTGTTGATAGACAAAGCTATACACTTCTTGGTGAACAGAAGAAAGCAGAATGCATAAATAAGGCTTAGATCCTATGACACCTTTTGCGTAATCTATTTCATCATAAATCATAGCCCATCAAAGCATAACAGGGATGGCAGTTATACTTTCTTGGTGAACAACAGAAAGTAGAATGCATGAATACATTGTAAGACACAGATCCTGTAATGCCCCCTGTCAAAATGTATTTTACCATAAAAATCATAGGCCAAGATGCCAAGAAACATATTTTTTAGAAGTGTACACTGACATATATTGAACGAAACTGGCACTTGCTTGTGTCAAGCCAAGTCAAGTGCACACAGTGATACATGTACAAAATTGTACCTATATGCATTAAGAAGGTATACTAGGATGCATTTTGATCTATTTTGCCCCCTTTTCCAGGTACTTGTGAGTGTGCAAATACTCCGAACACATGACGAAAGAGGTAGGGGACAAGGGGAAGATCAGAAACAAAAGCAAATGCATGGCTCCAATAATTTGTCAAAACAAGTGAATCACATTTGAGTCACACGTCTTGTTTGTACTTGTTACCACCTTCAAATGTCGAGACAAACACTTTCATGTCACATGTTGTCTCGCTCAATTGTTACAAATGCTTACGTTTGGATGGAAATTGGCATGGGGGGAGAAAAGAGGGTTTACGTACGTAGTTGCATGGTTTGTGGTGGGAGTGCGGGAGTGGCAATCTGTCACTGGGGGGGGGGGGGCACTGTTGTGCTTACAAGATTATCTTCTAACAGCATAATACCCTTGGAAAACAAAAAGTCAAAATCATTCATGACACCACCATGTTACAAAGCCCACAGATGTCGAAACAAGGTTTGCTGTACATAATCGGTGAAGAAAGCAACATTTGAGTAATGAATGCCCGGGGGGGGGGGGGGGGGGGGGGGGGGAGCTTATCCTGAACAAACTTTACCTGACACTGAACTGAAAGCATTCAATGCTTTGGGGGTTAGTATCTTTCTCAAAAAGTGTTGGAAGACCTACATTGTACATGTAGCTCTCAAGCTGATAACTGCAGTGACAGGATTATCGCAAGATGCAGACAGCAAACTAAATTTGAAAGTTAAATCAAATTTTGATGATGATGATGATAATGACTTTTTATATTTGTATATTAAGCAAATAATCAACGTTGGTGAAGGTGATGGGACAAACTATCACTTCCGAGGCGATCTGGATGTAGCTATCTTTCCGAAGCGCAGCTGAGGAAAGATAGCGTACACATTCAGATCGCCGAGGAAGTGATAGTTTGTCTCATTGCCTGAAACTAAAAGTTGATTATTTGCTTTATACAATGTATTCCACATCTAGGGTCCTAGAAATTCCCATTTTATTCCACATCTGAAACCGTTTTAGCTGTCTTTAGGTATCCTTACACAGTAGGGCTTAGGCTACGTGTGCGCGCAGATGACAAAAACAACAAATTTGCTGCGCGCACCGCGCGGCACCGAAGTGAAAGTGCGTTGCACTGTGTACTATCAAGTGACCTAGGTCACATGATAGTCCACAGTGCAACGCACTTTTATTTCGCGCGTACTCATCTCTATGTTAGGACTGTGTGGACTGTGTGCAGATCAGCGAAACAAAAGGGACTATCAACATAGAGTGTAACGAACTTTTCTTCTCAGGTGATGTGATGGGCAAAACTACACTTCATCTCATGATCACCTCTGGACCAAACCTATTGCAACATTCAGTATGTGGAATATAACAATATACACTGTACATGTATGTGAATATAATAATCATTACCAATAATAATAACATCAATAACAATTACATAAAAAATGGTATCAACGATCATGACAGTACACATTAATGAGAACCAAAGTCTGAACCATGAGTCTATACGACAAGTAATAGCTACAACAGCTGTTGGCTGTTTCTGTGGGAACACTGTTGTTTCATATGATGCCATTAAGTAAGCATCTCAAATGCATGACGTCTGGCCTTTGGCAGAGGTGATCCTTCTTTCAGTCATATATAACATATAAACTTTAGCCTCTTTGATCATGCTTTGTGGTATCCAAGAACACAGCAAAGCAGAGCCAAAACTGGTCTCTGCTCATAACTACAGCTACACAAATATCTCAATAAAAAATTATGCCATGTTGCTCGGCCACTTTAGTATGAAATGCAGATGACAGTGTTTACAACAAATTCTACTTAGATTGGGGTACATTGTACCCTTGCCTCCTCACACAGTTATTATGTACCTGCCATTGTAAATGGGTGGCCCTTGATTTACATTTTTATGGAGTTTATTGGTCTTGACCAGTGACCTTGAAAATTGACCTTTAACCCTAAAAGGGCCGGGGGGGGGGGGAATCTTCCCCTCGACGTTTCGCGCTATAATTCTGTAACGCGAGAAGGCCTCGTCGCGAGGCTTCTTGACTTTCTTCGTTTAAGTCTCGCGCAACTTTTGAGACCAAATTTGCAACGTCTGCGCATACTTTCGCGAAGCCACGCCCATTTTTGTAATGGAATGTCACTCCAAAACGGGCAAAATTTTGTGATTTTGTGTACATTTCCTATGGAAAACAGTGCTCTGTCATGAAATTCATAAAATCCTGATTATTTTTACAATTAATCACTTTCATTGATTTCAGGGCCTTTAACCCGGTGAAGTGGTCCCATCCTATACATCCTACTGGACCCCATGGAAGACCAGCTACTGCAGCTGAATATGGGCTAATGCTACCCAGCCATCTTCTCTGATGGAAATGAAACAACAGGAGGAAATTGACCTACCTTCCATTGACTGTACATTCATGTGTACTTCCAGTAACCTACAGTACCTCCTCTGTCACTTGTAGTCTTCAAATCTAATACTACCCTTGGACATTCCTAACCCTAGCTCAAGTTACAATGTATGGCTGAAAACTGAGATTTTTAGTCTACTGCCTTTGACCCTGATCACCAACTTCTTTGTCAGAAAAAAATATCAGACAAAACGCTTCATGAAATGCCCCTGGGTTATACAGATGGCCAAATGGTACAATAACCAAAATGATAATTTATCTGACACCTAGTTACCTTTAAGTATCCTAAAGGGTTTGAAAGGGGAATCCAATGCACAACTTTCATGTGACCTATTAAGAGTGGAGTTTATATTTTATTGTGACTTATTTCTTACTGTTAACAGGCACTGGGTTTGAGTCAAAAGGTCACGTGTGAAAGGAGCCAAAAGTTTTGACCCTGGTAATTCAATGAATGCATGCTTCTTCTTTTTTTGTTCATATTACATTATGTTTATGACATTTTTCTTTTCTTTCCTGTAATTCTACTAGTATTAATACTTTCTACAATGATGATGATGATGATGATGATGATGATGATGATGATGATGATGCTGATGGAGAGATGATGGATCTATTTCAGCTTAAAATGATAACCAAGAGGCTCTATAATGCACATGCACACAAACTGATGAACAGACACATGTATGACCTTTTGGAGCTTCGCAGTTCTTACCTTCCTAACATGGTGTTGGGATGAGCCGTGAAGTTGGATGGGTCTACCACAAATCTTGTGTTCTCCACAATTAAGGTAACCCTGTCTGGAAGTTTGCATGAGCTTGTTGAGCAGTTTTGGTTCCTGGCAGGACCTGAATATCAAGAAGATATATCAATCAGCATCAAGACAGTTTTATCGTGAGGAGGATGTCATCCTTTGCGAATCAATCAAACAGTTCAACTGATGTATGTTGTGAGACATAAGGTGAACCTCACTGAACAATAACAAAATACTTTACTTCAAAGTCACTTGACTAAAACAAATGTATGAAGTCTCAGCTGAATTATGGGAAAACAGGAAGAATTATCAAATTGAAGAAAATTCACACCTCAACATTCACCCATCTGCTTATTTCTCTTACTTTGAAGAATTATCAAATTGAACACAGTCAATGAAATATTACTCGTGGTTTCTGTCTGAAGTGTGGATAATTTTCACATTATCACATTATTATTATTAATCACATTATTATTATGTCCACAATTACGGGAGGTAATTCAATGCAGATGATGAGGTTGTTCTCCATATCATATAACACTTAATACTATAGACACAGATATTGTTCTAATGGCTTTGAAAGCAATCAAAATGAAATGGCTCACTACATTCAACTCATTCTCAAAGGGGCAAATCAGACTGTGATATGTTTGTGTACCGCATCTTAAATCATCTGTAACTACAAACTACAAACCATGCAATTAGTATCTGTAGCTACAAACAAAGTCACCAGACTTTGAATGCTATATGCCACTGCTGCTCCTGTGACACTCCTTGTATGATAACAGAACATCTTTTGGTTAAGGTAAAATTGTTTGTAAATTCGAATGAACAAAAAGTTATCTGTCCACATTATAAGTATTTAAAGTTCTTACCATTCGATCTAGCAATCACCATGACAAGTTCACACAATTAATCTATCAAGTTTTCTATGATTTCAAGCAATCTGATCTCCATTCAGAAAACTACTGGATCTTATCAGTTAACTCATTAAATTTCATGTCAGTAGCCCCATAAAAAGGTGGCCTGAAAATTACCATGATGGTCGGCAGCCGCCCGGTAATTCCGGGGATTCGCACAGTTGCTCATTGGGGTGATGGTGATGGACGCAGAGGCAACGTTGGTTGAGACCTTCTTGGTCTCGTTGGCAGCTGTGGACGTGATGGTTGGGGCGGCCGTCGGGACCGCGGTCATCGCCGGTTGGGGGTCTGGAGTGGGGGCCCTCCTGGAAGAGTTTGAAGGCGTTTTGAGGCACGAGTGGGTGGGCGAGTTATCCCGACTGCCGCGGCCGTCGCCTCGAGTGTCCCCCTCCGTGGGGTCCCGTGGGCCGGCAGGAGAGTGGCGGGATTCGATGCTTGCAGCCAACGGCGATGTCGAGTGGCCTACTTGTGGGTAGGAGCTCCTAATATCACATAAGAATGACAAGAAAATTCCTCTCATAAGTATTGACACTAATCAAATTGAACATATTTTTGTTGTTGTATTTGAAGGGATTTGATTTGAACTTGGATGCTGGTTACATGGTCGCTAAGGAGATTTTTTTTTTTTCCCCCAAGCTGCCAAATGCTTCCTAGCATTTAAATACGGGAAAAATGATTTTACCTATGTCCCTCCACCTACTGATCTCTACAGTAAAATATCTCGATATCTCATTGGTGCATTCACACTGTACGAACTATTGAAGCCGCCGTGCCACCATGTTACTTGTACCATGCACACTCTCATGAGGGCATCTAGGCATTTTCCAACAGAGACTGTCACCAAAAACATGTGATGTTAAATGAGCTCTGTACACAAGCGTATGGTGATGAGTGTGGTATTCTAGATGGCAGCACAGTGGCTTCAAATGATTGGCAAATATGTGATATCCAGACATTCCCTGTAGAGATCAGTGCCAAAAATACACAAGGTAATGAAGATGGCACAGACAAAAAACACTGGATACCGCATGATGGAGAGTCTGTGGCTGTATCCACTGTGACCAAACAGCCGAGGTTCGCTGTGGTGTACAGTTGCACTGATGAAGCAGAGAAGACAAAATGACACCATTTAGATAATGCTTACAGTGGCATTGGAAAGGCAGGTGTACAAATGGTACCAATGCAGCATCATACATAAAATATCATTGAGAAGTATTAGTAAGTCTCGGGATGAGCAGACATAAATTAGATGTCCGCCAGACACAGAATTGATGGTGTTACAGCCACAAAAGAGAGTGTGTGTCTGTGTATAAGTGTGTGTGCATCTTGGAAAAGTTATGAGTCACTGATTATTGATAGCATTGCAATGCTTGTACATACTGTACAGTGTGCACAATGTAAGAGGATAGTACATGTCTCCTTTAATAATGTTACTTACAGCCTGTACGTTGTACAGCTGTACTTTGCATTATGGTGTTACATTGTTCATACTGCAATATCACTGTTTATTTTTATTGATGTTCAGTTGGTCAACAGCAGCACCACACTCTCAAAAAAATATTAATCGGTTGACTTAAGTATTACACTGAATTACGACTTTGACATGAATCAGCACACAGCAAAGAGAAACAGCACTATGAGATACCACAGAATGCAATTAATTCAGGTGACACACAAACCTGTCACCACAAGAACCCCACATTTGTCATACACCCTGTAACACTGATGAACAAGCTGTGTTTAGAGTTTAATACTGACATGGGTAATATGTATCCGTACAGTACAAACAACAGCCCTGATTTCTCGTACTCATTATTTAAGTGCTAGGTACTGTACATTGTACAAGTGTACATGCTCAAATGATACTCAGAATCCAAAAAGCAGAATTTTAGCAATCGCACTCAGTAAAAAGGCCAAATACATTGTACAGGCTCACATTCCCACAGCTATTGTGGTGATCAGGAATATACACAGAGTATCTACATTTCGTCGGGTGCCCGTGCATTGGCCGCTAACGCAATACATATTGTATTGCATTAGCGGCCAATGCACGGGCACCCGACGATTTGTACCTTCCATCCTGTAAACTTATGAAGTCCACATGCAATTACAGTACCTGCCGGGGCCTACAACATCAACTTACAAATCAAGTTAGGATTGTGAAAACACGATTATAAGCACCTGCATTCTGGCAACCTGGGCAACATAAGCATGCTGACAGTGGAGTGTATGGTATTCACCATCTCCCACGGACTCACAGACAAAAATAATTGTATTACCATGACTGCCATGCACATGCATTTTGTATGTCAGGCCGAGCCAGCAAAAGCGGCAGTGCCCACGGTATACGACTGAGTGTTCAGTATATAGTATGGGGAACACTGTCACATAGTGGATACAACTCCTGACTTTCAATCAGAGGACCTGAGTTCGAATCCCGTCCAGTCCTTGCGTTTCTAGACAAGATATTATATCAACCAGTTCCTCTCGACCAAAGTGTATACATGTACAACAGTGTACATTGTAGCAACGCTGGGGTTATAATAATGGCAGGGCCCTCTGATCGAACAATGGCAACACTGCAGAAGCTGCGCTGGATAAAGAAAAAGACCATATTATCATTGTTCTTGTTGTTGTTATTGTTGTTGTTAGCACTATCAGATCTACACATTTGAAATCTGTCAGAAGTTGAAAGACTCTGCTTTGCAACATAACTCCAGCATAGATTCATTCTCTGTTCATTCATCCTACATAACACATTCCCAAGTGTTATAATAAAAAGCAATATTTTGCACATTAGACAAATGTAAACAAACAAACCAACCACCAGGGGTTTGAAAATAATTGCACCTGTTTCAAATTCATGAAAGTGTAATTCTATGAAACAGCATGGTATATTGGTATACAAAGGGTTATCACTAGAAGAAACTGAATTTCTACCCATTTCTATCTTGCCTCTGCTGATACTAGATACTAAACAGCCATCCTTTTTTTTTTTTAAAGTCCTAACTCTTCACCTATTAAATCATCCGATAAAACACCTCATTTTTTAAGTGAATGTTTACAATAGTTATCAAGGAAAGTTTGATCTAGAGTCAGCATTTCAAATCATGCCTGTTACTTTCCCCTTTTCAGTTTGAAGGCTATTTCAATCATGGGCCTTCTCACTTCAGGCAGAAGCAACCATCAGCCAAATAAATGAGTGAGAAGAATGCTTATTATCCAAATATGAGGGCAGTCTAAATGTTTACAGATTATCTAAGAAAATCAATCATTACTTGCACATATTCTGCAAAACTGTTGCTTCTGATGCAAAAACAAACAAACAAACAAGCAAACAAAAAACAAACAAACAAACAAGCAAACAAAAAACAAATAATCCCACCAATATGCCAAAACTGTACAAAAGAAAACAAAAGTAACAAGAAAAGCACAAACTGAAGAACACAGACGTCTGGCAAGCCGCTCATTTCCACCCATACTGCAATTCCGACTCCAAAAATACACACACACACATAAATAATACCATGATCCAGATGGTGATCCAGATATCTGTCATGATCTAGTTATCTGTTCCTTGTGTCATAATTAACTTTTTCCTGAAAATTTCATCAAAATCTGTTCATAACTGTTTGACTTATTATTTTGCAAACAAACAAACCAATTGATACCCACAAAAAATTTAACCTTCTTGGCTAAGGTACACATACAAAGTGTACATTATAAACAAACAAAATGCCTTCATTCTTACACAAGTTCATTCATGCATTGAGTCTCTCTCATTCTTATACAGCCCATGAATGTTTTGGCACATTGCGCAACCACACTCTGCAAACAATGACTTGCAAATGAAGATTGTGTTGCACAAAGTCATCTCATCCAGACTTTGGAATCATTAGAATGTTTAAGGCATAATTGAAATTGCCCACGTGTAAAGCTTTGATCTGGTACAGTACTACTCTCATGCGTCTCTGCCCCCTTATCCTCTTTTTGAACTCTGAGCACACAACTAATATCAAAGTGAACTCTTCGTCAGTGTATCGCTGGCAATTTCAAAATGACAGGGAAGATTTTTGGAGTGACATATCATAGAACAATTCCATTCGAAAGGTCATTTGTTGTCATCTATTACATATTGTAACTGAGCATTTAAAACCAATCATAGAGGCTGTCAACATTCTTCAATGCGATCTTAATTCTCACTCTGCTGACAATTACAATCATCCTTTATATTAGACAAGTTAAAAATTCTGTACTTTGATGGAAAGTGTAATTCTATGTAGAAATTAGGTGTACTTTACAGTTGTACAATGTCTAATGTACAGCTCACCCAGATACAAATATACATCCGTACATGAAGGAAAAAAATATCCAATACAAGTAGAGCAGTATGTAGTATGTGTGCTTGTTGCTTTTTTGATAGTTTGATACATTCCTACTTCTAATGTCAATGAACTTTAACGCAATCTTACAATTCTGTACCCTAAACAATCTAAGAACTCAGCAGCGCTCCACCAGTTGCATTTTAAGGTACATGTATCAAGGGGTACAGCAGTTCTTGAGCATTTTCCTTTTTTACACTCTGACTTTGAATGATTTGCTTTATCATTCTGTGTACATGTACACTGTAGCAGTCTCAAATCCTGAATCTACAAAGCGCATGTATTACTTCAGATGAAACAAACTGATGCACAATTGTTTGTCAAATGGTAAAGATGTGTGTGCAAATCTAATTTGACAGGCCATGCACTACAGATGAAATGGCTACATGTACGCTGAGGCTCTACCAACCCATTAGCTGGATGTACACAAAAAGTATACCAGTGCAAAAGGCTACTTTAGTAGCTATTGTATTTAAATCAATTTTACTCTTTACCCCCAGCTGCAAGCCTAATCATAAGCTTTTGTTCATCTGTTGCTAAAAAAAATACCTGCAATACAGTGTACGTAGAACCCATTATGGATGCTATAATTGTAGTTTACTATTATTCACTGTCAATCATGCCTCTTAGTATTAAAGACATGTTATAAATCAGGTTGGCAAGATCAACCTTTCTTTTGAACCCACTGCTTGAAGGAACCTAAAGCTAGTATAGAGCATGGATATTCAGCAGTTCAGTGCAAATGGGCAAAAGGCGTTCATGAAAAATGAAAAGATGCATTTAATATCGTTGTACTGTAGTTCAAAGTTCAATGCACATAAAACGCTGCATATATATCATATTCAGAATTATAAAAGAAGATGTTGGTAAATATTTTTTCCCACTTGGTCCTAAACCACAAACATGTGCTTTTAAATAACATTCAGATCTAGAGTTCAAAGTGGACAAAAGTGACATAATTTTACTTTGTTCCAATTTTTTATGTGATATTTAACATGAATATTACTGTACCATTCCCCCCCCCCCCAAAAAAAAAAAAAAAAAAACCCACCAACAAATAACAAAACTGGTATTAAACCTGAAAGGCATTCAAGTGCATAATGGTTGTATGATAAATGAGTTTGTAATCCTTTCTTAATAAAAAAAGGTATGACATACAGTACATGTACTGTACAGAAATACATTCAATAGAGACCAGAGACAATTATACACCATGATAATTAAATCAAAATATGAAAAGTGGAAAGCGGACATTTTCACCATATGTGGAAATTTTCTCTCATTTCTTGCAATGTGCATTTAGTGTGACAATACAAGCAAGCGAAAATTTTTGCTTCCCATTTATCATGTACTGGTTCATTTTTGGATTCCGCGGAATTAAAAAGACACAAAATTCACTTTACCTGGCTGAGCGTGAATGTACAGGAGGGCCTACTACACAAGTGTAGTTACAATGTACATAACCTATACAGACAATATTCCAGGTTAACTTTAAATGTCTTAGAAACATGAATCTCTTGTCCTTTCTACAGCATGATACAAAGTTTGATGAATGACTTTTATGAGAAATGCAGAATGCTGGCATGGTTTATAGTTGAGCAGTAGGCATGTACATGTACAATGTACATCCTGATTCTGGAAGCCTTTAAAAGTAGTCAACAAATATATGTATGAAGAAAAACATGAAAGAAGAGCACTAGTGGCCTTGACTGAGCTTGTTAGCAACATCCGGATTTATGTAGTTTGACAGAACTCAGTCATCACACAGCCACAAAAAAGAGGTAATAATGAAATGATCACTATCATCACCCTGCATGCCGAAGTCACTTACATTCTGCTGCCGATGATACAGCCACTTTGCCTGAACAAGTACAGAATATTGAACCACTAACTGGGCAAAAGAAGTCTTGTTTCCTCCTCAAGCCAGTGAATGAGGAACAATTCGTCCACACAACCTACACCTGAACACTCCCTGTGTCTGCCAAAACGGCTGTGATCACGCGCTTTCCATCTGAACTGAATAACAACCTTTTTACTGAGAAGATTAGGAAGTCGACGCACAAGGGAACGTGCTCAGGAAATGCGGTGGATCGGGAGCAGGGGGGCAAGACAGCTGCGACGTGCATGCAGAGGAGGGAGAAAACTTGAGGGGGCGCGCTGGATCGAGGAGGGATCTACAGGGGACTGCATACTGAGGCGCCCTCACTATGGACGGAAATCTGATCAGATGTAAATTGTTCCAATCTAGGGGCTGAAACACAAACAGACACACATACACATGACCCCAGTATGTTCGACATTCACTTTACCAGACCGTTGCACATTACAAGTGTAAACTTAACTGTAGTCCTTGCACAAGCAATGTTGCGTACATGCACCAGAGGTGAAAGTTTAAAGAGTGGTTGTTCTATACATACACACACACACACACACACACACACACACACACACACACACAGAAGCACTGTCAGGAAGTGTATGTAATGAATACTAATTGCCCTACTATTCTCATTCTAATGTGGGTGCAATCCACCTGTCTCCATGGACTAATTATTTAATCTCCCATCTGCCCGTCGCTAAGCAATAGAATATCTATGGGGGATTAAGGATTTTTGTTCTTTTTCTGCAAACAATGTGTGAACAGTCTTTTTTCCTCTTCCCTTGCCTGTAAACTGTCTGTCTGCCATGTGTGTCACAAACTTTTCTTCTCTCTTTGTCTCTTTCTCATTAAACCCCATCTTGTCAGACCATGGTCAGACCCACTTTATAGTCTGAACAAAAATAGTCTGTAATACAGCAAGAGTACAATGTTTTATGAAAGGGAATAAACATATTAGCTTTGGCCACACTGGCTAAAGATTCGCGAAGTTTAAGATTGCAAAGTCTTCGTGATCTTTTGTCGTCTCTTCACACTGGCAGCCAAACTTCTTGATCTTTGAGTCGAGAAGTTTATGATGTCACTAGTGCGTGTGCGCAAGAAAGAAGAAGAGTACGCTGTCTGACAACTGGTGATTGTGATGTAGCAATAAACCCCTATTCATCACACCATGCGCTACAGAGGCACAGCTCACAAAAAGGTGGTGGACTGGTCATGTGATAAACTTTGCAAGGTTTCAGTTTCTTTCGTTCACATCAGTAAAAGATCAAGAAGTTCGGCTTGGGTGGGGGACATATACCCCTTGTTTGAGCGGGAAGTTTGCCATCACACTGGAAAAACTTTGAGATCTTTACGATGGCGATCTAAACTCTACGATCTTTTGCCAGTGTGATCGTGGCTACTGACTACCTGTTAAAAAAGAAAGAAATACCGACATATATTTTCATTCTGCACTGAAACACAGATTTTAATTTTTTTTTTTTCATTTAAAAGAATAATTACATGTATGTGTCCATTCCCACACACACACATCCATGTGATACATCTGTATAACATGTGTTCGAGAGGTTCTGCATTTCATCATTCATTACCACTACTATAATCATTGAATCCAAAAATCCGAATATTACTTTTGAAAATTTTGTTTATCAATTTCTGCTTGAAGAAATACTTGAAAAGTTATTTATTCAACAGTTGTGTGGGAGACTATTGTATGATAAATATAAAATGTCATCTCCCCCCCCCTCCCCCCCCCCCCCTCCACGACTACTGGTGCCAGGATACATCAGCTAATAACATGTACAGCTACAAGGTTCATGAGCAATTTTTACTGAATCTAATCAGCTTCCTCTCACAGTCTGTCTCAAAAAGAAATGATACCATAAACAAATTACTTAAGAATAATAATTTGTCATGCTTAAGGAAGTGAAAATACATTAGTTACTTGTATTAAACAACAGACCTTATTAGCTTTTCTGCAACTCCCCCCCCAAAAAAAAAAAAAAAAAAAAAAAAAAAACATCCCATCAAATTGCATCTCCAAAGACAAGCATAAAGACTGACCATTTACAAACACAAACATTACACCGTTTACCAAACATAATTCTTTCTTATAAATTGCCAAGACTATACAGTGGTGAAGAATCCTTGAACATTGTGTCATTTTCTAACAGGGAAGCAGGGAATAATTTTCCTGGTATCGCATCGCAATTTGCTACGCACTTTTACACCACTGCTACACAAACTAACTTTTGTGTAGCAGTTTTCTTCCATAGAAATGTACAGGATACCATGTGAAATATTGTTCATCAGCTGAATTTGCTAATCAAATTTGAGTTGGAAAATTATTCCCTGGGAAGGCACATGCTATGTCTCTAGATTCTATAATCTAAACAACTTTCGGCAGTGTTACAATCATTTGTACATGATATGCTATCACTTGAAAAGTCTTGGTATGTACAGCTGTACTTGTCCCCTCTCCTCTGGGCCTGTTTTTCAGGCATTTAAATGTACAGTACTGTTCTCACTCCTTTGATTTCTATTTCATCATTGTGCCATACCAAGTTGTTTGCATCTTTATTGTATACAATGTATGTTGTACTATGTGTGTTCCAAGTGTGCATGAGTGTGTGCCTGTCCGTGTACCAACATGTAGAAGTACAGCTTCATTGCTGATACAGCTACAAGATATGTGCGTTTTTTAAATATAGGCTTTCAACGTAAGAACATGTGTCATGATCACGCAGAATTCATATTGTATCAAGCCGCAAGAAGTGTAACGTCCAGCCTTACCCTTAACACTAGAAACTTAAAATATCTAACCCATTGAAGACAGGCCGATTTTGCTACAACACACATTTCCCGTAGACACTAGCCCGAGTATACGTGTACTCGAGACTTGTCCTCAAAAGGTTAAAATGGCACTGTACATACATCTGTAATGTTCATTTTGAGGTGGAAAATATCTTTCTAATATCTACATGTAAACACTAGTGTCTTTTTCCCTATATTCGTGTCCAGGGGAAAAAAAAAATCAGAAATACATGTAAAAACAACTTTTGCATCACAAAGACTGGTCCATCAAACAGAAATTTTGTCTTCCTTGTTCTCTTCTTACATACCCTCAAAATTATCAATGCTGGGACACAAGCAGGTTGTTAGTACCTTCAAGTTCTTTGTTGATCTTTATCCATTGCCCAATGGAACAGGGTTTGTTTTGTTTAGAATGTAAGGGAACTTCAAAATCTAAATAGTGGGTTCATTTCTGGTTATGTTCAGTACATTGTACTTGCCTCCGGCCTGGATGCCACGGAATGTTCCTCCAACTACCATCAGATGTGTCGAGCCGCCCACCCTCACTGGACGTGCCACACCGGTGGTCTGTGGGATAGCCTTCTGCCATGCAAGTCGGACGTCGGCTTTCAGACAGAGCGCGGGAAAAGACCTAGCAGGTGAATGCCTTCCGAGCAGAGCACGCCACACCCTCCTCAGACTTCTGGCTTCTTCGGGGGTTTT
Organism: Diadema setosum; assembly: GCA_033980235.1. Classification (NCBI taxonomy): domain Eukaryota; kingdom Metazoa; phylum Echinodermata; class Echinoidea; order Diadematoida; family Diadematidae; genus Diadema; species Diadema setosum. The sequence goes on along the minus strand of CM067061.1, from coordinate 36,960,838 downwards.
GTCCCCCTCTCAGATTCCTTCTGAAATCCTCACCACTTGCGAAGATGCACTAATCTACCCAAAGGTCTGTGCAAGAAACAAAATATTTGAAAAGAAAGTGATCATTAAATGAAAGCCAGAGATTACAAATTTAATTTTCCTTTACTCTGTATACAGGCTAGAAGGAGACAAATTGTACAGAGGGAGACAAATTGAAAAAAAACTCATGCCCTAAAGCAATTACTGTTGGCAAACTTTTCACAATGTCATGCTGGTAAATACTGCACATTCTGCACTTGGTTGCCATAGAGGTTGTACATGTATAAAACAAATTTTAAACAAAAATTGTCTCCACAGTGAAGCAGTAACTAGTGCAGAAGCCACTCCCCCCATTTGATCAGCAGAAGTCTACAAGTGCCCTACAATGTATGCAGGGTCATGTATACACATACCTACCGTAGCCCTGAATCGCAAGCATAGCCCCAGTAAACTGTGGGGAGCGGAAAGCATGCATCGTGATTGTCAGCCAGGGCAGCCCACGTGGCAAGCATGGTTTGAAGAAAATGCAATCACTCCAGATTAGTTGTACTGCAGCTACGAAGGAGTAAGGTTGGGTGTCCAACATATCGACACCCTAATGTTTTTCTACCATTAGAAACTTAAAATCTCTCACAATTTGCCTGAAATTTTATTCACATGTTGAGAAAATACCATGGAGCTACCAAGTCTCAAGCATTCTGCATGAGACTCACGCATTTAGGGTCAGTCTCACGATCTAACGCATGGCACTCATTTTTCTCACGCATCGGGCGAAGTCTGCAACTTGGGCCTATAATAAGGAGCATACTGTAGCTCAAAGGATTAAAGAGTTAATTGCAATTGAAGGTACATTTTTTTGTCTTTCAAAATAAGTAAAAAATAGTCACTTAGTATGCACCAAATCGCACCATTACGAGCTTAAAATTGAAAAAGCTCCCTACTGTGGGGGGGGGGGGCACCCCCCGACCACACCCTCCTCCCGCTCTGTCGCTTCAATCGCTCCCTCGCTTGCACGAAAATCTCACTCATAATTTTTTTTTTAACTTGTCATCTCTGAAATACTCTGAATTCACAAGTGTGCATTAAAAATGTGATTTGCCGTACACACTCCAAGATAATTGCTCTGAAGTCATGGGTTGTTTGATGCACTCAGTTGTGCTGTGTTTTGAAACCAACACTCCTACCCTCTATTGACAATACATGTGAAATGCACGTAGGTTTTAATGTTTTTCCTATGTGTATTTTTAATCTACAGCATCATTGATTTGCTGTTGATCTTGTTTATTATTAGGTTTTTCTGTAATATTTGGACATCTTCACAACCCCAGTGATGAATGCAAAACCACTGCGCGTCGTCTCATGCATGAATGTTCGTCCTATAATTTACCAGTGTGGTACAGTGTAGGCCTAGTACTAACGTTAGACTAGACCTGGACAGAAAGATCCGTCTGTCCGGAGGCGTATCCGGGCAATTACCCCCACAGGGCAATTACCCCCCGGCTAAATACTGGTTAGTGGTAAGGTTAGACTAAAGATTAGGGTTAGGAGTTTGGGTTAGGGTTAAGATTAGGTTCAGGATTAGGATTAGGGCCAAGGGAAAGGTCCGGGGTAATTGCCCAGGGGGTAATTGCCCTAGACCCGTCCGGAGGAGTCTTTTATTTTTTTGACGTTATCGCTCTCCTCCGTAGACAGACGGAAGCTGGTACTATACATCGCTGTGTGGAAGCTCTAACCACTGTCTAGACTGTGGAGAATTGGGTAAGGTACAAGTATTATACCTCACCGTTCTCAATTGCGTCTAATTCACAGTCTTAGATCAGTAAATTTAAACTGTGTATAGCAAAATCAACATTTCAAGAATGCATTGCACTCACTAGATTAATGAATAATCCAACATTTTGGTAGAATTTTCATGAAAACAAACGCAACTACCAGCCCGTCGCCGCGGTACGGTCGTAACAGCTCTTCAACATATGAATCTGTTAGCCAATCACGTGTGAGGCAGATTTCTAGGTGTTTTATATTAAAACACGTACCTCGCACGTGATTGGCTACAGATTCAAAATGGCGACTTACTGCTAGCAAACAGCGATGTTGCGATATGGATACAAATTTCTGTGATCTAACCTAGTTAATGTATTTTGATTGCACAATGTGAGAAAGTGACACCAAATATTGTCATATTTGTTTGAGTGTAAAAAAGCTGAATGAAATTGGGTTTATCATAACGTTTGGTAGACCTGTGCACGACCGCTGGCAGAACAATCCTACAGGAGCCAGCATTATAGCCTTTGGTCTGTACAGGAGGGGATCAGTGAAGCCAGACGCAGTCTCCGCGGAACATATTCCCGACGACCAGATAGGGTTCTACAGACCGATCTTTCGGTCAAGAGTAGACCCTACCCACTGCTGCTACTGGAGTGGTACAAATGTACTGTCTCTGTAGAAACTACAGAAACGACTGTTTCTGTAAAATTACGTAGCGTCTACGAAGTTGTAGGGCCTAGCTATGGTCTAACTAAAGTTAATAGAACTGTCTAGTGCTAGTCTATAGCAGCATCCAGTCGCAATGAATGACAGACAAGACCGACCGACTGTCACCATTACAACTAACGTTACAAGTTTTACAACGTTCTGTCTGATTACTGTAACTACACTAATGTTAGAGCTGTCTAACAATGTTAGAGTAAAACCCTGTACCCTCAGTTTTTGGCCAGCCTTCAAAATCCGGACACTTCAAGTTCATGACTTATCATAAGAAAGCAAATTCTGGTGTACTGTCACAACACACTCATATCACATTCATTAAATCTATTGCTCTTTAGGATCAACATGCAACAATTACCTTGCCCACTGCCCATGCTATAATCAAATCACAACTTTTTCCACTACATCCTCGGCTCTCGCCAACGGCGCTCTCACAGCAAACTAACTATATACACAGCCCAGTTGCTGTACAATTTTGTAAGTACAATAGCGCAACAGGGCTGTACCAGCGGAGCAACAAACACGAAGAGAGGTCAGCAATCGCCATGCGATCGGATTGAATTTTGATACTTTAGATAATTTTTTTGTAACCTCAAACTCATCTCACGAACAAAATAATAATGAGACTTCATATCTATGCTATCAATATTGAAATTTACATATTACAACTAAATTACTTACCGAAAATGATGATTTAATATGCAGCATGTGCAAACGGTACATCTGATAATCGGCAGTTCACTCGATCTGTCGACCATGCGTGCTGCTACCATAGAGCGCATGCACGCAATAGATCGCTGCACTTCCAGCTACGCACGCCCACGCATAATTTGCTGAGTAGTCACTCACCATTTCTGAATTCTGCAACAATGAACCCCGATGGTCGGGGACTCCGTTGCTGTTCTGCTGCGCTAGAAAGTGCTATTTTTTTGTTCAATGGACTTATCGTGAGGGCTCTCTATGGACTTACAAGATGTATGAACCTTCTGTAATACTAGCCCGACCAGACACTGTTATTACGCTGTGCGAAAACAGCGTCTGACAGGCGAGGCATGCAGCTTCAAAGTGGGGAACCTCAACACAACTACAAAACTTATGAAAATGTATATTTTTCTTCTAAAAACAGAATACGTTACTCACGTTAGATGCATACATGTATTACAGAAGCATTGTTCGCCACACCGGGTCCATAGAGAGCCCTTGTGATAAGTCCGTGGAACAAAAAAATGATAATTTCTGGCACAATTCTTGACCATCGGGGTTCATCGTTTTCAGAATTCAAAATGGCGCCTTCAGCGAGCGCGGCGTGTGCGTTGAGAACGTATTACAGAACCTATATCGCATGGCGTACTGCCCAACGTCGTCTGCTGCGGAGAGATCTTATGCGTGCGTACGCTGCTTGAGTGTAGCAGCACGGTCGACAGCACAACCTTTTGAAAGGGCATTCACATCACGTGACCTCCCGATATTAAAATTGGCCTGGCATGAAAGATGATGTACTGTTTGGACATGCTGGATATAATCATCAATTTCGGTAAGTTTCATAACGTAAATTTGAATACTGACAGCATAGATATAGAGTTTCATTATTGAAATTGTATTAGATGAGTTTGAGGTGACAACAATGATCTTAAAGGTACTAGCCCACATTTGCAAACCCATGAAAATCAAAACTGCATAAAACAGGTCCAATATGACTTCCAAGTACAAGTTATAACAGTAACATACCTCACCTGTCGCTCTTTGTCTATATACCATTCGATAAAAGAGAGAAAATCATCGTTTTAAAATCAATTTTCAAACCGGGTCAACCCGACCCAAAATCGAATTACGAGCGCGGGCTATAGCTACGTACATTGTACATGTAGCACGTACGTGGACCGGAGCTAGCGAGCGTTATACGCATGCATACGGATTACGGTTCATTTTCATTTATTTTTATGAAAGTAATGGACTAATTGGAACGAAATTTTGCACAGGTGTTACTGCAATCATACCCAAACTCCATGCTAACTATGAGACCAATTGCTGCAGGTTTACAAATGTGGGCTAATACCTTTAAGTACATGTATCAAAATTCAAAGCGCTCGGAATCTGATCGCCGAGCTCTCTTCGTGGTTGGTGGTCCCGCCTGTACAGCCCTGTTGCTACGTATCTACATACAGCGACTGGGCTGTGTATAGTTACTGTAATACAAGCATGCACTTAACTAACTGCGACCAGCCCCAACGTGCAGCGTTGGGGCTGCGCCGTTTTCGCATTCAGATCTTAATGTTGTACAAAACGGGTGCCGTTCTGGAGCTATATTTCCTTAATTTTTCAACAAAAACTACTAGGAATACTTACATGGGTCGATTAAACCTAAATGATTCACATCGGCGACTGTTTGATGCATTTCATTGCTTATGATGCAGAAAATGTTGTCTTATAAGGCAAATATCTTCAGCTCACCGATGCTCACTAAAACTCACAATCACTTGCACATGCGCACAGCATGCATTCAGTGCAGTGCACTGACAGCTGTATTGCTCGCTACATGATGCATATTCATTTCACCTTATATGCACCGTGCGATGACGCATTATTCATATCCTTGAGCATCCGTAACGTTGACATCATTGTTCACGCATGCGTAGATATGTACTAATGGATATACAGTCAAACCTGTCTATAGCGGCCACCCAAGGGATACGGAAAAAGTGGCCGTTATAGACAGGTGGCCGCTATAGACAGGTAATCCAACTTTGTGTGCATTGCCTACATGTACATGTATCATCTTTGTATATACATATGTACATTTATGTGTGTAGGTATGCACACGTGTGTATCATGCATAGAACAATGCCGGTGTTTATGAAATTGTTGCACAGTACACTAGATGTAGCATGTGCACAGTCATGAATTAGTGCATTATTGTGACTGAATAAGTGATGAATGCAACGGTGGCGATCACTGAATGTTGCCCAGAAATGACTGGCACGGCTAAAAAGCAGAAAAATACCCTGAATTATCGGCTCGGCTACGGCTCCATCGGGTTTTTGGCCGCTATAGACAGGTTAAAATCTACCGCGGGAAACAAAATTTGTGGCCGCTGGCCGCGTTAGACAGGTGGCCGCTATACACAGGGTCTTTAACATGGCTTTTCTCTCGGGGGGATTTTTCAGTGGCCGCTATAGACAGGTGGCCGCTATAGAGAGGTGGCCGCTAAGGCAGGTTTGACTGTACATGTTCAAAATAGCAGCAAAGCTCTCCACTAGTGCAGGCCGCTTACTCCTAAAAAATGTGGAAAATTTTGCAGTTTCCAGATAAATTGGTGAGAAGAACCAAGGCAATGGGGTAATGTATATTTCATTCTTTATTATCATTGTGTTTATGATAGAAATTCAGCCATGCTTTATTTGTGAAGTTGCCATATGTGGCAATAGGGAGTTTAAATTTGTGATTTTTAACTTCAGCTAAACTGCGGGGTAGCCGCCAGGACCGCACCTTGCCGCGCGGTCTCCGGGGCTAGCACTTATCGTGAGTAGGTCCTAACGTATAAATTTTAATAAGTTTTGTAGTCGTGTTATGCATAATGGTTCCCCACTTTGAAGGTGCATGCCTCGTTGGTCAGACGCTGTATTTGCACAGCGTACTACAGCGTCTGGTCGGGCTATAACAGCAAACAGTTCAGATCCAGCTAGCTTGTCACCTGCAGAACACAATAGGTCTAACGTTACAGCCATTGCAGGGGGTCATCTTTCCTACCGAGAACCATCATATAAAAGGACTAGAATTAGAAGAGCCTTCCAGATCAGAGGAAGTAGTGGCTGCTCCAACCATTGACACATTCATGTCAAGGGTCAGCAAGTAGGGTCTAGTAACAAACCATCACTCAGGCATCATCATGAATATTATTATGAAGGCATCACCTTGATCACATGGGACTGCTGCATGCTGCATGCTGGCTAGTAGCTACATGCAGCCGCTAGCTGTAGAGACAGCGGCTGCACCTCCATTCCTTCGCAGACGTGGTCATTTTTCAGTGTGGTTGTGCGACTCCTTCATGAATATCTTTATTAATCGTGGAAAACTAAAATACAAGGAAATATCGTAATCTATGATAATCATTCAATAATCGGTATGCGATTTTTGGTTTAATTACGTCAAAAACTCACCGAAATCTGTGGCTGAAATCAGGTCTGTAAACGTCCTTATTGCTTCACTCCTCATCTGCGTGTTGTATGAATGGCATTCACTCTCGTATACTGCAACGTACAACGTACATTGTAGGTAGTCGGAGAGGCGCCCTCTAGCTCTCCGACTACCTACGTTGTACGTTGTAGTATACGAGAGTGAATGCCATTCAAATAACACGCAGATGAGGAGTGAAGCAATAGGGACGTTTACAGACCTGATTTCAGCCACAGATTTCGGTGAGTTTTTGACGTAATTAAACAAAAAATCGCATACCGATTATTGAATGATTACCGGTATCATAGATTACGATAATTCCTTGTATTTTAGTTTTCCATGATTAATAAAGATATTCATGAAGGAGTCGCACAACCACACTGAAATATGACAGCGTCTGCGAAGGAATACAGGTGCAGCCGCGTCGCTTCACGACAGCGGCTGCGTGTAGTTAGCTGGCTAGTATTGTTTGTTTGTTTTTTATTAAGGGAAAAAGAAAAAAAGAATTTGTACAGTGTAAATAGCAGCTTCGATGGTCTGCAGCCCTAGTGCCATGATAATTGTGGGCATCTTCGGCAAGACAAGACAAGATTTCACATAACGCTGGCACGGTCGTTTCCTTGTTTATACTGCCATCATCATGCCAATCAATGCAATGGGTTTGCTATGGTACGCAGAGCCAGACAGACTAACGTTAAAGCCCCCGTCACACTACAGCGTATAAATCAGCGAATGCCTAGCGGATGGGCAAAATTTGGCAAAGTCCAGATACGCTCGAATCCGCTCGAATCCGCTCGAATCCGCAAGCAAAACGTCGTTTTCGAACGTTCGCCTAACGAATGATGAGCATATGCTAACCGTGTTACGAGCGGATTAAGTAGCGAATGAAAGCGAATGCGTACAGTCCGTCCAGCGGATGCTGAGCGGACAAAGCGAATGAGGAGCGAATGCCCAACATATGCAGAGCGATACTGCGGCAGTCACGTGACGGATCTCGACTGACGCACATTTTCCCAAATCATTTTGAGTAGTGACAGTGTCGAGTAACGTTGTGATTGTGAGAATGGCCCCCAAAAGAAGGAAGGAGAAGTCACCACCAAGTGCTGCTGATGTCATTACCCTCGACAGTCCTCAAGATTCCTGTGTTCCTTCTGATGATCACGTTGACGATGATGTGGGGAGTCCAACATCCTCCATTACGTCTGGTGCCTCCAACTGTTCCTAGCCTGGACCTTCAGCGAAAAAAAAAAAGCCAGAGGCAAACGCCGGGACTTTAATATCCCGGAAGTTCGATGAGAAGCTGATTATACAACCCGAACTGCCCTCGTCTTTGGATCCAGGCCCTGGTCCACATCGTTCTTCGATGTTTTCCTCTCCTCCATTTTCTCTTGTCTTTGATGTAGCCATTGTAGGTGGCGATTGCCAGCTGGTTTAGGTCATACTCATGTTGATGAACAGCTAGAAGATATTGCATCTGAAATCTCTGAGCGTCCTCCATTTCTGATGACCAACTGATAAATGCTACCTGTGCTATCCAGATTTGCTGTGCGAGTTTGGACGAACGGCGAACGAATGAGAAGCGAACGCAGAGCGACCACAACTTTCGATCAGCGGGCGCTAAGCGACCACAAAGCGTATTGTCATTCCGTTCGTCATCCGCTCAAGATTTTGGACATGTCCAAAATCAAAATTTGTCTCCGGCGGATCTCTGCGAATCTCTGCGAACAGCTAGCGGATACAGCGAACGCCAAGCGGGTCACGAACGATGAGCAACGGATGTGAGCGTATCTCCAAATTTTCGGATCCGCTGGGCATTCGTTGGCTAGATACGCTCTAGTGTGACGGGGGCTTAACGTTAAACCTCGCCTCCTACCGCACGTACCGTACACGTACAATTGTACGTGTAGCCTACCGTAAATTCAGTGTTCAATGCAAGGGGAACGGGCCCAACTGTGAAGAGTCAAGAGCCGTAAACTTGTGTTCTAACCACGTTAGTCATACCTAGCACGATTATATAAACATCATTTGAACATCAACATGATCACGGCTTACTTACGTTATACCTATGACGTGACTCGGTTATCCCTCTTCAATGATTATCGCCATGTTCTTTTGCACGTTCACAGATGATCAATGATGAAACAACGTCTAATTTTCGATGATGCAGGCTGTCTTCATGAAAATGATCGTAGAGGGCGGGCCTCTTATTGTTCTCTCTGTGTTCTCCACAAAACATGCCAAATGATAATAGGCCTATTATACTAGAAGGAAAATCTCTTTGGCCGACTCCCAATAAAAGCAGTTGGCATCCTATATACAAGTAGAGCTGCGAGTTGACCAAGTGAAGGAGACATTTTACACGAATAAATTATCATTATTATCATTATTACAATCATATATACCAGGGGCCGCGGAACGTTTTTCAGTTTGGGGGGGGGGGGGGGGGGGCTGTGAGACCGGGGGGGGGGGGGGGGAGTGTCAAGGTCACCCCCCGCTTAGAAGAATCTAAAGGCGGAATCTTTGGAAATTGAAATTCATGGGTGTTGTGATTTTTTTTTTTCGATTTCTTTTTTATACGATTTTTTTTTTAAAGAGCCAAAAGTGTGTGTGTGTGTGGGGGGGGGGGGGGGGGGGGCTGCAGCCCCCCAGCCCCCCCCCCCCCCCGCTTCCGCGGCCCCTGTATACAAGTACTACTACTGATATCAAACGTATGCGACAGCCAGATGCTAATGATTGTGCGTCATGAACAGACACAGAAAGAGAGAGAGAGGGAGAGAGAAACAACAACAAAGGAAGCAATATGGCCTATAAAGAATTCATATAGATACTTTATAATCACAATTCGATATGATGTTACAAAATTATTACCATGGTTACAGGGGGATAGCCTAGGATATTAGAAATCACTACTTCTCGCACTTTGCTATAGGAACTTCGAGATGATAGAGAGAGGGTGAACAGAACACTGTCTATTGATAATCATGTTACTTCTTCTTCTTCTGATTAAGTCTGCCTCCTTCAATAGACTGAAGATTCTTGCAGACTGGTGCTATTTACATTATAATACAGTTTATTTACAGACATTTACAAGCACATAGAAAATTTGACGAAAATAATTAGCCACTGTGATCAACCGTTAGACGGTTTCGGAATGATCCCACAGATGGCGCTGAAACAATATCTGACGACAGGGAATTCCAGTTCCTTACAGTTCTTGGAAAGTTCTCGAGTATGGGTAACCTGTTTGATACTATAGTCCTGTGCTGAAAGAGGAGTAAGTATTGTGTATTTTGTACATCATAATTGGTCTGCCATTTGCGTTGTTCCAGAGTGGTCCAATCAAGTTCTTGCAGCATTTTGGTGACACTTGAAGTGTTATGGTAGCGATTTAAAGTGAATCTCGCAGCTCTTCTCTGGACCATTTCCACTTTGTGAATTAGGTTCTTTGAAGATGGGTCCCAAACTGTGGAAGCATACTCAACAATTGGTCGAACCAAACTTACTTTCAGAAATGTTTTCAGACAAACGAAAAAGAAACTGACAAAATAAAACCTAGATATATCCATACTTATCAATATGAGATACTTGAGAATTAATCTGCTGAAAAAACAAGGAAATAATTGAAATATGGGATGATTTTAATAATAACTCCATAAAAATTTTTGCTATGTACCGAATACAAAATCATGGAACCATTACTGAACTATAAAAATAGCGCTTATCTGATTTTGCATTCAAAATCTACATTTGTGTGTGTGTGTGTGTGTGTGTGTGTGTGTGTGTGTGTGTGTGCGCGTGTGTGTGTGTGTGTGTGTATGTGTGTGTGTGTGTGTGTGTGTGTGTGTGTGTGTGTTGCTTTGCTTGGTCTGTGATTTTAGCAGGTCTGTGTGGTTTAAATGGTTGCTCGTTACTGGTACTAAAGGTAGACAACCCTACCATTATGACCATCTTATCTTAGGAGTATGGCATATGGAGAGTGATATCAGAGATGAAGTTCTAAAATTGCACTTAATTATTATCTGAAGTGATATCAGCCACGGTCACAGTGATATTCAAAAGTAGATAAGACGATGGTGTAACCGCCTCATTACTTTGACCCCGCTATTGGTCAACTCACACCTTTGTACACGTTTACCCAGAAAAAAAAAAAAAAAAAAACAGCACAAAAGAACAATACAGTCGCACACGACTCGTGACGTAAAAATGACTGACAACTTCCACACGAATTGGTAACGAATTGCGCGCCACGTTTGAAGTAACAAGTTTCCAGAAGTTAAAACAAGGTATTATTTTTATTATCTAATGTTTCAGGAAAATATGATTTCTACACTTCTGGGCGATAGAATTCGACATGGATTAACCATTGAGCTACCATTCACTTCAGCCTCAGTCCGCTAGACATAGCGACCTTCTGTTAAAAACCTCCCGTCGTCAGCCTACTCTCAAAACTTTTTGATGGCAGTTTCGCGTATCTGAATAGCGCCACCTACTTTCAGGGAATTTGATGCTCGATTCCTGGCTGCGTAGATGGCAACACAAGCCAGGAACAGTGCTTTTGAGGTACTGAACTCTACGTAGAAGGACGAAAAGAAACTTTTGAAAATTCTATAAAATGTGCACAGTATCAAAACATTAATTTCATGGTTTATCTATCCAAGCAATCCATTTTCCTTAAAATTTGCTTAAAATTCTTTGTGGAGATATTCATTATGAGCTCCCTCGTGGAGACATTTACTATGAGTTCCCTCGTTGAGGCATTTATTATGAGCTCCCTCGTAGAGACATTTTCTTTTTATGAGGTCCCTCGTGGAGATATTGCATGTCTAATAATAATGTTTGATTTGTTAAAGATTTATTACATGGGCTGATTTTATGTCAGTTTTGTCTGGGGCAATTCTTTTCTTTATAGGTTCCCATTTTCCTTTCTCTTCTTTTCTTTTTCTTTTTAAAACAACATTTTACTTCATCAGTCCTTAAATTTGCAAGGGGTTCTTTCATACGAAAGCAATGGACCTGGAATGGCCCATTTTAATTGTAAATGTTCGAGCGTACGTATATGTATACTGGAATAATCCAAAAGGGTGTCACGTGGAATGTCCAATAGATACAATAAATCTTTATAGTTGCCTGTCATTACTAATAATTGTTTCATTTACACTTTCATAAATCAAACAACTTGGGTTCTTCATATCTCTCTCCCTATATATCTCTCTTCCTCATCTCCACAGCATCTTTCTCCCCTACTTCTCTCTCTCTCTCTCTCACTCTTTTTTCTCTATTTCTTCTCTCCGTAATTTCCCACGCACATTGAACTTGCATCTGATTTTGTAAATGTGGTAGATGTAAAAAAAACAATTATCAACAAAACGATACAGATCATGGTACTATTTCACTGTTCAATACTTTTTTTTAATACCTAATTCTCAATCTAATACTTTGAAATCGTCACTCTGTTGGGCTTCAAGATTAAGATTGTTTTATTGAATAATGAACGTTCTGACGTAAAAGGCATGTCGAAATCTGCAGCACCTGAAAAAAAAATAGCATTCACAATGCATCATATATGATTGGACTAACCTCTTACACACCCAATCCTATTGTGAGCATCTATATAGTTGAATACCACGTGCAGGCATGCTGATTGCTGCCTTTGATTGATAGCACCGTATATATTTATACCACAGTGCTTAAACGCAGATACGGAAACTGCATAAAGTCATGTCAAGGTTCATAACACCCTAAAATCATAAACAGTGAGGGCGTAAGGCTTTGATATGTAAATACTGATTCGCTAAGTTACTGCGCGAAGTTGTCTCTATACTGGCGAGCTGAATAGACCATTACCTCTGAACAAGCGAAAGAAAGGCAACACGCACATCCCTGGAAACATCCGTCGGCCTCCCTTGCGGAAGATAATCGTCAACCACAATTCTCGGCGGCCGCCTTTGCTGGACTAAAGTGATCTGTGCCTTTGACGCTTTCTCCGAAGACTGGTTGACCAGCGAAGATGATGAGGTCTGTTGAAGTCCTGCGAAAACTGGCTCTCCTCTCGAGGAGAGCGACCCTGCCGCGTACCTCCGCTCGGTATCTGTCGTCTCGAGACATGCAGAGGAACCCTTCGGCCACAGGAAAGGCAAACGATGCGAGGAAGGGGCACAGAGAGAGCGCACAAAGTAGGATTGCATTTATTTTTTTTTTGTTTTGTTTATTACCATGTCTGCTTGCATCAGTGTTCAAAATGTGTTATTATTTTTTTTTAATGCCTCTGCCACGAAGTGTCGCCGGAGGCATAATGTCTTCGGGTTGTCCGTCGTCCTTGCGTCCTTCCGTCTGTAATCAATTTTAAGGAAAACATAACTTAAAAACCGTTTAAGGTATCCTAATGAAATTTGGTAAGTGTAAGTATGAGTGGAGAACGTTGTGCCTATCAACCTTTGGGTGCATATGGTCAAGGTCAATGGTCAAAGTCAAGGTCACATTCTCAAAATATTATTTCCGGCATTCCCCATATCTGTGCAATGCCTGAAGGTATTTTATTGAAACGTATAGTATATACATGAATTACCCAATAAAATTCTCGGGGGAAAGTTTAGGGCCATGGGGTCAAAGGTCAAAGGTGAAGTGAAATGCTAAAATCTTACTTTTGTTTTTCTCCATATATCTCGGAAATGGCTCAAGGAATCTTCATGAAACCTGTTAAATATGTATGTACTGCATGTCAGTGATTTTTGGGGGTCTTTTTGGGTCATGGAGGTCAAAGGTCAAGGTCAAATACTCAAAACTTCACTATTTCTCCCATATCCATGAAATGGCTGCAGGTATTTTCTTTAAACGTTGTATATACATGTATTCCCAAATGCAGATTTTATTTGGAAAGTTTGGACCATGGGATTAGAGGTCAAAGGTCAAAGGCCAAATGAAAGTATTGAAATTAACTTTTTTCCATATCTCGGAAATGGCGCAACTACATAATCACGAAATTTGGTACATGCATGTACTGCCTGACAATGCTTTTCTTGGGCATTTAGAGGTCATAGGGTCAAAGGTCAGATAAGGATGCTAAGATTCTACTGTTTAGCGCTGAAATTGCCCCTTTTCCTCCATACCTTGTGGATTTTGGAAGTAGCTTAATAGTTAATGTTTTATCGTGAAAATGGATGACACCAGTTTAGTTATCTTGATCGATATCTTATTATGATCATTCTTAATGATACGCGAAGATCAGCTAAACTAAAGTTACTACAGCTTTTCTTTCGTTCTGTGTGTATTTGTGTGTGTGTTTACAATGTTCACAGCCACCAAAGAGACAGGTCAAAAAGTGACAATTATTCTACCTGTCAAAGTGCCTGTGCATTTCAAACTTGTTGGCAATTTTGTTAAATGTTGAATTTTCGCGTTAGTCAACATTAGTTGGGAAGGAAAAATCTGACATATCCTCTCCACTCGCATTTTTAGCTTATTTTCGTTCATTTTTACATGAATGTGGAAAATTTTTGCAGTTTATGTAAATCAATATGCCTGTCTTTCGTGTGGCTATGCGTTTGTGATATTGCTTGTCAAGTGGCAGACGATAAAGTGAAGGCAGTCTCACACTCTTAAAGCTGTGGCTGATATTGGTCTGAAATTTGTTTGAGCAGGAGTCATCAACTGCCATGTCACATGATTGGTGTTTGAATTGGCAGATCGATTTGCCATGGTTGATCGGAGCATAAGGAAGTTTATTACCTTGAAACGTGATCCGTGATCTGTGTTATTTTCCGAGGCACTAAAATAAGACCAGCCTAACATTAAAGGGAGGGTATAGTATTGGTTGAGGTCAGAATTTAGCTTTTAACATTTTTTTAGCGAAATTTATAAACCACTTCATGAAATATTGAGAAGCCTACTGTTTTAAAAGGAATTCAAAGTTTATTTGATGAAAATTTGGTTTTGAAATGGCCGATATATATTAAAAAAACCCAACAAAACAAAGTAAAACAAAGTGATCCAAATAAAAGATTGGTTCCACCTTTAATAGGATCACTAAGTTGTTTTCAATATCTCAGTCATTTCAAAACTAATTTTCATCGAATAAGATTTGAATTCCTCTTACAATATATGTTCTTTCATATTTCAAAAGATGTTTATCATTATCTGAAAAAAAAAAAATCATTATTAAAAAACGGTGGAAACCTCAAACTCCATCTCAACCAAAACTGTACCATCCCTTTAACATTATGACTAAACATCAAACTAGACTTTGAGCCCGGACAGTGCGCTTTTTGTTTGATTATGTTTTGTTTTTCTTTCCTTTTTTTTTGGGGGGGGGGGGGAATGGGGGAGGCGAATTTTCTTCAATACATAAGCTCACACAATTAAATGCATGCAAAGCGGTTGTAAACCAAGCACGAATTTTGCTGACAAAGCACATTACCATCAAACAATGGAACATTTCACATAATTGCGTAATAACAACATGAACTGTTTAGCGTGCAGTCTGATGGATAATAGTGACGATCTAAAGCGCAACTGCGCGATTTAAGCTTTAAGCTTGGCTTGAAATATCTGGTATCACGAAATGCCTTATGCTTTCACTGCTGGTACAAATCTCTTTTTTTATTGCACGTTGCTACTGACATATTACTCAGAGTGATGAACTAAATATCCTGGCACTAAGGACCTCTTCATCTATCCACTCCGCAAGAATATGGTATCTTCATCGTATTCTTTGACTTGGGTCTGATTTTGACATGTTTGAAGAGCCATCTATCCGTTTGTTCGTTTGATTTAGCTCTATTCATCAAACCCTTCTTGAACATGGTGTGGGAAATTTCAGGGTATTCAATACCCTGAATTTCAAACTCAGGGTATATGTAAACTTTGGACTCGTTTCGTTTCATTAATTTAATTTCGTTTATTACTTCTTTAACAAAAAATGCAATTGTAATAAAACATGTGAATACACATACTGATACAAATCCAGTACAACAATGTAATCAAGGAGAATACTGTGAGTGTGAACTAAAATGCAATAAATGTTATGTATATTATGCAAATACCGAATCAAAATTGTTGTAAATGGAGGGATCTGCTAAAAAAGTAGAGTTTGTAGTTTTCAGTCTCCTCTTAGACAATAATCAGTTACTGAACAAGCAAAACTAGGCAATTTACCCTTAAAAAGAAAAGAAGGACAAAAAGAAACGCACACACGCACTCACACAAATAATCAAACATGAGACAGCTCTCTTGTGAAAAAAAAAATGAATAAATGTGGAAGTAAGGAAGTGGACTGGGGGAAAGGCGACGGAAGAGGAGTCACAGGGTCAAAACCAACGCACGCGAGGCACAGAATGCCTATCACCAAGGTATGGAGAGTAGATTGAATTTAAAGACAATAAACGATTACATTTCTTTTAAGAAGAAAAACTTGAACTTAGAGCATACAGAATATAGCTAATTCTGCAATAATGTAGGAATTTCTTTTGAATCTACTTCAGAAGTAAAAATATTTAAACATAACATGCTCGTCATTAAAGGCCATCACGAACCATCTCGTATTGTTGATTACAAGAGAGGTGCAGTTTTTTTTTATTTGTCGACAATCACGTCATTCAGTGCATCGCAGCCATGTTATCAAAATGTTTGAATTGTGTGACCTTTGGGGGATAATTATCTCAAGACTTTAGGTTAAATTATCAACAAGAGAGAGAAAAAGAATCAAGAGAAACTGTCTCGATATCTATCAAGAATACTTAGAGGAAAAGAAGAAGAAGAAGAAATGTGTTATCGAGGATTTAGGGATCTGTTGCGACTCCACGGATGATTAGGCAGCACAGTGGATCGACTGCCCTGGGTCTACTCCCCCGGCCCCTGGTCGAGGAACTTTGTCCTTATTCCCATGTCCTTTCAGATGGGACAAAAATGACTCTGTCCCATGATCGCTTATTGTAATACAAGCATTTTTAGGTCCATTTATGCGGACGCATGCATTTACCAAATCCAATATCAATGATCATATCGCAATATTTTAAAGAGATGTTCATGTTCTGCACGTTGAACAGCCTTGTGGCAAACGGTTCTTAACTACCGAAAATACATAACAAAACAAAAACAAAAACCCGATAACTATATATTACTATGTTGTAGGTCCATGATATTACCAAGAAAGCGGAGGTTCTAATCATTTTTTAGAGTTTAATCATTATTGATGTCAAAATTAAATTATCTGTTGTTATCACTTCCTGAACCAAATTTTAAAACATTGACAGATATAAATCGTTGTTTTTATTCGTTTATATGGGAAAATAAACCCGATAAAATAAATAGAAATCAAATGTGCCAGCTATATTGTCATGGTGGTACTAAAATGATTGATATTTTCATGCATGCTAAATCTCTTCAAAAATATCCTGGATCAGAGGGTTTATTTGTGATCCGCAGACTGAAAATTACACGTTCCACATGTTCCGTTCTTTCTTGCCCCAACCAGTATCGTTTCATTTATTTATGGGGTCACTGTACAACAAAAAACTTCCCAATGTAATGTCTAATGATTTTTGGAAAGAGGTACTTCTGGCTTTTTCAGAATTTCTACAAATCAATACAAATAATAATTGGGCAAACCAGCCTCTTTGGAATAATCCTTTGATTAAAATGAATAATAACACTGTATATTGTAAGTCTTGGTGTGAAAAAGGTGTACGTTCTATAAATGACTTGTTAGATAATGATGGAAAATTTCTTTCATACTTTGAATTTCAGAGGAAGTTTGGTATACAAACTAACTTTCTTCAGCACGGTGGACTGTGTAATTCTATCCAATCATTTGCAAAAAACTGCATGTCGAAAATAGCAGACCCTTTTATTCCTCATGGTTTAAATGTAATACTGAAACATAAGAAAGGTTGTCCTGATATTTATCAAACGTTGTTAAGACACACGTCAAAACATTGTAACAGTTTTGTTAAGTGGAGTAGTATGTTGGATCTTGATGATGAAACATGGTCTTTATACTGTTTAATTCCTTTTGAATCAACTATTGATATTAATATGAGGTGGTTTCAATTTAAGATTCTCAATAGAATATTATATATGAAAGACGCTCTTTTAAAATTTGGTTTTGTAACAGATAAAAAGTGTACGTTTTGTAATGACAGTGAGGAAACCATAATGCATACATTCTGTTCATGTCCTTATTCAAATAATATATGGAATAAGTTTGAGCGATGGTTACTTTTGAAGATAGATAAACAAATTGTATTTACAAACCAACACAAGTTATTCGGATTTTATGGTCTCAACAACAGTGCATTAAACTGTATGATGATTGTTATAAGAAGAGAAATTTTTTCAGCGAAATTAAAAAAAAACCGTTCCGTCATTCGAACATATAATATCTGAGATAAAATGTTATTTTGAGATTGAAAAATGTATAAGTCAAATGAATAGTAGAGAAAAAAAAATTGTGAAAAATGGGCTTTATTTATTAAGTGCTTTTGAATATTAAAATTACATGATATTCATAGTGTTTTCAGGGTTATTTCTGCCAATAAAATAAAAGAATGATATAAGTTAAATGTTGTAAAAAAAGTTAAAGAAATTGTGTTATTATATGTACAAGTGCAGTAGGCCACTGTTTGTCGATAACCAAATTATTATTCTGTTTTGTATTTAAAAAATTATTTGTAAATGTGACTTTCTGAATATGTGTATGAATAAAACACCCTGTGGAAGGGAAAAAAATATTACTCATACTCCACCTGTAAGAGCTTATACATAAAAAGAAACAAGAAATGCATTATACAAATCTTGTATGATTGCAAGTCACATACACACACACACACCACACACACACACACACACACACATACACACACACACACACACATACAAACGCCTAGAAGTTAATGTATCAGCAGATACAATCGTTGTTGTTAATTATGACACCAAGTGGGAGAAGAGGAAAAGGTAGAAGAGTAGAAGAGGGAGGGAGATCTTGAGAAGAACGTATAACCATTTTTTCCTTTTCAAATAATGTTCATGATGTATCAATTATTAAATCTGTATTTAATAGTCACATCCAGTATCAAACCGTATCACTCTGTGACTGAGAAAACAGCCATCTGCAGTGTGGACATATTAATATATACCCGCATCTATAATATAAGAGTAAGAACATCTTACTTAAGACCAAGAGCACCGCGTTTACAACAGAACACCTGTGGACATACAGAAGACAGTGCTCGCCTTTGTATAGCGGTTAGTTTCGATTCAGAAGTATAGGCAGGGCTCGACACTAACGGTGGCCCGGTGGCCCGGGGCCACCAACAACGCACATCGGGCCACCAAAATTTCAGAAATGAAGACTTTGGTGGCCTGATCGGGCCACCAAAAAAGGACGGATGTTTGCCTTTTGGCCACCAAAAATAAAAGTTAGTGTGGAGCCCTGGTATAGGGATATGAAAACGAGACCAAATTGGTTAAAAATTCATTTATTATGACTAAGCTACTCATTTGGAAATGCTATCATAGCTTGATAAGCATATCTATGCCCGACAAACAAAATGACACCAAAAAGGTTTTGCCACCTCAGGTGGTACCAATAACCCATTTTTCGGGTCTTGGCCCATGGACTAAATAGGGTATTTCGGCGTTATCCTTCACAGGGTATTTGCTTGGACTGGGGGGGGGGGGGGGGGAGTAGAAAATGATCACATATATAGGAATACTCCATACATACGGATGATGAAAAAAAATTATAAACAGCAAAACGATAGCTGTAAGGTTTCGCGAGAAATGAATAAATGTTAAGATCATGAATGGCTAAGAAGTGTCAGGGTGGCGATAAAGGTTTGAGTAGTAATGGAGATGATGACAAACATCTCTAAATGGAAGTCAGAGTATAAAGATATGATGACACTGTATATTACAAAATACAAATCCTCTAATATCATTTTATTTCGATGGGCCGGCTTTGTGGTGTCTTAAACTCTGACCGCCAAGTGAAGGTCGAAACCCATGAAGAGTTGGAGATTAGAATTTTCTGTAAATGACCAAAGTAATGATTATCGGACTGACATTTTCATACATTGTAATTTTTTTCTTAATACTTTGGGAAGTAGTCTTATCTCTACCTATTCTGTCAAAATTTGGTGGCGTAAACAATTTTAAAACAAAACTGAAATTGTAATCTGGTAATTTTAGCAGTTCTACTGGAGCCATTTTTTTTTTTTTTTTTTTTGTGGATAGGCTCTTCTTTCACTGGGAAATACATGAAGTGTTTGTTTGCAAAAACCGATAAGTCCATTTTTGAAGATTTTGAAGTACGATCTCTGTCATATAGTACAAAATAATACCTTTTAAATGATATATTGGTCACTACATATAAAGCTATATTTTTGAAGATATGGTCAAAAGAAGCAAAAAATTTTCTTATTATTCTCTTTATTTTTCTTGACCTTTAATCGCAAATATCTCCATTTGGCAAATATGGACTTATCGTTTTTTGCAAACAAACTCTTCACATGCTTTTCTTGATACTTATGCACAGCACGATCAAGAGTGACCCCAATCTTTAATAGTTTTATCTCTCTTTTCTATGAAACTTCATCTCCTAACTCTCTCATAATTCAATCACCTTTTGAGCAG
This sequence comes from Diadema setosum, assembly GCA_033980235.1. Classification (NCBI taxonomy): domain Eukaryota; kingdom Metazoa; phylum Echinodermata; class Echinoidea; order Diadematoida; family Diadematidae; genus Diadema; species Diadema setosum. Next base: position 36,940,534 of record CM067061.1, on the reverse strand, counting down.
GATAAGGCGCGCATAGTCCAATTTTAACAAGTTATGTATCATTTCTAAGCTTAGAGCTTGCTCTTTTAAACTACGTTGAAAAGTGGAAATTGTCACTTTGACGTTTTTTTTTTGTTTGTTTTTGTTTTTGTTTTTGTTTTTTGTCTTGAGCTGGGCGGTGGCAAAATGTATGTTCTCTTCTCAGAGCAAAAGTCTGTTTTACCTACCGGTATCTACTAGATAAATTTCCATATCTTGAATCCAAGGCATTTATTATTGGTACATCGAATTGGTACTTATCGAATGCAAGGAACAACCTTCCTACAAAGGTATTCATGTTGAAAATTTGAAAGTTGATTTGACGCACTGTGAGTAATCAGTTTGCCGTGTACCTATCTTCATTTTCAGTTCGCAGGTTTTCCAGCTCTGCAGAGGTGGGCTCTTCGAAGAGCTCCCCCTTCGAAGACCACGCCCTCTTTTTCTCACAGTACGACTGGGTCAGGTCCATCCCCGTGGTCGAGGTGGGCATCGACGGAGATGCCAAGACGGTGATCGTCCGCTGGGAAGATGGCGACAGCCAGCAGTACCCATGCGTGTGGCTGCGGTGTAATTGCCACTGTGACGACTGTTACAGCACGCACGCCCACGGGAAGCTGAAATATATGCAGGTTAGGAGTATCTGTAATGGGTTTTTCTGGAGATTTGGCGAAGTTATTCCATAGATCCGATTTAAGAATATTGTCAGAAAGGGTATAGAAATGCAATCTACTTATACCGTCACCGAACTTCCCTGCAGTGGATGTTAGCTGATACATATTCCTTACCTGAACCTTTGATGGTGAAAACATGTCATTATCCCATCGTAAGGACTTTGTATAGTTGTAAGGCTTTTTGGCATTTTTTTTATATACAGGGATTCGAAAAGTATCCCCATTCCCCGTATACCCTATCTTTTTTCAACAACTGATTAAACCTATACATTCCACCGACCATTGGAGGCTCATCTGATCCCTAAAAAGCAAAATTTCGGCGTTCCGATGGGTTTCGATGAAATCTGATCCAACAGGCTCCATAGATTGGCACCAAGGCTCACCAAGGATGATGCCAGTGCCAGAATTGAGCCCGAGCCAAGACTCAAGTAATACCCCAATTCCACAGATATTTTTTTTTCTTTGCCATCGGTCACTCGTCGGAAGCAAAGTTTGGGGCTTCCGGCCACCGACTGAAGTGTGTTGAATCGCAGTACGATTGATCCGACTTATGTAGGTCGGCCATCAGGTCAGTACCATACATGTTGGGATCGAGTGATCCGATGGGGCAAGATAGTCCGATGAGGATCACGGGCGACATGTCTGACACTGACTTAATGCAAGTCGGATTCATCAGACTACAATCCTATGCACATCGGTTGGTGGCTGGAAGTAACAAATTTTTCTTCCGACAAATGACCGATGAGAAAAAAAAATCTCTGTGGAACGAGGGTATAACTGATAATGTCTGTACGAGTGGCAAGTTACGTTAATGTTAATTAAGATTAGTGACCTTGAGGGGGTTAATGAGATTCCTCATTGTTTCATTTAGCACCTGGACCTTGATGTCACAGCCAGGGAGGCGACTATCAGCGAGGACAGTCACACTGTTACCGTCACTTGGAGTGACGGGCACGTGACAAATATGCCAAGCAACTGGCTGCGCTGCAACCGGTTCGACCAATCGGAGGCGGACCCTGTGTCGGATAGCAAACTGAACTTGTGGGGATCTGACGTGATGACATCCGGGCGACTGCAGACGTTCCGGTTCAAGGACCTCCTAGAATCGAACGAAGCTCTCCTGGACTGGCTGCAAGAGATCCAGGTAATGATGGATCCTGATAGAACTTTGTACTCTTTCAGGCTGAGATGCATGTTGTACGCCGTGTTCACCGTGACGCTGTGCTCGTACGAACTACCCAAAGAGATCTCTACTATCAATTGACTATTACACATTCCGAAAAGTCCCATCACGAAGCAAATAATAACTAATATAGTACCTCAATTTAAATTCTAAAAAATGGTGTTATTTGTCATGACTGTTTGTTAAAATCAAAGTCTGAGAGCTATCACGTGACTTGCCCATACCTGCCAACATTTTAAGATGAAATATCTTACTCGTGGATTGCAAAAATCTTATTTTATATGCAAACTGAAGTTAAAAATCTTTCTTTCAGTCAAATCTTCAGAAAATACACATGATAGGTATATCTAAATATTTTTAAAAAATCTGATTTCTCTGACAGAAAATCTGATTTTGCTATTTTTAACGTAAAAAATCTTACTGAATCTGATAAAATCTTACTAGTTGGCAAGTATGCTAGCCTATTATTTGGATTAAAGGCCCAGCTTTACTTTCCATAGAGAGTTACTACTGACTGGTTTTAACAACCGCTCGATTGCTATTGTAAGATAGCTACAGGTTCAGGGACGCAGACTGTAAACATGAGTCCTGCACGCTTCAAGTCCTGAGGAGCACTCTGGTTTATTTTCAGACTGGCCTGCCCTCAGCAAAACTCAACATCATGGACATGATCTGCATAAACTGTAATTACATATTTACATATACAAATGAACTAAGAGGACCAATAGGAGTAGCAGAAATGGAAGAGACCAACTAATTTGAAAGAACCCAATTCACTCAGACTACCAATGAAAACAAACCGGATGAAGGTGGCAACAAGCTGGGGTGAGAACTGCAGACATGGAATGTTAAACAAAAGGATCAAATGTGACAACAAGCTGAGGTGATAACTGTAGACATGGAATTTTGAACAAAAGGATCAGAATGTTACAACTATAGCTGAGTTGATAACTGTAAACACGGATGGGAAAGAGTGGTGGGAAAGAAATAGAGTACAGAAATGGAGTAGAGGTTAATGAGATGTGGGACAGCTTAAAGGTATTAGCCCACATTTGTAAACCTGCAGCAATTGGTCTCATAGTTAGCATGGAGTTTGGGTATGATTGCAGTAACACCTGTGCAAAATTTTGTTCCAATTAGTCCATTACTTTCATAAAAATAAATGAAAATGCACCGTAAGCAGTATGCATGCGTATAACGCTCGCTAGCTCCGGTCCACGTATACGTGTTACATGTGCAATGTACGTAGCTATAGCCCGCGCTCGTAATTCGATTTTGGGTCGGGTTGACCCGGTTTGAAAATTGATTTTAAAACGATGATTTTCTCTCTTTTATCGAATGGTATAGACAAAGAGCGACAGGTGAGGTATGTTACTGTTATAACTTGTACTTGAAGTCATATTGGACCTGTTTTATGCAGTTTTGATTTTCGTGGGTTTGCAAATGTGGGCTAGTACCTTTAAGAACTAACCAAACTGAGGTTCTTAACAAACTTAGACTGGAAAGGAGATAAGCTTTGCTGTCTTACACTATGAATTAGAAATACATTGCAGTTATTTGTATGTGCGATTCAGCTATCTTTTTAATAAAACTTGTATAAAACAGATAAGGCACAATCCTTAGTCGGGTGTTATGAAAATAATCCACCTTCGTAAATGTTGAACTGTCTAAAACACACTTCTCCTCGCCTTTTGTGTCTGTCAGAAACTTGCTATCGGGTTGACAATTCTTACTATCCCCCTGTATAATGTGCATCACTTGCATACTAACATAAAGAGGGTTCATTATATCCAGGAAGATTTCAATTATGAGGCACATGTCTACATCCTCCTTTTATTTGCTGAAGTGATCCTTATAGTACTTCCGAACTTGTAAATCATCACCCTCCTAAGCAACAGAAACCTTCATTGTAATATCAATAATTATTTCAGGAACGTTTCAGCACAGAGGCGCTTACACTTATCTTGTTATTTCCTATATCAAAGGCCAGAGGTTTTTTGTAACTCTGTCAATTCAAGCGTAGTGTATTATAATGTTAATATAAAAAATCAGCTTTTTCGGTTTACAATGAATCCAATTTTTGTAGAAATATTTTGAATTTCTCTTCCACGTTATTTCCATCATTACAAAAAAAAAAGAAGATATTAATAATCTGAAGTAAGATGTAGCTCCTTTATATAGCAACGCTTGAACTCGAAAGTTTTATAGTAATCCATTCAGACCATGAATATTTCTCCTATTAAAGGCCTACTAACGAACTGTATTCCGTGTATTTGTAATTTGTAATGCACTTTTGATAGATGGAATATAGTTTACACTCCTGGGTTATTGCTATATGTTTATCAGGTCTGGGTCCAGTTTTCTGGTCATTTGAGGCAGGTTCTTCGACATAAAAAAAATATATACATACATATATATATAATTATATATATAATTTGCTTGGTGTATGTGTGCTTGGTGTAAACCGGTCTTGAGTACCCCAGACCTCCCCTCACTATACCTTCAATGATTATGATGAAATCAACCAACTTATTCAAGATAATCCCATTTTTTTTTCAAATCCACTTTATATATCACTTCTTCTTCTTCTATTCTTTTTAGATAGAGAGGTAACTATAACAACTATAACATGAATTCATGATATAGCAAAGTAGCGACCGCTTTATCTTTAAATTATAAAGATGAATTCATCATCCTACTTCAACTCCATTTTCTTCGTTCATCCAATGCGAATTCCCTTATACACCATGTACACTGTACCTTCTTCCCAATGTGTTCATTTAGCCTTCAGTCCTATTTTCAATGGTCAAGTTGGATTCTTGTCATAATGTTCTTGTCTGTCTATAAATTGCGAGGATTTCTTGAAACTGGACTTATTGAATACAATAACAATAATAATAATAATAATAATAATAATAATAATAATAATAATAATAATAATAATAATAATAATTGTATATGGCGCTTCATACTGACGTTTCTAAGCGAATACAAGCCTTCTAGTCTGCCAGATGTTCACTTTTGTGTTCTTTACAAGACTAGTACATTTCTCCCCTTTGTCCCTAATTCTTTACCTGTGTTTTGTTCATATATACTATGTAATTTGAAGCCAAAGAGAAGTGTATATAGGGCTTTTTATCTCTTTAGATGTAAAACAGTAGGATGTAATTATCGACGTACGCCTTGAAGACATTGATTGTATACAATGAGAATATGTAAAGATAATAATTTTTGAAATTGAGGTTGTTTTTTTTTTTTTTTGTCTCGCCCGCGCGTGATAGGTGTCACTTTTCCGTCGCTGATGGTGTACTCTCTCTATTACTATCCACAGCTTTGAGCTATGATCACCAAACTCACACCACAGGTTTATTATAACCTAAGAATGCTGGTGAAATTTGAATATTATATATATGAAGTCATACAAGGTCAAAGGTCAAAAGGTCAATGAACGAACATTGAAAACACTATAATCACAAAATGCGATATGCGGGCGAGACATTGCTTGCCGTTTTGCCTTATTAAGCGCAATGGACGCCAGCTGCAGCAATTTTGTTTTGTGTCTGCAACCAATTTCAGACTCTCGGTATTGCACTTGTCCAAGAGGTGCCGACAGTTTCACACCAGATCTACAAACTTGGGGAGCGAGTGGGCTACATGGCTAACAGCTCATACGGGTGAGTCTTTCCTTTTTACTACATGCATGGATTTGCTATTAAAGAACACATTTCTTGCCATTTCAGCAAGAGCTAATTCATCCGGCTTCATATTTCTATCAGCTCCTATTGGAGTGTCAGGAAAGACAGGATGTTTCATCGGAGTAAGCGCGAATCACACGGAAGCTGTAAATGCTATCAACTCGCACCGCATTTCCTCATGTGCTATATGAAAGAGTTGTATACCATGTGTTCTACGAATACATACTGACACACACACACACACAGAGACACACACACACACACGCGCGCACACACACACACACACACACACAATATCGTACGATCAAGTGTGGGAAATGCAACACTTTTGGTTCTCCAAAATGGTCAGTGATTTTGGCTCAGTCGGTAGTGCGTCTGCCTCCAGGACAAAAGGACCCGGGTTCGATTCTCGGCCTTTCCACAAACTATCTGGTTTTTTTTTTATCTAATGACATTGCTTAAAGTGTTGGTTTGTCGCGAGTTATCCCGAGTTACATGAAGAAGTTAAGCGAGTTATCGCAAGTGCCTCTTTCAGAAAACTCACGTTAATTTGCCCGAGCTACAACTCGGCTGAATGGAAACCAAGTGGTTTGACTCGAGTCTCGAGGTGGAATCTCGAGGAGCCGCTGCGTCTCCGCGACGTCCCCTGAGATAAGACTGGTCTCCGGGGAGGGGGTCGCGATGAGGAAATCGAGTATGTTCGACTTTTTGGAGACATTTTCCAGTCTCCTGCTGGTCTAGGAGGCGTCTCCGCGACTGAGAAGACGTCTCGGAGACATCGCGACTTCCGGGTAAATAAATAAGTTGTCACCTTGTTTGGAATGATTGTCGCGGACGTATATAGCCCTGAAGTCGCCTCCTTGGTGAGAGAGCAAGACAGTCATTCCTTTGTCTTTAGAGTAGCGAGAGTCGCGGCGAAGTCTCCTCCGGTGAGACAGGCCCTCTATAGTTCGTTCCGATGTGTAATTACAAAACATGGTCTCCCAGCCTCAATAAGGACTTCTCAAAGAGATATTAAAGGTCCCGTTTACGTTTGGGAACAATGATTTCAAAAATTGTCAAGATATGACATTTAATGCATATGTGTACGTCTGTTGTACCACAAAATATCCTATCATATAAAAAATTTTCGCGATAAAGCCTAAAATATAAGAAAATATCTGTATTTTTCTCAATTAACTACAACTGTAGACGGTTTAGTCTGGAAACATTTCTGTTATAACTATTGTTCACATTTTGCATATTTAACAATACATGTACCTAACATCGATTTTACTTTTGTTTGCATTTTTTTTTTTTGCGAGATATCATGAGGTACTGCAGGGTCAGAGTCCATCGCGAGCTTGTTACAAGTAATGCGACTGTACACTTTGTAGACCGATAGGATTCAGTGTGTGTGTGTATGTGTGTGTGTGCGTGTGCCGTGTGTGCTTGTGCCATGTGTGTGTGTGTGTGTGTGTGTGTGTGTGTGTGTGCGTGCGTGTGTGTGTGTGTGCTTTCCCAGATTATAACGTACATCACCCAGATGAGATGGGAGTGATCTCGTGGCTTTGAACAGTGTTTTTTCGTCTCGTCTTCCTTGCATGGCAGAACTCACTCTGACGTCATTGCCGTGAAGGGCGCCGATATGCTGGGATTCTCCAATGGCTACCTCCAGCCACACACAGATTTCTCCTACTGCATAAACCCACCTGCTGTAAGTATCAAAACTATCATGGTATGTGCATGCACGCATGTGTGTGTTTGTATCCATGTAGGCCTATGTGTGTTTGGGGAGGGATGGGAGAATGTAGATGTGGGAGTATGTAGATGTACGTCAGATACCTTATCGAGAGTTCCATGGTTCTTTGAATGTGAATTGTATGATATTATGACGTGTGTATGTGTGTATGTGTTCGCAATATCCTCGCCTTTTTCTCCTCCTCCTCCATTTCCAACATAATAACCACGTCTTTCTCCTCTTTCTCTGTCTGTGCCTGTACCATTGCTCCTTCCTCGTCTTTTACGTCTCCGATCTCCCTCCCTCCGATCGTCCCCCATGTCCACATCTTCTTCTGACATTCGATTTGTTTTCTTTGCTTGTTCTGTTTTCATTCTTCGTCGCTTTACCGCTTTTCTTCTCTCTTCTCCATCTCATCTCATCTCACAACGCCTCTTCTCTTCTCTCTTCGTTGTCTCATCCATCCTCTTGTCAGGTTGGGATGTTCCACTGCATCAAGAACACGCCCACCAAGGGTGGGGAAAGCTTGCTCATCGACGGCTTCAAGGCGGCCATAGAACTGAAGGAGACCGACCCAGCAGCGTTCGGTCTCCTCACTACCAACGAGGTGGAACACGTGGCCCTGGCGCGCAGCAAGAGTATCACCAAACATGGCTTCTACCACCACGCCCGACACCCTCTCATCAGGTTGGTTGAGTCGGGGGGGGGGGGGGGGGGGGGGGGTGGTGATGGAAATTTACAGGACAAGTCCACCTTCATATATATGTATACATGTTGATCGAGTGAATGCAGCTATATTAGTAGAACACATCAGTTAAAGTTTGGGGAAAATATGACAATCCATTCAAAAGTTATGAATTGTTTAACTTTCTGCGCAGACTACTGCCACGTGACTGCAGTGTAGGATGTCACATGCCTGGAACGATATAAGGAAAATATAAAGAGAATTTCACCTTTTTTTTCTTAAACATTATCAATGATAAAGTTCAGCGCATTTAATTACTGTTTTCATTATTGGCTTCATGTACACCAAAAACTGATCAATTTCTTGATATAAACTTTTCTTTTAATCATTTTGCTGAGGTAGGATAACTATAGGTTTATGTAAGAATACAATGAGTCATAGATTTCAAAATATTTCCAACTACATAATAGGCAGAAATATTTGATGTATGTGAAGATGTCTTAGGGCTTAAGAGAAAGGGAAGAAAGTTCAGCATTATTTCAATCCATACAGACTGGACCCATTCGGGCAGCTCAAACAAGTGACTTTCAACGAGATTTACCATGCGTCGCTGGTCCGAATCCCCGTTGAGGGCGTGGTTCCAATGTTCTCCGCCATCAAGTCGTTCAACAACATTCTTCTGCGGGACGACAACGTATTCAAGTACAAATTGGAACCAGGTATGTGACCTGGAGAACAAACCAAGAGGATGGAAATGTTTCGTTCTTGCAAAGTTCCTTCAATTTCCATGTAGTTTCTCACAACTTGATATCAGTTCAACTTGTAGCCTCGTTTCCAAAACATCCTGATATTATGTTGTTACATCTTCTGGGAATCGGGGTCATCGGAATACGATGAATGGGCGAGCAAACCACATCAAAGCTTTTGTATTTTTCGAGCGTTCCACGGCTGAATCTACCCTCACGCCTGCGCATGGTTGATTGGAATTTATGTGCCTCATGTTATTGTTGCCATGTTCTGGCATCCATAACTGATTTCTCATGATACATGTCGCTGTGTGTCTGTTTGTTTCTTTGCTCTCATTCTCTCAGTTCCCTATATACCTCTTTCCTTTACACTTCATACCTCTTAACTTTATTCTATTCGTTTTTCTTATCCTCTTCATTTCCGTCTTCTCCTTTTTCCTTGCTCCCATATATCTTATTAATCCTTTTTAATTGCAATGCATATCCTTTATTGGAGAGGCAAGATAGAACTGATTAAATTCAGTCAGTAAATCTGCTCAGGAATCAGACGGAATTTCTTGCTAAGTGAGGCCATAAACATGAAGTCGGAAATCTTCTTTAATATATTACCAATTTATGATTCAGTTATAGATTTAGTGATTTGGTGACTAGAGATTTAGAGAGTGTAGGCCTACCCCACTTTTATTATTATTATCATCATTGTTATTATTTTTTGGGGGGATAGATTTTCAACCGAAATAAACAATAGTATAAACGACCAAAAATGGGGCGTAAATGAAAGGAGAGTATTAAATTAAAGAGGGTATCTCACTGGGCTTGAAACTAGTTCGCGACTAGTTCACGACTCCAGATTTTGCTAGTTGCAGAGACGTCTCCGCGACGTCTCCGAGACGTCTACGAGACGTCTCCTGAAAATTACAGAGTCTCCGATTAGTGGCAAGAAATTTAAACATGTTCGATTTTTCGCGAAGTGTCCGCGACGTCTCCGAGACGTCTCCATCAATTGCGGAGACGTCGCGGAGACTAATCATATCCGCGACTGCTGAGACGTCTCCGCGATGTCTCCGCGATGTCTCCGAGACGTCTCAGAGACGTCGCCGAGACCTGCTGGAGACCAGAAAAATTGGTGAGAGGTCGCGGAGACGTCTCCGCGACTCTATTTGACGCTGTTTGACCTACTCTAGAAACCACGTGACCCATCTGCGTGCTGACATTCTGCCTAGATCAAGTCAGGTGATCCTGCAACAGCTCCCTCATAAAATTTATTTGAAATTTTTTGACACCTGCCATAACTCGTCTCAGATACGTCTCTTTGGTGAGACCGCAAGACATTTTTATGTTGGAGACGTCTCCGCGACTGCTGCGACTGATAAGTTGGAGACGTCGCGGAGACGTCTCCGTTGGTGAGATACTAGCTTAACTCGTCTCAGAGACGTCTCCTTGGTGAGACCGTAAGACATTTTTATGTTGGAGACGTCTCCGCGACTGCTGCGACTGATAAGTTGGAGATGTCGCGGAGACGTCTCCGTTGGTGAGATACTAACTTTATTCTACTACATGAAATATCAGCAATGAATGATAGAATAAAGTATTTGAAAAAGCTAAAGCGCCGACCAACAGAATTCACAGGTTTCATTCGACTTTTTTTTCTCCCTGGTGCTCCAAAGGCGACATCTTGTCGTTCAACAACCACCGCATGCTACACGGCCGCAACGCCTACGAGTCCGACACTGGATTGGTAGAGCGCCACCTACAGACGGCCTTCTTCGACCTGGATTGCGTCTTGTCGCGTATCCGACTTCTGAAAGATTATCTGACCGGTCAGAAGGAGAAAGTTACTACCTCGTCGGGTCCCGCCTGAGTGATACAGACGCCTGTTTTTGTTTGTGTGTGTGTGTGTGTGTGTGTTTTTTTTAATGCAGCGCTATGTGACCCCGACCTGCCGACAGACACATGAAATGAAGTCATACTGAAGTATGCGTCTCCAGCGCTCGGAACTCACGAAAGCGCCTCTTTGTTGAATATGACAAAAGTTGTGCGGGGGATAGAACTCAACCACATTATTTTGCCATAGATAGCATATCATTATTTTCAGGTGCTTAGCCATCGTGTCGATGCAGACGATACGCTTTCTCACAGACTTTGTCTATTTTCTAGATTTAGGCTTGTGCAAAATAATAATATTTTCTTTGTACAATGTACAAAGCAAAAAATAAAATACAATAAAATAAATCAAACGCATATATAACTTATACATAATTAAATATACAGTATGGATATACATGTATAAACCGCTCAATTTTACAGCATGTTCGAGCTGACTTTATTCATTAAAGGGATGGTATGGTTGAGATAAGGCTTCAGGTTTCCAAACTTTTTGCGAGATAATTAGAAACCTCTTATAAATTATTAAAGAGCATACGGTAATTCTAAGAGTATAATTCACAGTTTATCTGATAAAAATTGGTTTTGAAATGACTGAGATATCCAAAACAGAGGTCCTAATAAAAGGTGGGACCCGGGGATGGTACCCACCTTTGATTAGGATCACTTTGTTTTACTTTGTTTCTTGATATATCAGCCATTTCAAACCCGATTTTCATCAAATAAACTTTAAGTCCCTCTTAGATTTGTATGCTCTTTCACATTTCATAAGTGGTTTCTAATTATCTCGCAAAAAGTTCAATTCTGAATCCCCCGCGCATCTGAACCAAAACTATACCACTCCTAAGAATAAGTTATATATAGTGTATAAAGGAATTCGTATTGAATACGTTGACTCATTTAAATATTTAGGTGTGATTATTGACAGTAATCTCAGAAGGGATAAACTATATTATTAATGCAGTATTTAGCAAGATTTCTCGGATAATTAGATACGTTCGTAGAATTAAGTATTATTCGCCTGAAAGTATAATGCATTTGTTATATAATATTTTGATATTGCCACAAAGAGATTAATGTCTTGTTGTTTATGGTAGAAATGCATATTGTAACTTGAACAAACTTCAAAAACTTCATAATCGGTGTGCAAGAATTTTTCCTAAAGCTGGTATATTAACGCCACATAAGCAAATAAACTCAAAATTACGGGTGCACGTCACGAGACCGACACCCACGAGTCATACAGCCCACGAGTCATACAGCTCACAAGTCACACAGCCCATGAGTTATACAGCTCACGAGTCATACAGCCCATGAGTTCGACACTAAGCACACAAGGCACAGGAGACCGACACATTAAGCCCCGTATTGTATCTGTCGAACTCGTGGGCTGTTTTTACCTCGTGTCGAACTCATGGGCTTTATTTGCCTAGTGTCGAACTCATGGGCTGTATGACTCGTGAGCTGTATGACTCATGGACCTGTTTTCAATGTCGAACTCGTGGGCTGTATGACTCGTGGCTGTCGGTCTAGTGAGATGACCCGAAAATTACAAGGGCAATCAATACCTCGAGCGGACGAATGCGGTACCAGAGTTGTGTATATTTGTATAAGATAATTAATGCGATGAGCCCACGTTATCTCAGACAATTACAATGTAGTTGCTGTAAGACACACACCTTTTCATACACGTTATATATTGGCCCTTGTTCATAGATACACCTAATTTTTTTTAAGGAACTCTTTTCATTATCAAGCTTCAAATATGTGGAACAATTTTCCAAATTTTATTCGAAATGCGCAGTCATTGTTTGTTTTCAAGAAATTATGCAGGGTAGATAGCATAATTATTGACAGGTTTATGAAGGCATAGAGTTAATCTGGAAAATGTATTTTTCGATGTCTTACGTATTATGTCGTCCTTATCACTTCAGTCAAGTTTCATTACAACGTATTTCTTATTCCAAGGTTCCTCGATTTTATTTTTCTCAATTTACTTTGTCTTGACTATGCAACCTTATTCTCTGTTACCAAAGAAAGTGAAATGTTTATGTTCTTTTCGAAAAATGAAATAAAGCATGAATTGAATTGAAAAACTAAATTGATTTGTGCGCCTTTATTAGTTTTGGGTTGTATAACATTAAGTCCATATTATTATTATTTTTTTCAGTACATGTATTAAGGAATGATTGTGAAGGCATTGACTAATTGCCTTGCATTGACTAATTGCCCCCCCCCCCCCCAATTGAAAGGGGGGGGGGGTAGGTGATGTGGCAATTCTTTTCTGGAGCCCTACAAAGTTGCAATTGTAATGATGTTTGAGTTTGTATTTTTGTATTTGCGTATCTGAGGTTGATTTGTGGTGTAGGTTATTTTGTTTGTATTTTGTTTTGATGTTCATGACATTCATATCTGTACAACATATTGTGAGCAGGGCCCGTTGGTAGAACAATAAATCAACTCAAAGGGCTACCTTGCTAAAAGAATGTTGAAATAAATTAATTGATCAATCGGAGCTGAAGATAGCTAAGGCAATTATCTGAGGCTGGCGATCAGTTTATCTTACTCTAAAAGTTCTGCTTCTCGTCATATTTTGTGGTCTACGGTCAAATGTTGAGCTGACTCATGAGAAATACCCAGGGGCGGTTCCAGGAATTCCGTAAAGAGGGGGGCGCACGCACCCGTCCCCCATTTTTTTCTTTTTATTTCTTTTGTTTTAACAAAAAAATAAGGGGGGGGGGGCCCGGTGCGCTCCCCCCGGATTCGCCACTGATACTATTATTATTATTATTATTATTATTATCATTGTTATTATTATTATTATTATTATTATTATTATTATTGTTATCTCTATCTTCACAAGATATCTCTTGGAGATTAATATCACGTCAAGTTCCATCCTGGAACCTTAGACTTCCAGTACTTTTCTCAGGATTCGTGCCGTCCCCAGCAATGCTGCTTTTTGGAGCGTTTGCACTCGATCTGGCACACCAACATCGTCCAAGTGCCGTCGCAGCTGCTTTGGCGTTGTTCCGAGTGCTCCAACGACAATAGGGATCACCTTCGTTCTCATATTCCACAGGCGGCGAAGCTCTCTGGCAAGGTCTTGGTACTTCTCTATCTTTTCCTTCTCCTTCTCGGCTACTCTGCTGTCTCCCGGTACCGCGACATCGATGATTGTGCACATCTGTCGAGCCCTTTCTACGACGATGATATCCGGACGCCTGTGCTGGATGACATTGTCAGTTTGAACATCGAAATCCCACAGGATTTTAACTTGATCATTTTCAGAAACTTTCTGTGGTTCGTGCATATACCATTTGCTCTCACATGGTATTTCATGTTTTCTGCAAAGCTCCCAGTGAAGGACTTGCGCCAGTTTGTCATGTCGTCTTTTGTACTCCTTTTGCGCCAATTTACTACAGCCACATACGATATGTTGCACTGTCTCGTCTTTTTCTCGGCATATCCTGCATGTGGCATCCACATCTCTCTTCTGTATCTTGGCTTTCAGAGCATTTGTTGACAGTGCTTGCTCTTGGGCAGCGATGATCAGTCCTTCTGTCTCCTTCTTCAGTTCTCCTTTCTTCAGCCATAACCATGTGTCATTACTGCTGATGTTCTCCGTCTCTCTGCAAAACTGCCCGTGCAGCTGCTTTTCTCTCCACTTTGCAGATCTTTCTGTTCGTTTCTGGCTTTTGAAAGTAAGTGGATCAATGGCGTTTACATTATTTCCACTTTCAACCAGAACGGCTCGAAGGAGTTTTTCCTCACTGCTGTTTATGTAATTGTTGAGGCTGATTTGCTCCATTTCAACGCAATCTGACGCACTCACGAGCCCTCGGCCTCCTTCTTTCCTTGGCAGGTACAACCTGTCGACATCAGCACTCATTTGGTGGGTTTTGTAGATCGAGAGCATCTTTCTTGTCTTCCGATCCATACCAGCCAGTTCCGCCTTCGTCCATTCGACCACTCCTCCTGTGTATCTCAAAACTGCTACCGCCCAGGTGTTTAGAGCTGTGATCACGTGTCCGCCATTTAAGTGTGATTTTAGTACACTTTTTACACGTGAGAAGTACTCCTTCGTCACAGACACTTTGATAGCATTGTTCGAGACATCATCAGATTCCAACACTCCGAGGTATTTGTAATTCTCTCCTTCCTCCAAACTCTGTAGTATTCTTCCATCAGGGAGTGGTATTCCTGCACTCTTCACTCGTCTCCCTCTCTTCATAACCAGGGTAGCGCACTTGTTGATGCCGAAGTCCATGCCGATGTCTTTGCTGACCAGACGAACCGTTTGAACTAGCTTGTCGCACTGCTTCTCGTCTTTACAAAAGAGCTTAAGGTCGTCCATGAACAGCAGATGATTGAGGGAGCCATGATTTCCTCCGAGGTCATAACCGGCCGATACATTTCGCAGAACGCTTGTAAGTGGAATGAGTGATATAACGAAGAGGAGAGGTGACAGTGAGTCCCCTTGGAATATTCCTCGTTGTATTCTCACCTGACCAAGATCTTTGCCATTCGATGTGAGGGTTGTGCACCATGCCTTCATAGAATTTGTCAGTAAAGCTCGGATGTTATCTGTTATTATTATTATCATTATCATTATTATTATTATTATTATTATTATTATTATTATTATTATCATTATCATTATTATTATTATTATTATTATTATTATTATTATTATTATTATTATTATTATTATTAATATTATTAGCAGTAGTAGTATAGTAGTAGTAGTAGTAGTAATATTAGTATTAGTATTGCATGGCTGATTTATAGGATTTGGATTTTATCGGCTTGTCTCTTTTATGGCTGCTAGGTTTTGTTTGTTTTGAAAGCTTTTGATAAGTGCAAAGAATAGCATTATGTATGACTCGCTAATAGTGTAAAATGACACGTAAGCGTCTTTAATCTATTTACATTGACCTTCGATTACCGAAAGTGTTGCTCTAAGCTCTTGTTCAGGTTCATTGTTATATCAAAAGTCAATGTGAAAAATTTGTATAATCTTGTTCTGACTTGTCCTCGGTGCAAATTAGTATAATGTAAGTTCCTGTTATCGGAAATGGAATTTGGCAAATTACGTGTAAAAAACAAACGCTTCAAACACCAGCTGCAGAGCACACTCACTGTTTCTTCTTCGTACTGTTGTAGGGCATGACATTCGGCGAGTACAACTGTCGGCAGATACCATTCTTGCCCATTTGCTTTCAGAGTTAGCACATGAAGGTATAGACCATCACTCAACCCAGTTCTTCGTGCTTTTCTCACATGCGACCCCTTTTGACTCTCGCAGACAGGGCCTCCATTTTTATAGCGTGAAGTGCTTTAACTCATTGCTGCAGAACACGGCATACGTACGACATTACTGGTGGACGGGTCACATTGAGTGTCGAACCCGAGACCTCTTTTCATTGTAAAGGCAGACATGTCACTGACTGAGCCTTACATGCACTACATGCACTACTAAAACACAACACTGAAACGGGTATGTGGGGCAAAGGACTATAGCGCGAGACGATTATGGGTATTCGCAACCTTCCACCATAAAACGCTTGCGTTCAGTTTGCCTTTGTCTATCTACTAAATCGAACAATGAAAATCAAATATTTTAGTAGGCGTTTGTTTATATATATCTTTAGAGATCAGTATGTTCGTGTCTATCACTCCAATCCTTATTCTTTTAATTATTCTTCTTCTTCTTCTTCTTCTTCTTCTTCTTCTTCTTCTTCTTCTTCTTCTTCTTGGGGCAATATCTATACCTCCTTTAGTCCTGAAGGTTCTTGCAAATATCAATCGGTTTTTATGTTCGACCACTCAATCGGGAACAAACGTAGTTTCCTTTCGTCGTGCATAATAATAACAAGATTGTAGCGCTCCCACACACGGGACAGACCTTCTCAGAAAGACTTGGCAACAAGGATAACGTGATGTGCCAAAAGGCACTACTGCCAGGTTGGGACTCGAACCTCGTACGTGCATGGCAGCTCGCGATCTTATTCGGTTGGTCTTAACCGCTTAGCCGCGACAACTAGGCACACTGTAGGCCTATCAAGCGCTTTCTGTAAAAAGCTCACCTTCTGGAATAACTTTAATAGTGTTAAGTTCATGACAAGGGTTCTCGTTTATCTATAAATCAAAGGCTTTATGCTGACTGTTTGTGACATCTTTTATATTCCTAGAAACCTTTTTCCTGATACAATTCAATAAAAGCAAAGACCACGAGACGTTTGAAAGTTAATATACAATTTTATTACACTCATTCTTAAGTGTTTTGAACATTCACATCGACATTAAATAAAATGACAAAACCCCATAATACCTGCACTGTTAAAAGGATTACATGGTGTGTTTCACCAAACAGGATGTATCCCATAAAAAAAAAAAAAACAACAATTGGTTCACAGAAACTCTCAAGACCCGCTCTCTCACAGCGAATGAGGGTCAACTTTAGTTACAATAACATTAGACACAAACTTACCAAAACCTCAAAGCTTTTTATGAAGTACAACAGTAGAGGGCAGCAAAGTTTTAATCCATCGCCTGTTGGTGATTGGACCCACAAGAGACTCGGAACAATGTGTGCTTTCCCAACATAATCATTATGACAGTCACGAGTTTTGACGGTAAGGCGAAAGCTGCCATCACTCACTTTCCTCTCTCTTCTTTCTTTTTATAAAACAACAAAACAACAACCATCACTCAGTTCGAGGCTTATGTACTGGTCTCTCCGTCATCGTGTAGTTACTCGTAGGTGGCGCACTAGAAAGAGTGACGACACGATCTACCGACCAACAGGTTGAATATTGATGCATTTGGTTGCGCTCACCATCTCGGCATGTACATAATTATAATACATATCACTATGAATAAATCATAGAAAAAATAACGACTTGTCACACATATTTGCTTTTCCTTGCTCCCAAAACCTGGGAATAAATAGTTTCTGCCCGAGAAGATATTCGAGGACACTCTTTGTGCAAGCAGACAATTACATTTCGGCCAAATGCTATTCAACTGATGACTGCACGCGTAAGAAGTATTGCACAGTATCTCCACCCGTTGATTACGTACACGCCTCGCTCATAAAAGGCAGAAGCGTTCTGTTTCTGTACACGGAGGGCACAAGACCAGGAATATGACGTCATCAGAGGCTAGTGCTCTCTTTAGACTCTAAAACACAAGGAACAAGTTTGCCTCTGAAACAACGTTAGGTACGCCCAAGTCGTATGGGATGCTTGTTTCAAACGTTACCCTCTTACGTCAGCTAGTTTATTGGAGCTTGCATTTATATCTTAAAGAAAAATGCTGTGATGTTGGTCATCTCGCAAAACCCGTGACAATTATGAACAATCATAATTCGGGAATACTTTGTATAAAGACATGATAAAATCATAAATCATACTTACACGTAGCTGTCTTTTACTCTTCTGATGCCGATAATCAATAAATGAATTCAACAAACCCTCAAATAATGTTTGATAAGATAGTCATTGCATGGAAACAGGTCGTCAATGAATCTAATACACTGACTCACATTGATACATGTATTATCCAATAAATAATGATATAATTCCTAATTTCTAGTAAGTGGTTTGTACATCTGTACAAATGCTTCAGACAGATTTGTTCTCTGTACACAGAAACTATTAATGGAGACGGAAATTGATACAGCGAGTGACATTTGACCGACAAGAAACTTATTCATTCATGACTTAACAAATTAAATACCAGAATACGATACAACCCGCAAACATAGATATAAGGCGTCATGTTAGAAAAATAAATCAACGAGCAACATTTCATATCTTTTGAAATACGCTTTCGTAGTGATTATATATACAAGATCACTTTTTAGATTTTTTTTTCTTTACAGATAGAAAGTTCTCTCATAGCACATGGTGAGTATAACCAATTCAGTCACATTAATTTCATTTAGCTGCATAGTATTATCTGAAATAAGGAAAAGGTTAAAAAAGGAAAATACATTAAATGCACCTCATGTTCAAAATAATGAATTGATATAGATTGTTGTTAAAAAACTGAGCCTATCCATCAGAAGTAATGCTAGTAACTAAATTATTCAAAGCAAACGCAAGTCGGAGTTTACGATTAATCGTAATTGAAAATATTCTGTATGTTTTATATACAACTGTATTATCCTAGGCTGGTAAAAATGTGAACATGACCAATGCCCTGCAGTGACACGTAGAGCTATATTCAGTACAAACACATATTTTACAATAAATTGCGATTGCGCTGAGAAAATATCCCATGCTCTGCTTGGAGGATTTCGAGTGACGGTCTTTAGTAGAACTCGGAGCGCGTTCCGAAGGTGACAACAGACCTTCATTTTCTTTTCCGTACGAAGAAATTTCCTTGGCATAAAAATATATTGTAACCGACATAATTATCATATACTACCGTGTCATAACATTCCACCCTGTTGCATGCCCTGATCTGACTTGCGTTTCGAACCGGCTTCTGTACAAGTGGGAAATGTTGAACCATGTTTTCAGATACGCAACTACTAAAAAGAAAAAGAAAAAGAAAGAAAAAAGAGCAGATCCTGTGTATATAGTGCTAGTGGAGGTTTTTTTTTCACTTCATCTCTGACTCAAGTCTTCAAATTCAAGAGCGCATGTTCGATGAAGACAAAAACTTTTGTACAGCAATTCCAGCACTTCCGCGTTGTTTCTTTCAATGTCGCTTGAATTTCACGTCGTTTTCCCATTACGAGAAGTCTTACTGTCCGTGATATTCATAACAGACTACAGTACATCTTTCTTAACGACACGATCAAGTTGCCACCCGAGACCGTCCGCCGCGCGCTGTCGCACAGTACACTGGCTAACTTGGTGAAGCTTTTGTGAGAGCCAACTGAGGGCGCCCTCCTGCTTCGCAGTTCTCATCAATGGGATTAACAACAGTCATAATCCTCTTCTTTGTAGGACACACTGTGCAAATATCCATAATGGTGGATTGGAATGAGACAGTGTCAGGCCTAGAAGTGTTCATCCCAGCCAGAGGTTTCGTCGGGGGGAATGTCGATGTCTTTCGGGTAGCTGTCGAAGTTACTGCAGTCAGCCGGTCCGAGAACCTGGGAATAGAACGGACAGACAAAAAAGGAAAATTTATGAGAAAAAAATAAGATAAGTTACGATTTCGTAATATCGTATGGTATACACAATGTCATCACAATAATAGTATTTAGGAGTTAATAGGTATCTTCAAACGTCCTTATGCCTCATGGTATCGATATAACCATGCCTTTCGGACATGATTCCATGAATATAGAGGTGAAAGGATAATTTGGGACACATTGCAGGGCATTGAAATATCTTTTCTTGTTTTTTCCTAAAAAACAGACTTCTATGAAAATGGAAAAGGAGTAAATTATCATTGTTTTGGTGTTTTGTGTGTAAGTGCATGTGTGCAGAGGATAACTGACGTCATAATCATGAAATGAAGGCGATCAGTTTGAGATACTCTGTAGCCTCCCTTCAAAACGATATGGGAACAAAAGATAGGTATTCAAACATCACTATAAATCCTTACCTTCGGTGGTAGAGGGGTGGGCATTTCTTGCTTCCTCAGTCCCTCCCAGTCGAAACCCTGGAACCACCTGTGGAAAAATGGAAGAGCTCGTAATGTCCATCGCGTGTTTTTTTTTTTTTTTGTGTGTGTGTGTGTGTGTGTGCGTTTTTTCTTTTAATGAGACAAATATCGACAAAATTCTACTGCTCCGCCAGGGTTTCAAATTCATTACAGAATGTTTGCTTGTTTTTGTTTTGTTTTGTTTTGTTTTTTAATCAAGTGTGTGTACTCGCATTTGTGTCGCCACCTGGTATCTACACTAGCTAAAATGCAAAAGCTGTTGCTATGGAAGAACTACCTTGAAATACAAAATATGGATTAACAGATAAGTAACAAGACAGTGAAAAATCAGTGTGCATTTCTAAATTGTCATATAAAAAACAAACAAACATAACTTTTAAGAGTCAAATTTGGAAAGATTCAGCACTCCAGTTAAACATCCATTATGTAACTAGCATTACGGTTTAATGATACGTAGGCTTCTTTCAAACCTGTCCAGCCTCAAAATCACATGATGTCGCAGTACGTATTCTATTCATACCATCTATTTTCTGTACATGAATTCAAACTCACATCCATCATGTCATAATGTAGTCATTAGCCTTTATTGGGAGCTGTCCGGCATTAGAGGTCACTTTAGTTCATGGATTGCTCAAATGAGGTTTGATCCTCTTTTATGAGTGAATTTGCAGGAAAATCTTTGAACAAGATGAACATAAATACGACATCGTACTTATGCTTCTTGATGTCACTGAGCCCGTTCTTCTGGTAACCGATCCTCTCCGATGGGTTGTCCCGACAAAGCCGTTTGATCAGGTTGCCGGCGCTCCGCGGAATTCTCTTGGGGAACTCTACGATGTCTATGCCTTTCAGGATGATGTTGTAGGTCTTCATCGGGTCGTTAGCCGTAAACGGAGGACTGTATAGAAGTAGTAGGAGGCGGGGCAGGAGGGAGGAGGGATGGGGGGGGGGGGTGGAGAAAATGGAGGTGGCATAGGGGAGAAGGAGAATGAGTAAAGGAAGGAATGGAGGAGGGGTGGACAATGAGAAGGAGTGAAGAGGTTGAGTAAGAGGAGGAGGAGAAGGAGGAGTGGTGGAGGAAGATGTGGAATAGGAAGAAGGGGATAAGTACAAGGAGGAGAAGGAGGAAGAGGAAGAGGAAGAGGAGGAGGAGGAGGAGGAGGAGGTAGCGGAGGAAGAAGACGAGGAGGTGGAAGGAGGGGGGAATAGGAGGAGGAGGAGGAGGAGGAGGAGGAGAAGGAATAGGAGGAAGGGGAGGAGGAGGAGATGGAAATTAGGAAAGGAGAGAAGGGAGGCAAAAAGAAGAAGAGGGAGAAAAATAGTGAATGAGAAAAGAGGGACACAGAAAACAAGATTTGATCAAGATGGTGGATAATTATTTCGTTATAATGTTGAATTTCCTTCTGATGAGAGTCTCAAGTTTGCTTTGCTCAGAATGATTACAATATGTGTTTTGCTCAGAATGATGACAATAATTATTTGTTTGAGTGAAGACTCGACATCGATATGGCATGACACCAATTTACTTCGCTTCATTTGATTCGACCGAGAACTTCTCCGGATCTTCATAGGACATCGAATAATAAAACAAACAATTACGTACATAAATATCTTCCTAAATATAGAAACGCCTGACTATTTGTTAAAACGTTCAGACCTTACACTCTTGTACTCGCACAAAACGCATATCACTTGAAAGTACTTCGAATTAAAGCGTATTTCCAGAGCTTTTGAGAAACAAAGAACTCAAGGACATTCCATGACCATAAAAGAACATCAACGCACGTTGTCAAAACTTCTGCATCACTCTTGTCTTCGGAATACAATTATGAGCATCATAATATACTCCTTGCCAATCGCTTCTCGGTATGGGTCTGTCAGTGCGACAGTTTTTCAAACTTAGGGCCAACAGTCTGACGAGATACTATACATGCATATCAAATACAATTAACAATTGCTTTATGTAACCAACATAAATTCAGATTAAACCACGACGACACCCTTTTGCCTCATTTGTTTGTTCGTCATGTCACTTTTTTTTTACAGACCAAAAAAAAAAAAAAAAAAAAATCACGTGACTTACTTTCCCGTCAACAGCTCAAAGATGAGAATTCCCAGAGACCAATAATCACAAGAGAGGTCATGACCTTTGTTCAGGATGATTTCCGGTGCCACATACTCCGGCGTACCGCAGAAAGTCCACGTTTTGCGACCGAACCCAATCTTCTTTGCAAAGCCGAAGTCGACCTGCGAACGGAAATATCGAATATCACTATTAGCATAGGACTATTAGAAATATACTCGCGCTTACTTGTAAGTACATCAAAATAATGATGACGTAACACTCTCTGTGTTCTCATCATTGTTCATTGTTTCTCCATCACACAAGAGTGTATTCTACTGGGCCGATTTTCATTCTTCAAGTTCAAGTTCAAGTTCAAGTTCATATTCTATTGTGTATTCATATTCTATAGTGTATTCTACTGGGGCGATTTTCATTCTTCCGTGACATCATAGCCGCTTAATCACATAAAAATGACGTCATCTTTTGTTCCCCAACGACTCAAAGTTAGACCATTTAAAGATGATTTATTGACAGTCGTCACTTTTCATAATAACGTTCATTTTACTCAGACTGCCAATACATGTTGCTTTGAGCTCATTGTTATCACTTAAACCATAAAAAAACCAACGAACAAACAAACAAGCAATCAAACAAACTTCTCCACCTAGTAAGATCCTACAAGAAGAAACACCTCGGCATTGTAGAATTCTGCACCAGGACAACCTAATTCAATGTGACAAATCTTATCCTTGCAATTGAATTTCAGCTACAACACAACTAGCTCCATTCTCAAGTTTATACGAATAAATACTTTTTTTTTGGTCAAATTGTGAACGTTTGCGTGTGAATGTGGGCACGTGCGTTTGTGCGTTTCTCCGCTCCCATAGTCCCACCCTTACCAGTTTGACGTAGCCCTTGCTGTCCAGCAGCAGGTTTTCCGGCTTTAGATCGCGGTAAACAATGCCGCGGCTGTGCAGGTAATGGAACGCCTCCACCACGCAAGCCGTGCAGAACCGCGTTGTTCGGTCGTCGAAATTTCCCCTGGAAGAATCAATCGATGCAGTAACAAAAAGGAAAGAGACAATTTTAATAGTAGTACGAGTCATTTCTCAAGCGTTGTCGATTTATATAAATAAAAAAAAAAGGTAAGGGGAGAACTATTTTGATCGTTGCTTGCAAAACCTTCATGGTAAACTGATGAAGTTTTTATCATGTCGTTAATTTATGTACTGCCCATCAAAGCACGCCTTTACTATGAATGTAATGTTAATGTAGTCTGTGATGACAGAGTAAGTTCGTCCGTTGTTGAATAACAAATTCTGCGAAAAGAGGATCTTGCTCTTGGCAATGTACACATTTCAGTTGCATCGCTGGCAAGAGCGAAATGGTAGCTATTTAGAGTCACAATTTGACACACGAGCTACACATTATGTTTTAGAGAACATAAACCTGACGTATTTCGTATTCGAACGTAAATCCCATTATTTCGTCGGGGGAATAAAAATCTATTATTAATGACAAATCTTTTGTAATGTATGTGTACATGACGCAGCACCAAATCTTTTCATCCGTCTAATTCAAGTTACATTATACTGAATGATGATTTCAAAACGAAAGCATTGTTTCAGGTCTGTTTTCCAAGAACACTTGAAGAACGAAGAGAAAGGCACGCTAAATAGACAGACAAAAATAAATATGAACTTTAAAATGTTTGAATTGCAACTGACAGGGGTGGATCAAGGAATTTCGTAAAAGGGGGGAGGGGAGCGCAAAGCAGTTTATATTTCTGGTGCCACTTCCGGGTTTCATCAGCTGAAAAGCAAAAAAATATAAAAAAAAAATAAAAAATAAAAAAATAAAATAAAGGGGGGGGGGCGCCCTGTGCACCCTCTCCTGGACCCGCGACTGAGAGATGTTTAAAGAACAGGTGTTTATAGGAGGGCGAGAGAGGGGGTTCTCAAGATGCTCTTGACTTCCAGGGAAACGAGAAAGGAGGCACTCACTTGTCCCTGAGAATGGTCCACAGTTCACCTCCAAGGCAAACTTCCATCAGCATGTAGATATACTTCTTGTCACGGAATGTCTTGAACAACCTGGTTCAGGAAAAACAAGAGGGATACACACAAACGCGTCATGCCATGGCCAAATTGAGGCTTACCTCCTGTCACAGTCTATTCAGCGGCTAAACATCTGAGTACTATTATACATTATTGATCATTATACTTCACACTTTACAGTAATATTTTTTCTTTTAAAGAACATTTTATCGTTCATCAATGGAAACAAATTGTCAAAAAACATATACAGTATATCTTTACATCAATTTCATAATCCTTACACTCTGATAAATTATTTCACCACACATACAATATCACAATCAATATACCGCGTTATTTTTAATACTTTTTATTACTAACAAACAATCCCTTTTTAGTACTGTACTAATCATTCATCACTATACAAATTATTATGCTCACATTTATTCTACTTAATTTTAAATGTCAGTATTCACTGATTGAATGAAATAGAATAAAAAATAAGCAAAATAATGTACCCTTCGCTCGACCAACCGACTGGTGTGAGTCGGTTGGTCGAGCTAGAAGCAAGCCACACCCTCAAGAAGGGGATATACCCTTCAGCGGCTTACTTGACGATGAAGGGCGAACTGGATTCGATCATGATCTTCTTCTCTGAGAAGATATGCTCTTGCTGCCTCGTCTCCACAATGTGATGCTTCTTCAGGCATTTCAGCGCGAACGTGCGCTTATCACCGGCTAGTTGCACCTGTTAGAAAATAAAGAAGCAGGAAATCGATATCTCATTTTCATATATCTCGCAGGCTATTAGTCGAAGGTGCGGTTATTTACATTTTCACGCAAATGATGTGTTATGTAAACAAACTGAGTATGTTTCACGGTCTTTGTGAGAGGGTAATAAATTGTGTGCAAAGACCATCGTCATAAAGCATTGATTTACGGGAAATCAAGCTTATCCGAAGAGAAGGAATTAATGGGTTATGGACCGCAGTTCTCATAAATTTGAATTCAGCTTTCGCATGGTCTTTTTTGATAACAAATTAATTATACGCCTTGCTGGAGCTCATCAATGGTCATGCACACAATCTTTCATTCAAAGAGCTAAGAGAAGTTCTAATTTGAGCCCTAAAAAGGCTCAAACGATCAAATTTTGCCAGAGGAAAGAGTAGGTGTGTTTGTCATCGAATGATAAATTATACGATTGTTTTCATGTTCATATTTCCCTCGTTTCAAATCCACTTTTTTTTTCACTACTCAAGCAAAAAATAGATAGATAGACAGATAGATAGATAGATAGAAAGATAGATGAATAAATAAATAAGTAAATAAAACAAAATAAAATCATTCATATTTATCTGTTCACCCTGCTTCAGTAGAACTGTGGTCGACCGAATGACTGAAATATTTAAAAGCGTATTTTAACAGCATTAAAAAATACAGTATTGAAAAATTGTACATTTCAGTTGGATCAGTTACTAACAATTCTTCAGTTATAGAAGATCAAGGTGGAGATTTGTGCATCAATTCGTGAAAGAAAAAAAAAACACACGAAAAAACAAGACGGAGTAAATTTGGACCCTACCAGCTCAACTCTGCCGAAGCCGCCGATACCCAAGGTGGCCACGATATCCAGGTCTTCGAGGTGTATCCCTGCCAAAGTCTCCTGAATCGGCTTCACTCTCGCGATCTCCGTGTTGTCCATCTCCGAGCTCGATCTGGGCGTCCAAGACGGATTCAATAAACAGAAAGTCAGCAACTGTACTGGCCATTGTTTTCTTTAAAGTGATTATTTACTTCAGTGTCTGATATCTAATACTGAACATTCTAAAAAACTGAGTATATCAGGCTCTCTCCAAGTATAGCTGTCATTATTTATTTATTAATATATTTATTTGTCTATTTATTTATTCATCCATTTATCTATTCGATTATGTATATATTTATTTATTCATGTTTTTATTCATTTATTTACTCATTTATTTATTTATCTTGTTATCTATTAGAATTTACGTGCAGTTAGATTGAATCGCATTTATTCATCAATACATTGTGCGTGTTCGATTGAGTAATATTCACCGTCGTACTCTCATCCGTAAACTAAGTGTGTACATTTCACTCCTGAAAAGGATGACTTCCTTATTTTCTTAACTCTAACTTCTCGCCACTGACACTTCTTTCTACATTCTACGAAATTAAGCCCAGTGACAATTCTTTCTACACTCTACGAAATTAAGCAAGATATTAATCGCTAAGCTGTTTCTAACAATTTTGTTGCGACGAGACGGGCCTATAACTCTTGCAGTATTCGACAGGGAAGCAGCATTTACTGATATTGGCGAGTGCAACGAAAATGAACTTGTCAGTCCATATTTGTAATTATTAATATAATAATTTTAACAAATGATTTCAATTATTAATTTAATATTTTTTTTCAAGATATTACTTGCATTTAGCCCTCAGCAAATATATGTTGGTTTCTCTAGTATTTACGCCGGTTCAGAAGAGGAAATTTTATAGGATAGTCTTGCAAAAATTAATTGTATTTTCAAAAATTTTCCATTTTTGTTTCTCAATCTGACGTCAAATACGACGATCATTTTACTGCATGATCTACTAGCTTTATTCTATCCTACATATTGTTTTCATCTCTGTTTTTAGTCACCTAATGAGGATATAGCATATTATGATCAGAGTGTTTCAATGTGGCTGAGAAAAATAAAAATCGCTTCTGTGTAATGCACTTCTAATGCTAATCAAATCCATGCATCCATCCCTCTATCAGGTAGGATGGAAATTATAAAACTGCGCATGCGCAAAAGGATTACGCTAGACTAAAGGTTTTCTACCGTATATGCCTCGGGGCTGTAATCGACATCTCCGGAGAATTGCTAGGAATTCTAAAAAAAAAAAAAAAGTTGAAGAACAGACGAAGCTATATACTATTCTGGAAATGCACACTTGTTTCTGACACCTATCTGTACCTATGGCAACAAGCAGATATCATACTTTTTTGTTTTTAATAGATTCAAATCTCATAGCTTAATTTTCTACATGATTAGCGTAAGTGTATTTAAGTTGGAAGAATTATCAGTATCACCTATATCACTATATCAGCGGATATATATATGGGGGGGGGGGGACCCTATACGTTTCTACTTGAAGGTGTATGCTTTCATACTACAATTACTTTAATAAAAGTTTTTTCTTGTCTTGTGGTTGAGTTTAAAAATAACCCTATTCGAAGAATACGCTTTGATTGTTCTAAAATAAGACCTACGAACAGAAAGACCTTAAATAAACTTGATTGAAGAGGCGCCATGCACATTACATCTTAATTTGATTGACGACAAAAAAAAAAGATAGAGATATTATAGGCATGCCTCACTTTTTGACGAGTACAACAATACACATCAAAGAGATATCATAAAATGTCTAAAAATATATCAAACAAAACGACAGTCAGCTCACACGCTAGTAATACCGCAACCTTCCAGGGGAAAAAAAAAATAACAAGAAAGAGACACTGACAGATATTCGGCAGTCAAGTTTTCGCACAGGAGTAAAAGGTGAGGGTTAAATTCACACCAAGCAAAGGTATACGAGTTTGGAAATGTTATATAATGAAAGACTCAGAACGCAGTGGAGTTATAACTACAATTAAAAGATGATGAACACGGTAAATATGCAACCAAAATGAAGAACGTATCAGAATATAGGGACAGTCACACGTGAGATATTAGCGTTGTTGTTGTTGTTGTTTTTCCTCCTAGGATGATTAGTTAGGGCTATTAATAGGTGTTCAATGTGAAATGGTTCTATAGCGTGGTGTTATATGCGTGTTTAGCAATCCATCACCACAGCTCAAGGGTAAGGAGAAATAGGTGTTGGCCAACATGTACATATAGGTCTCGTCGGCCAACAAAGCCACTTACGATATTTCGTACCTGTTTGAATCCTTGTTAAGTAACCTGCCGGGACAGGCGAGAGGTGTAACTGGGTAATCTTACACGGCATTTTTCTTTTGGTTACTGATAATAATGATGGTAGAACACCCACTTATCATGAATTTCTTTAACATTAATAATTATTATTTCCTTTTTTATTTATTGCTGTTCCTGGTTGTTCTTGTTTCTGAGTTTTCAGTTTACTGTTTGTTTGTTTGTTTGTCCGTATGTTTAATTGATTTTTTTTGTTGTTGTTGTTGAGAGGATGAGGATTTGGGTTGTTCAATCAACATCACTGCCCTAACCAGAGTAGATTTTTGTGGTATCCTATATACTAGTATTTCACTTGAAACTCTTTCTCTTTTTTCTGGAGATGACAGGTCCAGAAACATGTACAGTTGAGAAAATGAAAATATGCACTATCACCTTCACTCAAACAACATCACATTTGTACAGTCAATGGAATATGTTTCGATTTATATGATAACTAGAAATGGACTATTCTAACTGTTTGCGTGACTCTATATGACTGTTCAAAACATGCCTGATTGAAACAATAATATCATGAATAAAGAAAGAGTGGTCATTATATTATTATTTAAATACATGATAGTCATCAATATCAATACGAAACTTTCAGCGGAGTATGAAATTATAAATGGAGAGGGATACTTTGCAATGGAGACATAAATGAATCATCTTAAATGAGATGTAGGCAGGAGGTGTTTTTGTATTAACTAGACTGGATGAGTACATGGATAATATTTAAAGGGATGGATTCGTGTATATATGATTCTGCGAGATAGAGACGCCTGCACTTGCGAGAGCAGGGGAAAAGGCGTATAGAAATATGAAAATCACTAAAGACGTGTTTATGGACATGATACGATAATGATGGATTTTATGAGCTAAGTGTTGTCCTGTACTTGCGAGAGTGGGGGAAAAGCGTATAAAAATAGGAAAATATGAAAATCACTTGATACGTTTATGGACATGATACACTAATGATGGGTTTTATGAGCCAAGTGTTGTCGCGTAGTCTTGAGAAGAAAAAAAAATGCGAAATGCAGATGCAACGGTACTATCGCTATATATACCATCTTGGCGGGTACGATGAAAATGATGTGGAAAGATCAAGAAGCGGAAGAAAAAAATTATCGACACTCACTTTTTGAGCTTGCTGATGGGAATTGTCAGCTCCTCGCGACTAGGTCTTTGTTTGAAACATTCAAATATCGACACGATTTTCGTCATATGAATCGACATATCAGATTCTTTCATAGAGGAATTCCGTTCAATGCTTCACAAAACAACAGCAAAAAAAAAAAAATAAATAAATAAAAAACTCCTCTCACTCAATCAAAGCGCAAAGTTCTTTATTTATTGTGAATTTGGGACACAGCATAGGGATGAAACAGCTCTGTCTGCCAACGCAAATGGAAAATAGGACTTGCTGGGTAAATACTTTTTTTTTTTTAAATTAGGGGAGGACATTGGAGAGAAAAGGGAGAGGGGGTCCAGTAGGTTAATCAGGTTCGAGTGTGACATATCTACGTAAGTATTATATACATAAACATATATATGCTTATGTTTATATCTCTAAATAGTTGACTACCTGTAAGAAGAAGAAGACATTCCAAAAACAACAAATAAGAGTGAGGCAAACAGACAAGCTTGACACAGCTTGTTAGAAAAGGGAAGAGTCGAGTGCACTTTAGTGGCTGATCGAACAATGAGGCTAGACAAAAACTGACGACTAACGCAGAAATAATTATACCCTTTGATTTTGGTAATCCATGTCAAAAGTCCGGCTAAGGGATCAAAGGTTTTCATAAGCCTAAAACAAATTCAGTGCCAAGAAACACCGTTAGGACAGATCGCAGACACCGGCTGCGATGACACATTGTGTATTGCAGAACATGATTTAAAAAGGCATCAACCATAAACATAACTCATTGCCCAATGCTATCCGTATTAAGTAGTAATTTAGAAATCTTCGTTGAGAAAAAAAAATCATAATCCATAACGCTTATACTATAAGAATTTAAAGGGATAAAGATACGATGAATTTCATGGACATGTCATGGGAAGGAAATGAGTTTTAATTTTGAGTTTTGAAAGATAATTGACTACTGAAACTTGTGAAGGATTGGCAACATTTCTGGCAGTATTTTGCGAGTAAAGACGCTTTGTCATTCAGATTTTTTTTTTTAATTATATCATCTTGTATTACCATCATTTCGCCACTTAAGATAGCACAACACATCTCAACCACCTACGTCATTTCAAAGTCCATGTACATTTTGGGAATGTTTTAATTAACATCTGATATCATCATGATCGTTGATTTTTTTTAATGATTCAATTCAAAACCATGCATCTATACATTTTCTTTTTGTTTTCGTTGTCCATGTATTCTCCGGGTAATATCAACTAGTAACCATTGGTAACCAACGGCTTTACATACAAATATACATATCGATGACCCGACCTCGCATATTATATAATTATTCCGTGGCGCCGACCTAATGAACATGCATACGTCACTCCATTAGAGACACCAAGTTGGGCAGTATACTGCACAACGTTTGATTATGGAGGCATGGTACTGAATTCGATGAATGGGTGATAACAAAGCATACTGCCTGATGAGAGTTACAAATTAGACCCACGTATACAAATACCAGAACCATTTATACAATCTACTTTTAGACCGCCTTTTCCAACACCAAAAATGAAAATGTGTATATATATATATATATATATATATATATATATATATATCACTTTATGGTAATTAGTCATAATCTTACAATTGAAAATTAACGAGCACTTAAATACCAAAGAAAAAAAAATGCCCATAACCCTGTAATGAAATGTGAATGTATACTTGAAAGACTAAAATTTTGTGCAAACGTTGTTGAAGAGAAAGTTTGTTCTAACAGGGCATGCGCAATACGTTTTTCAACATACTCTATAATTCATCACCGATGAGAAATTAAAGGTATTCATCAGACACGGGAATACACGTGTCATCACACTGTGACTATTGTCAGGAACCAATAAAACGTTGCGTTTGTCTGTTCGTCTAGTACATTACATCGAATTGTTGTCGATATCAAATCGTTATTGTGTTGCTATAGAGACAAACAGTGGCTGATTGATCACGTGAACGAGAGACCGTTTCTGTTGGACACACTTACCGAGTGGCACCACGCTCCTTGTCGCCATAGTTCTTATTCTGCAAGGCGGAAATGTTCCCAATAAGCTCGTTGAAGGCGCTGTTGCAAGAGAGAAGGAGAGAGAGAGAGAGAGAGGGGGGGGGGGGGGGGAGTCAGAGGAAAATCACCATGTGATAATGAAGCATCAATGGAAGATTCTAACTCGGGGGGGGGGGGGGGCTCGTGAAACTGCTGGAGGAGTACAAATTATACTTGTTATGTAATTCTAGATGAAAGGATTCGAAACTAAGATTTAGTGATCATGGCAAATTATCGAATCATTGCACTTGAAATTAATTTTTTTTTTTTTTGCATATTCAGTGGTTTGTTGCATGTTCACCATTTATGCTCTAAAGAAGATACTAGCTGAACATTTTACCATCGAAATGTAGTTTTATTTCGCGGAAAATTCCTCTCTGATGCGTCGAGTAATTTCTCATTTGAGAGCCTTGCTGCAGTTCGAATAACAGGTCATTTACCCGCCACGACTCCCTTCAATCAAATTAAACAGTCTTCTCAGCCTCGATATCAAATCAATGAAAACGGCATTCAATTCCCGCTAAAATCGAACCCGACAGCACTTTAGAGAACCTCCGTCTGTTTGAAAGGAGAAAGAACAGAAAAAAGGAGTAAGGCTGCAATTTCTCCTCCCTCGTCTTTGAGGAATAAAAATTGCCAAGCGAAGAAAGCTAGCGCGAGGTTTTTCTCCAGAAGTTGGGATGCGCCTTGGGCGGGAATGAAAGAAGTAGATTCACAACGTGAACGATGCGGATGGCTGCCTGCCAAGATTCTCTGGATGCGTGGTTTGAACGTGAATTACTCTACTCTGTCTTTGTACCGACTGACACATTCATGATCAGTCTATACCTGGTCACTTGTTCGCTGCGTTATGGATACACAGAACTAATCTACGGAAAGCATGAACAGCCTGCACATGCCATGCCTGATGAGAAAGCATGTTGGTTCGTTCACTCTCTGCACCATACACTGATATCTTATTTATGAAGATATAAAAATTACCGGGCACAAATCAGGATAGTAGCTGAGCGAGGGTGGTGGAATTTCAGTCAGCTCGATTATGACTAAATAATGGACGTGGATGTGACCGTACAGAAAGCTATGTTTTTGTGTCAGATGTTTTTGTGTCAGATATCAGATGAATACAGCGCTCACTGAGATTATTATCGCTTCTAGCTTACATGTTGGTGGCTGGTGTAGAAGGCTAATCACCTTCGCATTAATGCGATAGTATACATATTATGTACTTTACTAGTATACAGGTCATTAGCAAGAAGTATAAATCTGACAGTAACTTTGGAACGGTCGAAAACACGCGAGGCGAAGCGGAGAGTATTTTGGACTGTTCAAAAATTACGGAGGGTGGATATTCTTTACTAACATCCGACCACATGATGTGCGTTATTTGTTTTATAAAATGGTGGCATGATCTACATTCAGCGGAAGGCATTTTCGCAAGATTCAGTTCAAAGCTCACTGAACCACACATTCACCAATGCAATGTATTTGTAATAAATATGCAATGCAGCTGAGCGCAGACGAAATGTCATGACGGTCATTGGTATACCAACGCCCGGTGAAAAACAAAGTTGGGAAGACTTTAGGCAAAATAGAAAACTGGTCAAGTGATAGCTCTCAGTAAATTATTTGGTAAGGTTCTATCTTTATCTCCATTTCATAAAGAAAGATAACCTCGTTCTTCTGTGCTGAGCAAGATATTATTCATTCAGTAACACGATTCGAGTTTTTCAATAGAAACGAACTGATGCAGGTAGCAAGACACACCGACCGTCATGATAAACCACTATAAGATCACTTTTGGCGCCCGTCGCAGACGCTTCGATTTTTCACAAGAAAACTTTACGACCGTGATAAATAACTCATAACTCGGATAGCGCAATAATTCTGCGAATTATGGAAATTTGACCGTAAACAATTGTGTTTTTTTTTTCTTTTAAGCTGAAGGTCATGAAAAGTCATTTTTGATGGCAGGAAGAGGGTAAGAAGAAAATTCGTTATGAAGAAAATAAGAGAACGGCAGGGGGTAGGAGAAAGAGACAAGAAGAGCGGGGAAAAAGAAAAGAAAAGAAAAAAAAAGAAAGCGAGAGAAGAACTGAAAAAGCTCTACGGACTTAATTTGATTTGCTAATTCACATTTCCAGAAGCCGGGGATTGATGACCTTATTCCGTAAAACCTTGTCGTAATCTCGCGGGGAAGTACGCAGACCGGTGCTCATCGCTTGATATGGCGAGGACGTGCAATCTTTTGCGATGAGAGCATAGCTGTGGAGGCTATACGGGACAAAATCCTATACTGAAATTCAATAGCCCTCCCATTTTTGTCTCGATCACGCTTGGCTTTTTGTTGTTAATACGTTCATGCATTGCTGTTGTCATTTTTTCCCTCTCTGCCATTGTTCATGCTTTTTCTTTTCCTGCGTCTATTGTTGGAAGAAGCAGACAACGGCGACGAAGCGCGAAGTTATCATTGTTTTTTACGCGCTCGTAGTGAGGGTTGCAGTATTTTGTGGCGTATGGTCCTTGATGGATCTCGACGGTTGGATCTCGCGCGATCAGTATACAATCCCCAGAATATCAGGGCATTACCGGCATAAAACTCGGGGGAGGATCATGTTGTGTATTTTGGCACGTGTCGGCAGACATCGACGTTGATTTGTAGGGGTACATCCGGGAACGTTGGAGCGAGGGTAGCATTTATCTTGTTTAGTCACGATCTGGAGGAAAAAGTACTGCCCAGGGTGGCGTTGTAACTCTGGACTTTCCGACCTTTTTTTTCAAGGGTTTTGTTTGTTTGTTTGTATACTTCTGCACTTATCGTAGTGGAGAAATGCGATTTCCGATTACCAGTGTTTTATACCGTCAAATCGAGTTTTGTAAACATTGTTCGAATCACCAGGGCTTATCATAATCATAACTGTTTTTCACACTGTTTTTCACTATATCGTTCAGGGTTCAATGGTCTATATAGGCCTACTTTTGTACATTATATATATATATATATATATATATATATATATATATGCATATATATATATATATATATGTATGTATATATATATATATATATATATATATATGCATATATATATATATATATATGTATATATATATATATGTATATATATATATATATATATATATATATATATATATACATATATATATATATATATATATATATATATATATATATACACACTTGTATAAAGGCATTAAGTTGTTCACGAAATGCTTGTCACGTTACATCAAAGAAGCCTCTAATGTAAAGGCTTTGACGTCACTTTAAATGGAATCATGTGAGCTGATGACGTCATCATCTTGTAAGTCCTCCACTGCCCCATAAACAAACTCTTCCTCCAATTTCCCCCCCCCCCTTTCGAAATAATGATATAGAAAACATTTTTTCGCATAAAAAAACTTTAAAAAAAATATAAGAATCGTAAAAGAATAAGAAAAGTAAACTTCACTATCAAAACTAACGTAAACTGGGCCATGTTGGATAAAAAGTTACAATCAAACATAAATCAGCTATCAGTCAATGAGAATAGAGTATTTAGAGACTTACGTTTGATTTTATGACTTATGTTTGATCTCAACTTTTCTGCAAGAGGGCCCTGGAAAAACATCTGGCACACACTGAGGGTATAAAGTGAAAAAATTAGTACGCATTTGAAATTCTGTTTGTCTACTCGTCTAACTTCTACTGCGACTGTTGTACTTTAAGGACTATTAGCCTTCTTATTTTTCGTTCTGGTAACCAGTTTTGGATGGCATTGAGTATAGGAAAAAAATAAAGAGGCACATCCACGGTGAGATAAATTTGCATTTGAGCGTATTAAAACGAAGGTCACTCTACTTACGTCCTGTCCACCACCAAGCACTCGCAGCCTCCCTTGTCAGCCAGCACATTCGCCGTCCGTACATCCTCGCTGATGGGGGGAAATAGGAAAAAAAAATCATATAAAATCAAACTATACAAACGAAAGCGTGATAACCGCATCTAATAACAAAACAAAATTTGTGTGAGCATACGCATGAACTATAAGTCTTTTATATGAATTTAAAAACATATAAAAGCTAGTCTCTATCCTTCTCTCTCTCTCAAAAAAAAAAAAAAAAAA
Organism: Diadema setosum; assembly: GCA_033980235.1. Lineage (NCBI taxonomy): Eukaryota > Metazoa > Echinodermata > Echinoidea > Diadematoida > Diadematidae > Diadema > Diadema setosum. Next base: position 36,904,876 of record CM067061.1, on the reverse strand, counting down.
CCCAAACAAACCACAAAAACTAACACCCGTTCTTCTAATGAATTCAAGGTTGCTGTTGTCGAGAGTTGTTTGTTTATTTGTATGTTTTTGTGCAGATTATTATTATTATTATTATTATTTATTCGGCTTTCAATCACAAATACATTTCTCGAAATCAGAAAATTGTAGATTGAAAGCCCAACTGCAGAATGGTATCTCGGGGTCAATCTATATTCATTTTCATTTAGGTGTCGTTCAATCACAATAATTTCCTACGACCTGCAGCGAGATGACATATTCTTAAATCGGTATTAATGGCAAATGTTCACTCCTCTGTATTGCACAAAACACGAGTCTTATACTGTTCTTTTATACTGTCCTGACCGCATTTGGCGAAGTGACTCCAGAAATTTGGCGATGTGTTAGTGTTAACTCGAGGCTTTCTGTAGCTAATGCAAGTAGTTTTGTTTCATGCACGTTTCGGCAAGTGTGACCACCTGCCACTACTAAGGCTACACCCCGGTAACTATCGGACGTGCTTCCAGTGTACTCGGTACACGGCTTTTTGCAAGCGCATCGTCACGCTTTTGCTTTTGTTTGTTTGTTTGTTTGTTTTGTTTTTTGTTTTTGACGGCAGGCACGTGGACTCGCATGCCGAGCCGAAGAGTACGTGAAGCAAAACACGACACGCAACATGCCAGACCTGCCGTTGCGTTCCGCTCTCTGCACGTAACGGACCTCCTTTTTCTTACCAGTGCAGGGGATGCAGATTAAAAAAAAATGAGCTCCATTCCTCACTCTCAAACTCTATAAGTTATTAATTTGTTTCAAGCCTTTTTTCATGCGTTGCTTGTCACAGAATTATTAATGCAGTCCTAAATATTTTTGCGAAGCTCATTAATAATACAAGTTTGTTATGGTCAGGGGATCGTTTTGTCGGGCTTATTATGAATGATCAAGACTAATTCTAACCATAACTAACGTCTTTCTTACAAAAGGAGGAATAGTGAAAAAAAAATAATGATACAGTGGGAAAGGTCTAAACTTATCGAGTGGACAATATTTTGTCAAAATCCATACTTTCGCCTACAAATTCTGGGCATGAAGTCTAAGGCAGGTAACGCTTGATATGTCAATAGACCCTATACCTTAGGTACACGACTGGACGATGCAAAACATTTTGACACAACCTTTAGCAACGTTGGACCCCTGTGAAAACCAGCTTTTAGCTGACCAGGGCAATCCATCCCATGAGTGGAGAATAAATAAATAAAAAATAAATAAATAAACAACTTCCTTGAAGAAGTCTTAAGAAGTCTTACACAATCCATTTCATAACGTTGCAATTTCCTTGACGTGTCCGTCATTTTGCAAATTTTCCTTTCATTTGAATGTATCGTTACCTCGGGCAAACTATCTAAAAACTTTCGACATCGCTCTTCTTCTACCACTGCTAATATCCTGATTACTCTTGCAAATTTCTCCCGGACGGCGACAACCGAAGTATTTGAAGGTCGAATCTCCAAAAGCAGAAATAATGAGTGATGGAAGCGTCACAAACAACCAGGGCAATTTTAGGAAAATTTTCTGACGGGGGGAAAAAGAGCGGGAGCGAAGCGAATTGCAGATTTTGTACCGTCTGCCCAGGGGCCGGTAATTACTTAATGGTCTCTAATGGTCTCACCTGAGCAGGGCTTTCTCGCCGAAGAAGTCGCCCTTGTCCAGCATCCGCACCTCCTGCGGTTCTTTGTGGCCCTGAACGGATTGGGTTACCCGGACCTAGCCGTAGAGACGGGGAGATGAATATTTTAGTGCGTTAGTGTTTCGTTCGTCATCATTTGTAATTATCCTCATTTCTAAAGCTTATTCTGCAGTGGAGAATCTACTAATCTAGTGGTGCCTTTGCCTTTCAGAGTTGATGTGTGATTGATTTGCTCTTGCTACCCTATAGATCATAGAGTTATAAGATCATCTCTTCAGTTTTGTATCTCTATACCCATGATGTCTGCATATATCGCCCACGCTCATGGCTCAACGTGTCGCACTCTATGCAAAAAGCAAATAAAGGCAAAATTAGTTTGGGTTAAAACAAATGGCGCATGTATAATGAAATGAAATGGTCCAGTAAGTCTCTCGGATTCTAATGGCTTGTTATAACTTAGATTTACATACATGTATCTTCATAATAAGCCCTTTGATCTGTCGAATAAAGTTCAGAGTAACACGGCCGTAATAATAAGTGTAACAATAAATGCAATGAGAGAAATGTCCCACACATTTCAACTCTTCGTAGGAAAAATGTCCCTCCTCAGTAGGTTCTTTTCAGAATTTCATATCATTTGCATTTGGTCATCGCTAGTTATCTAGTGTGTGAGTGTGGGTGTGTGTGTGTGTGTGTGTGTGGGTGTGTGTGTGTGTGTGTGTGTGTGTATGCTTTGTAGTTTGATCAAACGATTCCTTTCATTTCTGTCCAAACGTCTCCGTCAGTCTTCTTCAACTAGAATTTCCGCTGATGTCACTTACGTAATCATGTATTTTCTGACAATATGCCTTTGAGAAATATACTGAATAATGTCCATTGTATTCCCATGTTGAACAAAAGAAGTTGAAGAGACGCTTAGAATTCGATGCAATTTTATAGTTAGTTTTTTTTTGAAAAACATTTTGCACATTGTCTTCAAATCAAACAAACGAAGGACCCTAGAGAAAATGACGTCGATACACCCACACGACATATAGATACCTGTAAAATCAAATTAAGGCGCCATTTCACACCTATTCATTTCAAACAATTGAAGGTTCTCATGAAGTATGCTTCAAATTGAATTTCTCCACGTCACTGACTTCTTCCCGCTGACTTGTAAATATTTTTTTAATACACGAGCCGCTGGCATAAAGGTTGACAAAAAGATGCCCATCTTCAATTACGGTACAGACATTCATATAATCTCTGTGTGTGGTCTATCGTATGATGTTATGAAAAATTGGCCATAGCGTGAAGGCGTTTACAAACAACTAACAGGTTCAGAGTCACAGATAAGCACAAGGCTAATGAACACACAATAATGATCCAGGCGTTTATCTTACTTGAACAATACTTTCACGCGTCATTATTCTATTCTGGTATCTGTCGACAGCTTGAAAACACACGGACACCCTTCAACGTTCCATAACACTGTGTTTGTCACTTCATTATGTCACGGAGAACGGAAGAAAGGCGCTAAATCAGTGGCGTCTTTGAAGGTCCCTACGCATGGCGACATGTACAGTCAACAGCTTTTTATAAGGTTAATGAACACACATAGGAACATGTACGTCCAATGCAAATACATATATGTACTTGATGTGTGTGGATGTGTGTGTGTGTGTGTGTGCATATTTGCGTGTGGACGTACCTGTCCTCGGCATATGATGTAGAAGGTATCCCCTCTGGAGCCCTCTACGATGATATACTCGCCTTCGTGGAAGTAGTCAACCTCCAGACTATTCGCTAACTTGAAGAGGTTATCGGAAGACAAATCTTTGAGCAAAGGCACACTACGGAAGAAAAAAAAAAGAAAACAAGGGAGATATTGATGATGATAATGATGATGATGATACCAATGCTGTAACACGTAGGACACTTGTATGACTCGAGAAAATTAAGATAAGTTTGAAATGCTACAGAAAAATGGTAAGAACACTAATGATAACCTATTTAGGCACAAACGAAATACATGTACTTTAAGTTAAAAAAAAATGAAGACATTGCCGATTAGGTATTCCTCTATATAGGTGTAATTTAATTAATATTTCGTGTTTTTAATTCATAACATTCATACCATTAATCCTTTCCTCCCACAGACGGAAAATCCTGCATTGCCGACAGGCACTCATTAGCAAAGCTATTACTGACACCAACAACCGCGTAATACACGACAGCAGCGTAATAGTTAAAAGCGTTGCCATGGCAATCTCACTCGACAATATTAAGTGCATGCCTCGAGTCTGCACGTACCCCCGGGGTTTCATCACGACGCTGGGTTCCTTTTTTTTTTATGGGTGACAGCTGATTTTTTATTTCTTTTAGGTGCTTACTGCCCTTTTCTGTATAGAGACTCTTTGAAAACAGAACTTACAAAAATTCGTTTTAAGAGAGCCACCTGAACTTGGCGAGGAAACACAAGGAGGTGATAGATTAGGATATGAAGTACTCTGTTTTATTTTCTTCTTCTTCAAATGTTCATGGGGCCAACCACTTGAACGGTCGTGTTTATGCATTTTGCCAGCATTTATCACCACACTAAAAGCTCCCAAGCAAGCGAGTTATATCAAAGTCACCTCTTTAGGAAGTTGTAATACTCTTCGTGTCGCTGCATTCCCGTTTTCATCATGATCATCTGGAACACGGTCCGGTCTATGGCCCAGATCTTGGCGTCAGTCACCGCTGAAGAGAGAGAGAGAAAAAAAAAACAACATAAAGAAGTTATAAAAAAAATCAACCAAAAACAACAAACAAAAATAAACATCACACAATGCAAAACCAAAGATGACTTGTTACGTCATTTCTAATTAAATGTCCTTCGTACATTTCTCTCCTTACCTTTTAATCAATGTCACAAAAATGCACATGGATGTGTTTATGGTTTAAAAAGCATAATAATTTATCCTGTATGCTGTTTTTTTGTTTTTTTTTTTTGAAACATGCATTGTAGGAAAATCAACTGTCTCATAAAAAAAAAAAATGCCTAGCCATGTCGCTTGATGATTTATAAGAGCTTATATCGAATCATTATCTTTCTCCCGTACAACAAAATGACAAGGACTATTGCATTCTATTAAGAAAAGGTTTGAATACCTGATCTTACAAATCCTTCATTAGCTCTGATGTACACTTCTGTATCTATTGGGTGAAAAGATATGTGATTATTGAAAGTATAAAAGGGCTGCTAAATAATAGGGGTCAACCTTTGTGATATTCTACATTGATGTTCAGCATGTTCGCTCGTATTTAGTAAGTTATCTGTCTGCCATGCATTGCCATGTGTGTGAGTCACTGAACGCTACCTGCCTATACTGCGTTCTACAGTTGCCTTCAGCCTTTCAATTATTGCTATGGCAACATGTTTGTGACAAGAGATCGTTATCCAGCTTCAGCATCCAACAGACAGTGAGTTATGCCATATAATAATGTTGGTTTAATTGCAAGGACAAAGATTTTTGATCTGCGCACATGCTATCACATTAAAGTCAATAATGCAATGAGTAACATTGGGAAGTAGTGTGCAATACCGACAGGTGAAATAACAGACGGAAATGCCCACTAGAATAAACTTGGGAACAAACGAATTTATCGACAGACGACAAACAAACAAACAAACAAACAAACAAACAAAAATCCGGACAAACAAAATACGACGCACCTGTCACAGTGGCTGTTCTGGTACAATTGTAGAGGATGGCAAGCTCGCCAAAGACCTTGCCGGGGCCCATGGAGGCGAGAAATTTGTCTCCTTGGCTAACCTCCAACTTTCCCTCTGGAAAAGGAAGGTGGAGGAGGGGATGAGAACAAAAACAAAGAGAGAATTTAGACATGTTTAGAAAGACAAAACAAAACTCAAAACATTAAACACATGAATAAATGAATTCAACTTCTTGTCATCCATTTTTTTTTATATCAAACTCTGCCATTTGATAGAAAAGATACGGAAGTGCAAATTTCCAAGAAAAGTAGTCATAGTCACATTTTAAGCAAATTAGATGAAGTATAGTACATGTCTTCATATGTCTTCATAAACGAGTTACAGTGTACTAACGATTTATCAGTGGTGACTCTCCAAATGGGAGTGGGCGTTGTACATCACAGTTTCTTAACTACACCCAATAGGACATTATCTTATACTCCCTTCGTGTACAACTCGATATAATGAGAGAGAAGGAAGGCGATTATATTATCGCCTAGTCCAACTTGCACCGTGATTGTTACTCATATTTCCGCGAAACGGAATTAAAACAATGAATTTTAAAATCCCACAATTAACTCTCTGGTAGGTTATCCTCCTCTTTTTAACAAGCATTTGTGATTGGTTATTGTTTGTTTTCTGTCTGTTTGTCTTCCCTCCAACCAGGGAGGTGAGATCAATTCATGGTGATAATAGAAGAGAGTCACCTATAGGAAAAAAAAAAAAACAGCGTCTTGTGATATACTAGTATGCAACATGGCGCCTTTGAATGTTCCTACAGATAAATGGAGCTAAAAATAAATGCTTCATCATCATCATCATCATCATCATCATCATTATCATCATCATCATCAACAACAACAACAACAACATCATCATCATCATCATCATCATCATCATCATCATCATCATCATCATCATCATCAACAACAACATGGCGTTTTCAACGTGTGGAGCGTCGTGTCAAATTATCAGAGTATACGATAGTTTGGTTCCTGTTCAGCTCTCGAATACCATTGAAAAGGACGAAGAGAAGTGCTACCCACACATGAGAGGAGAAATTCTATGTTTTCATGTCTTTCGACACTTTCAATAGCAACTACATATCCTTGTAGAGGAAAACATATCCGTACAATGAAAGATCGCGATAGACTTGCTGCTGCAAAGTACAAATGAGTCGAGTTGAACAAAAACTGAACAAGGAATAAGTTTTGGTCAAGACTTCATCAATAATAATGATATGCATTTCCCTTCTCCTTAATATCCCCGCAGCCTTAAAAATGAACACGAACTAATAACAATCGGAATGGTTGGACAGGAGGAAGGGAAAATTCAGTCAACCTCGTGTACGTGGAAATTGGATGCTACATCTTCCCTCTTTCGTTGCTACAAACAGTAAAAATATAGCAAGTGAATACTGAACGCTGAATGCTCCATGCAAGCCACGAGTTCTGAGGGAATTAACAAAACCGTATACACAATTTGTGAGTGAATAAATCGAGCCTGTTTGCTAATGAACCACCTCGGGGTTGCAAAACATCAAGAACGGCGCTCTAATGGTTTCGCGTTTTAATTTTCTCTCTCCTATGGAATCTCGTACCTGATATACAAAAACAAACAACCACGCAAGAGCGACGGTGTTATATACATCTTGAGTGACTTATTTTCGCAAAGTTAATTTTGCATGTGAATCCCATTGCTTTCAGTCAAATTTTCCCATCATGATCCTCGGTAAAGCCGTTATACGCACACGGCAATACCACTTGCACGCAATGCTTGAAAAAAAAAAACCAACAACAACTCGACACCTATGATTGTAAAAGCATGACTGCCTGTATAGACTTCCAGCATTTTGTAGGCCTACTTTCTTTCGGATGTGATGGCGCAACTCCCCAGGTTCCGTTGTTCCTGCATTTGGATCCCTTTCTTCTGATCAAAAACACGTCTGTACAGCGAGTAACAGACTCGCATTTCTGACGCACCGAAAAGAAGAGTGTCGAAGTCTTAAAGATAATCATATCGTCACAGAATGCTGTGACGCATTCTGTTTGATTTATCATCGGCTTTCTTTTTCCTTTTATTTCTCGGTTTGTTGAGCATTGGTAGGCAGGTGGCAAGAAAAAGTGTTCAGGTTTTAGTTTAAGGGAATACAATGTCATGCACTACGTGGGCTTCGTGGTTTCCGTCGAGCACAGCTCAAACGATCAATGTGAAATGGTCCTTATGTGATGGCATGCTAATGAGCTTCTAATGACCCTGTTTGTTCTGCTAGTTAGCACACGAAGGGAGAGACAGCGCGAACAGAAAGAGAGAAAGAAAAGTAAAACAAAACCCGAGAGCTATATGAGTGTTGGTTCGTGTTGCAACCAAGGAGACATTTTATTGGGTTTCTAGAGATAAACACGGTTCCAAAGCTAGTGCTCAGCCCCTTAAATACGCACACACTCCATTACTGACCTGAGCAACGATACACAAATTAGCAATCATGTATAGGACATGCAGTAAACTACTTACACACCGTACTAACTCCATATTATGTGCATGAAGCGACGTTGTTAAGTAGCAAACGACGGCATGGATGGAGAACAGAAATGTAGATCAGCCAGTCAAGCTATTCTTGTATTTTCAAAAGATGATTCTCGCCACTAATTTCCCGCCCTTGTTTTACACGAACTTATTGAGTAAGCTACATATGCACTATAAGATATTGTATTCATATTGATAAATTCTTGTGTCCAGTTGTTTTCATTTAAATAAAGATATTCATGATATTGCTGTCATAGACAGATAGAACCTCACAGCATCTAACCTTCTTTCTGCATGGAAAACTGCAAGCAATGAGTCGGTGGCGACAGAAAAATATATTTTGTGGTGATTCCCTGAGTTTTTGTGTTGTTGTTGTTTTTTAAGCATTCTGTGCGATTTTCTTGCCAAAGACAAAAACGACAATAGATCACTGTTTTATACGGTATCTAAAGACGTATGAAAGGCGCTTGAAAACTCGCCACTGGTCACACCATCAAAGCGTGTCTCATCTAAATTAGATAAAAATTCATAGACAGCAGAGTGGATTTGATTTGTGGCTCGTTAAAGTGGGATTTGCCAGTCACATTTAAATGCCAAATTGCGTTTCATTTCTGTTACAGGAGGTTTAGAAAAGAGCACTATATATGCGCAGACAATTTCCTCTATGACATTTTAACGCGTTGGAGGAACATTGTTTCCTTGATCTTAATGAAGGAAAAAAATACCCAATGTATCATAGTAATGTGGTGTAAGAAATGTATAAACCCGCCAGGTTACATTCTGGTAGTATGCACAAGTCTTTTGTGATGGACAAGATTTCGTCATGACAGTGCGAAAAGTGACGAATCTCGACTGTACATCATAATAGACAATTATTGCCTTGAGTGTCTATATACGACAGTCCCGTAACCATAGCAGTGGTAACCACCATACAATAAAGCGCGGTGTGAACTCAGAATTTTACACAATTTTTCCCATTTTCTTCCTTTTGGATTTGATTTACATAAGAGCAAAGAACAATATCTACAATGATGTGATAGCGATATTTCGAAATGTCCATCTCAAATCCCAAGTTAATAATTCAATAATGCACAACAACAAACACGTGGTGATTCTATCTATCTATCTATCTATCTATCTATCTATCTATCTATCTATCTATCTATCTATCTATCTATCTATCTTTCTATTTTTCTATTTATTTATCTATCTGACTATCTATATAGTATATAAAAATATGCAATACATTTCATACATAGCATCTTCATATTGAGATGTATGTTGTATCATTCAAATATGTGGTGTTTTTTTTTTTTTTATTAGAACTTGTGCAGCAACTGGAGTTTAGTAGAGTAGAGCGCAAATATGTGGATGATTCACCGTTTGTAATGCCTAAAGCAATTACATTATATGCCATAATGATAAGACATGCGTTCATTTCAATCCTCAATACTCGGTATTCATCCATGTCATTTGATATTCCCTGTTCTTAGTGAGTGATCTTGCACCGCGCTTCTACAGTGCTACTTCCGTGAGCAGTTTGCACTGGAAATGCGTTTAAAACACAAACAGGTAAAAACGTGTCATTTTCAGATGGCCTGGAGCGTGTTGTTCATTGTTCACCCAAAATGTCGGTGGCTTCCATAAATATTGAAACATGTTTCCAACATTTCCGCGAGGTGAAAAGCCCTATTTATCGCTGCGGTTGTGCATTTTCGCCTTTTCGGCAAACAACACTTAAATTAGTTTCAATGAATTTGGGATTTCAAAAAATTCATTGAGACAAAATTTATTCCAGCGCCTCATTGAATGTGAAGGTAATGTTCCTTCCCCCCCCCCCACACACATACACACACCCTCACCACACACACACACACACACACACACACACACACAGACACACACACATATATATATAAACACACGAACACGCACGAACACACACAAAACACACACAAAAAAAAAATTCACGGAATGACTGAAATTATGTCGACTTTTCGGTTTCTGCTGTATACGACGAACGCACGGCACGTGAAGATAAGATTTACCAATAGAAATGGTACTGTCAGATGTTGTCGAAATATCGGGTTTATCGAATCGAAATTACACAGCATAATGCTGCCTACATCCCATCCCATAATAATATATGTCAAACATACAATTGTACTGTAATTCCCATCTAGGCTATACATAAGTGTGTCTAACTTAAAAGTACGGGGGAAAGAATGAATGATAAAGAGAGCGAGAGAATAGATATATTCTTTTATTTATATTATCATGTTTGCAATAGGAATGTATGTATATAAATATAAATATATATTATACTGATTATGTTAATATACATACGTATACATAAATACACATTATATACGTCTATATGTAATTAATTAATTACTTATGTATTTCTTTATGAATCTATTTATTCATTTCCCTTAGTTATTTACCTATCAATTTTTCTATTTGATTTGATTCGATTTGATTTAATTTGATTTCACTGTTCCACATCTCAAACACAAATATAATGATACAATCATCTATAGAATGACACAAGACATAACGTCGTAATCAAGAAAAAAGACAATTTTACGAAACACAAAATGTGAGGAACCCACTAAAAAGCAGAGCTTGTATTGTATAGGTCCCTTGATGAAATTGCTTATGTCTTATCAAACAAACAAAATAGTGATGACATTGTACATGTTGAAAGGAAGGAGCGGGACGTAGAGGAAAAGAGAACAAAAAGAAAAAAGAATTCAAGCAAGAAAACAAACAAGCAACGAGAATACATCACAGAACAAAAGGAGATAACCACCTGCAATACGCTTACAAAGATTCCTCGTCACCCGAGCAGCATCTATCTATCTATCTATATCTATCTATCTATCTTATCTATCTATCTATCTATCTATCTATCTATCTATCTATCTATCTATCTATCTATCTATCTGTCTATCTATCTATCTATCTATCTATCTATCTATCTATCTATCTATTTTCTATCTATCTATCTATCTATCTATCTATCTATCTATCTATCTATCTATCTATCTATCTATCTATCATCTATCTATCTATCTACATACAGACACATTTTTTCATGATTGTCGTCTCTGATCTTGCGGCTGATAAACAAAGGATCGACTATAGTATACTGGACCCCGCCAACTGTGAGCCGCGTAGAAAAAGCGTCTCGACAACTATCATGTGCATGTACATACATATTAAAGAATCCCACGTCGTACCACGTGTTTCTGCAATATGAAGCGTAAAATTTGACGCCCCCCAAATCGGTGCATTATTCATGGAAGGATGCGGAAAACAAATCCAAGGATACAATTTACTTTCAAACATCCGCAGGAATAGATACCCAGCAGTCGCCCCGAGGGAAAGAAATTTTGCGAGGATCAACATTGGTTGATTTTCCTGCTTTTTTCATTTTTGTCGCGTGTTTTTTTTTTTCATGTTTTTTTTTTTGGTTTTTTTTTTGCTTGTATACTCTAATGTTTGAGGGAAAGCAATTTTCTATTGGAAGTCAAGTTTGCGTTTGACGAGTAAGCTAACAGACGCCACATCTTTGTATGCTCGCGGAGACACTGATATCTGCATACATGAACGATTTCGTTTTTTATTTCCTCTTGCAAGATATCCGCGTCACCCGTCTTATAGCTTCGAGATGTAAATTATATCCCTCAGTGAGAAAGAGACTCGGTGATAAAATGGGAAAGGAAGAGAGCGAGCCTGGGAGTTTTCGGTTTAGAAAGAGGAAAAAACTCCACTCCTACAGGCCTTGAGAAAAGTCCTCGACAAAATGAAAGGGTAGGAAATCTAGTATAGCGCATCACTGTAACTGATTCCGCTTGTTGTTGGTGTTGTTTTTGTTGTTTGACGGTGGCCCTTAGCGGCAGAAGGTCAGTCTAGGGATGGAGGTGACTGGTTATGGAGGGCTGTACTTGAAAGAATATACTCGGGATTAATATACGGGCAGGAAGATTGGGAGGTGCTTTCTTTCAGACGCGATAAAGAAATGACGCTACAGATCCGATCAATGTTTGACGTGCGAATCACATTTACCAGCTCACCTGACTTTCCATTCATGACTAATTTTTCGCGTTTCTGCGTAACACACACACACACACACACACACACACACACACACACACACACACACACACGCACACACGCACACACTACAACTACAATCAAATCTGTCCATCCAGCGTAAAATTTGCTCATGTAGAATTAATCGTCGCGATAAAACTGGCAAAGCCGTACATAATGATCAGAAATTAAGCTGTTCACTCAATTATTCACTATATGACAACGTCAATACGCTGTTATATTACAGTTTGCTGGTACTTGTCTTCAGCGTGATCAGATACTACAGAAAGTTTACATCAGCATGTGTTTCAACCTTGCTGCTATCTTATACTAAGCCCTGCATGGCAACCAGACGTGAATAGAAACAAAAATATATACATTTGCGTAGTGATAACTGTCAGATGGTAATCATTTTTATGATCAATTACACAAGACCGGGTCAAAAATTGCTGAATCGAGAACATGGCTATCAGCCTTCATGCATCATTTTCTTACTTTAAACTGGTTTATCATTACATTCTTGTTGAGGTTCGAAAACGTATTTGCTCTCATTAGATTTGCCATGATCGATTTTATTCCTTTCTCTAAGTCAAACCTTTTTAAGACGGTTTGTGATTTCGTCAAAATTCGTTGCTCTCACAAGTCATATCTACAACCTTTCTATCATTTGCTCTATTTACTTCAAATTTACTTAATCGTTTAGTGCAGACCACAGAGATGCCCTCAACCTTCCAAGAATTCCACCATCACTAATCGTGAATGTTACAAAGTAGCGTCCTGGTCGTTTCAAGAATTGTAAAACAGGAAAAGAAAATCAGTTGATAGAGTTTAGATTTGTATTATAGCATTATGATTTGTTTCACGCGGATGCTAAGGAAGCTATGAATGCACGGCTTTAAACAGAAAATCCATGCCAAAAATGGATAAGCTTTAAAAGAAAGAGAAAAATATTCCCTACAGAAAGATACAAAATTAACAAAAATCGGATAAGATATATCGAAAATATGACATTTTTAAATTTCTACAAATACATTTTTAAAAATTTTTTTACAAATACAAGTAAAAGCGTGTTCTTATACCAAGATATATCAGAGTTAACATTTGTTCTTTCTTATTTTGGGTGGTTTTAAGGCAAGTTCTATGTCTATAAAGCTGAAATATGAGATTTTTTCATTTCTGTATATGAAATGAATACGAAATTGTGAGAGCATGACATCGTCAACTTGCTCATTTGAATATTGATGACGACTGGTCAAGAAATGTTTTCCGAAATCATATGAAATGTCAGATCTACCTTATTTCTTCTTTAGTCATTTTTGTCTCGTTCTGTAGTGAATATTTTTTTTCTCTTTATTTTGAAGCGTATCTATTTTCGGGGTGGATTTCCTCTTCAAGTCCCCCTCCGACAGACTATTGACACAAGCGATGATGATAAAGTGTCTTGCCCAGGGGCACAACTGCTGCAGCCAGGGTACCAAAATCACGGATCTCGGATAAGTAGTCCATTGTCTTGTCAACTGAGTCACAAGACTAGTGTTCCTCAAAGCATAGATAATCATGTCAGTTAGTTCATTTATCTTCAATTCACTTTCGGGGGGGGGGGGGGATCCTTGAGGTTCCCAGTCTTCGATTTCAATGTCTCATACCTACGTCTCTGACTATCCGAAGCTTCAAAGAAAAAAATTAATTGATATGAAATTCTTTTATATTATTCAAATTGGATGCACTTTAGAGAAAAGCCCTGAGATACCGAGATACATCATTATATTAATATCACACACATGCGTCCTTAACAAGTTTACCTCTTTTAAAAAATAAGAAAAATATATATTTGTATGAGGTATAGGTCATATGCAATTTCAAATTTCGTCCATCTCGATGTCGCCTACCTGCGCCGACGTAGAAGTGGGCTCCGGTGTCACCCTCGTTGATGACGATGTCGCCCCGCTTGAAGGACTTCGGGTACATGCAATCAACGATTTCCCGCGTCTGGGCGCTGTCGAAGTTCTTGGTGAAGTCATTCTGGAGGATCGCATCCTTGATCTGTTGCTTCGCCCTGTAAAGGGGAAGAATCAGTCAGATAGGCGAAATTATCAAAGGGGCATTTCCAGACAATTTTACATAATTTCACATCATGCAGTACATAAATCTGTAAGGACATGTATAGATTTTGTGCAATTTATTGCAGTTCTTGAGAAGATAATACAATACTCGGCTAATAAAAACCCAAAACATAATACGCTGAACAAGGATGAGGACAATGGAGGCTCACGCACATATTCCATTACATGTAGCAATGTGATTTAATTACATTACTACTTGTTTAACAAGTTCATCTGTGGAGAATTTATGATTTTTATTTTGTTCTGCTCTTTTAAGCACCCAATCAAGCACTCTTATGTGAAGTTACTATGTCATCATCCCTGTAAATTGTGATTTGTTATGAATTTTGAAAATATTCTTGTTACTCATCCCGATCGCTACAAAGTCTGAAACTCTAGTACAAACAATTTTACAGATGTTCAAATGCAAAAGTCTAAAATCATTCAGAGGTCAAAACTATAACACAATTAAGATATTATAGTTCTTAATGCTTTTTGTACTTTGAGTGCAGAGTGGCGCAGAAAACCCTATAGCGTTATACACACAGTTAAAAGTCCCTGACAAAGAAAGGCTTAAGTAGGAGATTCTTGGTTCAATCCAGCCCGCAGTACGAACATCCTCGGAAGATACGCTTTCTGTATCTTATCCCGCCTGCCTCAAGGTTTATTAATCCTCTGAGTGTTTCATGAATTTCTTGTCCATGTGTATGTGTGTGAAGTTGGTGCACATTTTGACTCACTGGCATAGAACGGGTTAAACGGATGACGGAAATGCTTCGGTTTATACAGCAAGAATTAGTGGAAACTCAGTAGTCTCACTGGGGGCGCTATTTTATACTATGGGAATGATGGGTAGGCAGGGCAAAATATTATCATTTTGCCATTGTCACCATTTTCACTATGCTTAGTGCTATTATTTTCATTATCAAGATTATTTGTATTAATAAATCACTGTAAATATTTTCATCATACAATTAGCTGTATTATAGTTGATATTACTCTGATTTTAATTACTCGAGCTATCATTATTGTCGAGTATCTTTTATAGTTTCGCAATGGCAGAGATCGAAAAGTTCACATCTTCAGAAGACAAGCACCCTATTGAATCAGTCTGATTTTCCACAAAAAACACGTGAAAACCCTCAAAACAACGCCATGATACGCAATAATTTTACTCCATCTCAATTCGACATATGCTGATTATGCATACATGACTCGTTGGCTCGCAATAATGATATTATGTTCACAAATCACAAAGTTTCTTTCTTGATCCGAGTTTTTCCCCCCAAACCATAAAAAACAGGAAAAAACAACAACGAATACTTCTGAGAAAACGGTAAAAACATGATCCAGTCGTTGCGGTTGCAATTTAAGCATTTTTTTCCTCTCGTGGCCGTTACCCTGCTTTTAGACACTTTCAAGACAGACAATTGGTAACGTTCACAGCAGAATTATCGCTCAAATCATGCACGCTAAACGCTGGTGGGTAGAAGTAAGTGATAGCTCGGCAGAAATGTCACGGTTGAATAATTGGGCAGAATAATAATAAAAAAAAAAATGCAAGAGCAGCAATCGACAGTACACATGTATGAATTCCGTCTCGCCCCCATCCCCCCACCCCAGCCCGTCCCCAAGAGAGTGCAGCAATATTGCCGTAGGACAAGATCTTTTTTTTCACCATAACGTCTCGTCAGCAAGAGAAAATTGTGCGCAAAGGAGATGCTACTATTATACTGCTCAAAACGGAAATGTCATAAATTGCAAATAGGTACTTTACAAAACAGTTCGCACGGACAAGCTTCTCTTGTAGGGAAAGGGGAAATACAATCTGTGCTACATGGAAGAAATGAATAATTCAAGATTTTTCGATCTATTTTCTGATGACAAGATATCTTGTCCATTTCTCTCCCCCCCCCCTTCCTTCTCTTTTAGCTCTGAATCTCTTTTACCGACAGACATTCCCACAATCGTCACGGCTTATTAATTAAACATGATTGTGTACACATGTGTACTCAGGTACGTGTACACAATTTAGTAGACCGTGCAAACACACAAATATCTGACCGATGGAGGCGTATGTAATGTTAATGACATTAATTGTTACAACGGAACTCAACCTTAAGGTTATCATTTTGCAAGGAAAGATGATGACAACAGTCACGTTAGCCTCTGAAATATCTGTGTCACTATAATCAAGGCAGAAAAATGAACATCGTGCTAATATGGTGGATTAAAAAATCTTGTAATTCAGTATTAGCCTATAAGTACTCCTTCAAAGTGGAGAGCATTGTCGACCCTAATGAAGAACTGTGCTCCTTCAGCTGACTACCAATAAAAACTAGACACTCATGCTGCGCGACTACGCTCCTCGAGCAAGGAAGACGGGTGTATTGACAAAGCCATCATCACTGGCTACGGTTGCCGAGCAACACAGAGGGACGCGTGTCATTAGATTGGTAGGACCGCCCCTGCATGAAGGGATCAACTCCTGATTCTCCATCGGAGACATCACAGTCACGATTCTGTTCTAGAGTCCCTCGACCCCCCCCCCCCCTTCCTCTCTCCCTCTGTCCTTCCCTCTTTCTCTATCTCTACTTATTAATCTCTTTACCATCCTCCCTGCCTGTCTTTATCCATCTTTATATTTCCCTCGTGATCCCCCAAAATAATTCGTTTGCGGGCTCGGTCAAATGAATACGGGTCGTGACATCGTGTTACTGCGGGATGTTTAAGTGATGTTATAAGACTAAACCAACATAAGAATACGGAGGAGTATAAGAAGACTATCTATTATACTCTTAAATTGGTCTACATTTTTTTTTTTTTGTAATTAATAAACTAAGCTCACTAAACTTACCGGTAATAAAAAAAAAATAACCGTCAAATCTGTCTAATCAATCTTGATTGACGAATGGAAGGGGTATCTCTTGTTCCAGTGACGATGACGCAATGGTGCGTACTATAATAAGACATAGCTATGCAGGCCGTGAGACGCCAAATAATTTAGATAATAAAACGAGACATCCATTTTTTCAACAATCTTTTTCTCTTCTATGATCATGTCAAAACAAAGATAATCAAGTGCATAGTTTCCACTAATTCCGAGAAATAGATTTCCGGGACCTTATTGTTCAGAGAAGAAATAACGAATATTTGATATTGATTGTATTTAGCCATGTACACATCCGTATCGATTTTGAAAGAGAAATGTGGTCTTCCTTAAAAGTTTTTGGTGTGGGCTCATTTCAGAGTTTGGTATTCAACACGACCAAGAATACCTCGTCTTGCGTTAATCGATCACAAATACCGATGTTCATCTATTTCTGTTTGTTTGCTTGTTTGTTTGTCTGTTTTTACATGCGGAGCTTACAACACGCGGCTTGCGTACTCATATTTCTTCTGGACGAGTACGGATCAGTTTCATCGGCTCCGAAAGAGAAGTGGCAGACAAGGACTCAAGGACAAAGTAAGAAATACTACCAGGATGTTTTCCTACGTCAAAAATGAGAGGAATATAGGTGGACAATATAAGTCAACAAATCGATCAACTAGAACTGGCAGACAATACCACACATGAACATGATGAAAACACAATTTAGGCATTTCATTTTAAAAACATCTTTCCATAAGAGGGCTGGATTTAGGCACAGGCACACACACACACAAACACACATACTTGCAGCAATTCACCCATCTGTGTAGGAAGAGAGCGACGAGTAAAATAACAAAAAAACCTCAAGATTTTTTTTTGGGGAAGCTTTATTCAGTTTCTTTTAAACTGCGAGGAAAAAGGACATCGAACACGTTGTCAAACTTGTTCTCAAGTGACATACTAATAACAAGGATTCAACATAATACTCCAAAGAGACGGCGGGATAGAGACATTGAGATTGAGAGATAGGGGGAGAAACAGACCGATATCTCTTCTTACGTAGACCCGATTATGTTACGACGAAACCCTCTCCGTATACGTGACATACATTGCGTACGTAATATACATCAGCTTTCTAATTACATCGAAGGATATGAACCGGCCATATAGAATCACAACTGAAGTAAACGTAAATTTTCAAGAATTCTATTTGTAAAATGTCTGTGAATATTGTGACACTTGAGTGTTTGTATGCGGCGTGGTTACGTGTGCTAGGGATACGGCAAAGTAGTGACAGGATGGGGGAAAAACAGACGCGTGATGAATGGACCTAATTTACTGACCCAATATCAAGTGGCTGGGACTGTTGCTGAAAACCTGACATTAATGCTACATCGCGTCCCTGCAGAAACCGAGTCGTTTCTAACATGACGACCGAACTCCGTAGTGTTTATAGATGTTGGGAATCGGGTAATCAATCCAAGAATTGGTTATATATCCTCCTCCTCCTTTGTAATCAACAATTCGCCGGAGTCGGAGAAACGTTCCGTGACCTGGCATATTGATGACCAAGGATAATTGAGAATTGGACAGGGTGACATTGGGACTTCAGGGCCTTGGGCAATAACCTCCGTGAAAAGAGGCAGGCTGTATCATCAGTTGCCATATCCTTAGATTCTCTTCCTCTTTTTTTTTTCTTTCTTTCTCTCTATGCTCCTCTCTATTATATGATTATGATTTCGCATATTATACATATAATATAATATATATATATATATATATATATATATATATATATATATATATATACATATATATGAATATACGAATATACCTGTAATTGTGTGTGTGCGCGCGTGCGCGTGTGCGAGTGTGAGTACATTATAGTTCGGGGTGCGGTGCTCCGCTTTGCTCATGAGCAGTCACTTACATGTGCAGATAAGCTCTCTCCGAACTTGTTTATTAAACGCTACTGCTGATTAATGCAAAGAAATTTCCCGTCACCCAATCAACCCAAATTCGCCAATAGCCCATCTAGGCTTAACAATAGGCGGTGACAAAAGAAGATCACTAATAATTGATTGCTAGCTCCATCTGTACAGAAGTGATACCGCACCCTAGTGTTCAAATAAGAGTATTCTTGACGACAATGTTATCGTCGGGACATTTCTTTCTTTTATTTTCTTTCATTGGGATGGAAGAGGATCCGACATACATATTAGTGTCGACGATCTAAAGCAATCAAAAAGAAAATGCGAAAATATGGCAAATCTGTATGGTATGCTTTGTAAGATGGAGGACGGATTCAGACACAGTCTGGTGATAACTTGCAGAGTCACTAATATTGAGGCATGGCCAAAGTTGAGCTTTAACCACCTCTTAGGAGAAACTCTGCACCCCCAAAACTGGGCTAGCAGCAGTTGAGCGCGTGTACGGTTTCCTTCAAGTATACGCGCTGTCGCATCGCCTGTGTTTACAGCCAATCGTATTGTGCAGCGAGGGATAATTTGAGTGCAGTACGTTTACAGAAAAGACATTAACTTTACAGTGAGCACCTGTTTTGGACGGCGGATGGGCGATATCTGGTTCGGATTGTATGGGGGCTAGGAGGGTGGTGCGGTCACTAAAGATTTCGTCCTGTCGATGTATGTGTTAGACCAAGCAAACGCGAGAGGAACCAACACAAGGAGCGAGACGGACATAGGTTGATGGCATAGTAGCTATGGATCTCGTCGAAATTTATGAACCACAGGATATGAATGAAAGCCTGGAAGGCACTCAAAATTCATATTCTAATTGATATTAGTGTTTATTCTCAGAAATAACTCCTATAATGGAGAATGGCTATTCAGCTGCTTGCACTGCATTCTGTCAATCGTTAGTCAGACACGAAATTAGAGTGTATACATTACTTCAAATGAAATTCGTTTGACATTATATTATTTCCAGGCCTTGGAAACGAATGCTACTTCAGTTAATCTTTCCTCAGAACACGGCGTTTCGACAATTCGCGTAGCAACAAGATAGCTCTTCGTCGTTGTTCGTAGTGGTTTAATTAAGAATGCATGAAGCATGCCAAGGGACCTGGTGCACGAATGCAAATGAAGATTAGGTGTTAGCGAGAACTTTGACTACGTGTATAAAAACCCAGGTGATTTAACAGGTGATGACTTCTGCTGTCTGGAATACACAGAATATCAAATTCTCAGCGTTGAGAACATAACTCATTACATTACATTTCCAAGTCTTCGGACGGAATATTTTATGTGCTCGCTACCCCGCCTAATATTCTGTACAGTGTAGTAAAGTCATTATCATGGCAAAAACGTCTGAAATTTTCATGCGGGTGTAGTTGTGCATACACATATTTAGATCCGTTTTAATAAGGTAACGCCTTCTTACTCAAAAAGAAATTCTCAACACGAAGAAGATATGAAAGCTTGCTTTTCTGAAAAATGCGCATTATTTATTTTACTCAATGTTAAGCACATTATTGTAATTTACGGTAATAGGCCTACGTTAAAGGGAAAAAGTTAAGTTTGACCTTGAAAATTCGACAGTAAGCATTTCTCCCTTAATAGGACAAGACCTCAGGGTGACATCATCAATGCCATCACGGTGTATAGACATTACAATGTGGCCAAAGTGTTAAACTCTTCAGAAAGCGAATTAGTAACTTATATGCTGACGTAACCGTGTTATTAGCATATAGATCTATAGCTACAAGTTTCTTGACAGTATTTGGAAATATGAAACGCCACGCCTTGTATTATGGGTACAAGAGAAAACAATATTTCATTACTTTGTCACATTTCGCTCAGGTTGTCTCGAGGCAGAAAAACATGGCAAGGATGTACAGAACCATCTGGGACTGAACAGGCAAGACTACGCCCGGACCGTATGGTAATCTTGAGTGGATATGAAGTTACTCATGAGTGTACAGCTTCCTTGCATCACGGCGATCACTCTTTTTCAGGATAGCTCGAATGGAGAGTCAACGTCGAACGATCATCTTGCTGTCGATGTGCCATGATAAGTGTGTGTGTGTCGGGAAGAGGGGGGGGGGGGAGGGGTAGGTGAGGGTGATAAGAACACACTCGTTGCTAAGGAAGGGGGAAGGGGAGGGGTGGAGTGCCAACGTGTACTACTATTGTCCTTCGTGTCTGAACCTATATACGTGCAAGAAAATACTGAGAGCAGGAGCCTGTGACTAATTCAGTGAAATTTATCTCACTTTGGCCTTCAGGTAGCCTACTTTCACGCGGCTTGGTATGGCCTTAAATAACATATTATATAGTCTACCAGTAAAGTATCAACGGAAGGTCGCATTCTGAATGTTTAGGAGTTCATTTTCTCAGTTACACCGTTTCGCTTTGTAAGAATAGCGTGTAAGGTACAGACGTTTGAACAGGTATCCGGGACAGTCTTTGTGGGTCTGGATCACCCTACAAAATATTTCAAACTTAATATTTCAAACACACACAAACGCACACACATCCATATAACATCATAATGGACACAAACACACAAACACAACAAACACACAAAAAGCCATGTTACTTTCCTATTTCAGAAAATGTCCAATGTCTACTTCACCAACCTTTCCCTCCTTATTCTGATACAGCAAACAGTCCAGTTTGTTTGTTTTCCCTTCAGATTTCGTGTTCAAAACAGAATTTAGTAGAGATTATAATAAAGTGCCAAGATCAGTGACAGATTGAATAATTTTGTGAGACCACATCATCACTTTATCTTGTCTGCATGACAACAATGTGACTGCCATACTAAATCACTGCTTCTTGGAAATGAAAGAAAATTCCACTACAGCATAACTTTCTCATTCTAGTCCCGATTTTGACTTCAGCTATTAATGTCAACTTTAATATCCTCTAGCTTGAATTAACACCTTAACTGTCCTGATCTCTTTTTCTAAAATATAGAGTAGGGCCTATATGGAAATTTTACATTTACGCAGTCATGCTTTCCCCAACGAAGATGCAACACTTCGATTGATGTTAGCCCTCCCCGAGCAACCAACCATGTTATATTCACTCCTCTTTGTTCTCTTCATCGTCGTCTTCTTCTTCTTTCTAGTCTTCTTTTATATTTCCCTCTCTTTTATTTTTCACGCGTCAGCTAACAACGTTGTTCAGTCAACGCGGCGTTCGGATACAGACTGAGGAGATAGGGTATTGATCAGAACTAATAGAGACACGCCGACTGTTTATCTAATAACGCTGGCAGTCACTCGCCACCCACTGACTTTGCTTTTTCATAGCAACGGTCGATGAGATTTTGATCGATCGCTAGCGATACGATCAATCACTACCCACACATTTGCAGCGGAATTCGGGTCGTCTGCAATCGCGACGCTTTCTTCCCTCACGCTGTATTAGTCGCGTATGATTTGCACTGTTTTCAACTATCGAAATCGATGAGTAAGAACAGACTCGGTTGAGATTTACTCGCATTTTGTAAATTTTTTATTAAATTTCCTGCAGTTAATTCATAATGATACTTCTACGAATATGAGGCACATCGGAACTGCCATAATGTGTTAGTAAGCAAGGCCGGTAAAACATGAATATTTTGTAGGTGATCTCACTGCGCGCATGTGTGTGTTGGGGGTTGAGGTGGGGGAGGAGAAAGATAATAATATGGGTAAACTCAATGCTGATGACCTGACGGTGCTTTTGGCACAACAAATAATTTTCAACTTTAGTAGCCTAATTGCATCGCACTTTTATATAATGACGGTCAGCGACTCAGTTCGAAGAACCGATAGGTACGGACCGACAGACATCAGTGAATCAGTGATAACTTTTATATTCTTTTTTTTTCTGGTTAGCTCTCTATATGCAACTGATAGACGCAATGTGCATGAGGGGCGCTGAAAATAATTTCTGTAAACGCCCTTGACCGACTTCTTTGAGAACTGTGCAAGCAATTAAATCTTGCGTAAGCTGTAAAGCCGAATAAATTCGTTGACGAAACGCTGCACAGGTGTCATCAGTTTTTGCAACAATAACATTGAAAACCATGCATGCAGCGTGCCGTAGATTGGGATCTACGCGACACATCGTACTAAAATTGGATACGGCGGATTAGCAGCTTACATTGCGCATAGCACTAAAACACTTTTTCCCTCTCTCTCTCCTCGGAGCTCAGCGACAGGATTTGTTCTGCGTTGCTAGGATGACCTTGTAAGATTGTAACACAACGCGAACATGATTGTGCGGGTGGACAGTGGCTGAATGAATAAAAGAAACGATTTCATACAAACATCATACTGCGCTATAAAGTGTCCTGTACATACGTGGTGATTCTGATATTCGCGATATTTCACAAAAAGAACATAATTATGTTGATGATAATAGTGACAAAATCATTACAATACTACCAATATAATAACTATTAGAATATCCGACTGGAATCTCATCAGTGTAGGTTCGATCTACCATCTGAAAAATACCACAATTTGGAAAATGTGAAGTTTTACCGACAATACCAAAGTGTTGTTTCTTGCGGTGTATAGTTCGAATGTATATCATCACTATCATCACACATTGCCTTAATGTTTAAAGACTTTGTCCCATTTTAATGCAAGGAATATGATATTCAATTACAGAATATCGATGCGGAAAAAAATCTCAATTTTGACAAATTGTTCCTTTTGCATTATTAACTCCCGATGGGAAAATAAAGTTCTCCAGTTGAGGAGTGTTTGTTTTGTTTTGTTTTGTTTTTTAAATCGTCATCTTAAAGGTAGGGAATCCCATTTGCATGCCTCAAATGAAGAGTTGTATAAATACAGTGGTATGTTGAAGAGAGTATCATTTTAGAAACTCCCATAAAGTATTGAAAGTGGAAGGTAACATTTAGTACATTTTTATTGACCGTTAGATTTTGAATTGAATTTTTTCGGGGCTCACCGTAAATTCCAGTGCATTACTAGGCTACCTTTGCAGACCCATGCACTGCATGTGTGTCAATCATGTATATTTTGTGAAGAAAGTTCATCAAAACTTACAAACATTTCTACATACATTCTTGCCACACACTCTATATGTTATTACATCAGCTCTTGTACTTTTAGATTTGTGTTTATAGATAAAAAAATACAGAAGACTGCACCAAAAAGGCTTAAGTGTGGCTAACACACAGAACTACTGAGTAGTTGAGTTTTGTGCATTATTCAAATTGTAGATAACTGTTGACTTCCAAATTTCTCAGCAGTGGCCTAAGCAAGTCCCCTGAGGTTCATATTTAATGTTTTGCTGCATTTTGGGAGGTCTGTAAAAGGTATCCCCTACCTTTAACGGCTGGAGTATTTCTGACGAACTTTCCATATCAAATTTGGTGCATTCACTCAGTCCACATTAGGTGATATTCCCCTTCGAAATAATAAGCGGCAATTTAATCCGTGGCCTTTTCCCATATCCTGTCATGTCAAAACATAATTTGCCCTACCATCTCCAGAAGGACCGTGTCCATAATATTTTCATGATATAATAGAACGTTCCAATAACATATTAATATACAGGTGCAGTGTGTATGTATTCTAATACACAAAAGGAGTTCATTGTTGTACACTGAAACATTATGCGTTCATGAAATTGAATGTTGACTGTAGAAAACGCACATAATTCCGTATAGTGCTCTGTTGCAGCGAAAGTGACACCTTTAATATACACGTGAAGGGGACAATAGTGTTTCGAGTCATTAGCGTTCACGCCTCTTTGTCCTTAGCCAACCTGTACTCTCTGACGTGTCGTTACCATGGCAACATGCTACATGATAGAACGCATCAAAGAAGGGGAGGTGCCTTGAAGATATCGCGGCGAGCTCTCCTAGCTTCATTAATCAACTCCTGCTTTCCACTCTCTCTATGCTACTAGAGGGCTACATTTTGTAAAATGAAGAAAATTGTGTAAGTTCCGTTTCGGTACTCTAATAGAGTTGATAGGGAAACGCGATGGATATAATGATTCCTCACAGAAAGTGAATACAATATACATTCCCCGCAGCAGTATAGCGCGCAATCATACTCCTCGTCTCCATGTGAAAACTGAAGATTGATTTATGCACGCCTGAGCCGGGATTTCACGGTGAGGTTCACACGTTTTGATGCGTTTGTATGAAGGCATAAATAGGAGAGACATTTCCTCACCGCAGCATGGAGAGTTTGACCAACTATATTTAGCGCGCCACCAAGCGAATAGCATCTGTCCATTCCTCTCCAGTCTTGCGGTAATAAATCAGCCAATCAGTGTCTTGAGCTGTGCGGTTTCCATGGAGAACCATAATCAATACCTCTTTCAAAATCCCCTTCCTTCTATGTTCACAAAGGCATTTTTTTTTCTAGGCCCTATCAGAGGGAGTTTGCGATCTCAACGCATCCTGTGTGTGTGTTGTTATCGAGTGTGTTTTGGTGGATAACTTGCGTGTACCTCCGCATAAAACACTCTGTCTTTATTCAAAGTGTTCGTAAATAAATTCCACATTATCGGTGATAAAAATGGTTAACTAGGAGTACCAGCTTCAACCAGGAGGGTCAGTCTGTGATGTAAGAACTGGAATGAATTGTAACATGCATGTACATAGCTCATAAATCGGCGCTCCGCACGGAAGGGCAAAAAACAACAACTTTAGTAAAATAGTTTAGAATGCTTTCATGTAAGTTTCACGCAACGACGAAACAATTACTTTCGACCCATATCATAAGGTTTCGTAATGAACTCTTAATAATCCTATTTAAACTTTCATGAACCAAGTGGGGGAAACAAGTTATGTATGAACTCATCTCCTTAACTGGTTGACGCAGAAGTGATGCGTTTATCAAGATCGCAAGGAGTGAATATTAATGGATATCCTTCTCTATTTTGTAACTGTTAATTCTTTCTCGACGAGCTCAATAGGCCAACGGTCGTGCACGATTTCTACGCATAAGAAAATAAGAGAGGGCAAAATAAAGGATACATTACGTTGATGGGTTCACGCCAACGCAAATTTCTCTACCCCTGAGCGAGCAAAGGGTTGATTATACGTATCACTTGTCTCTTGTTTTGGGGCAAAACAAGTCGCCACAGGTGTATTTTTTTTTTCTCTCCAATGCCGAAAGTGGAAGGTTTTAAATGATAAAAAACAACATTTAGAGTGAAATGCTATGCCGTATAATGCAATGTAAAGGACTTTATTTGATAAAGAAGAATCTTGCAAAGAGGATTGTTCACCAAAATTGGAAATAGAATACGAAAATTGTGGAAGTAAAAACACGGTTTTACGTGTCTTTCCCAAACAACCCCACGTCAATGAGAGATTTCTGTGGCGATGACACTATCACTCCATTATAATCTGCGTCTCCGAAGTATTACCGAATAATTGATATTTCATGCCTTTCTTAATTTCTATTTTGTTTTGATGAAATAGAATGTTTGTGTTTGTTCCATTTCCATCTGAGAATATAACTGGATATCACATATTCAGCTGCAATGGCTGCTCTTCCATGGGCCCAGTGGGATGGAAGGCGGGACCACTTCACCGGGTTTAACACCCTGCTCTTTGCGATGAATAAATAAAGCGAGATCTTTTACGTGCATGAGTTGTGACTGTCACATCACACACGAGACCGCCAGAGTGTTTTGCCTCTTACTCGGCGATGATTACACACACCATTGTTCAGTGGGACCAGGGAATCGAACCGGGGTCCTTTGGATGGTGAGGCAAACGCGCGACCGACTGATCCAACTCAACGCCCTAAACGTGTGAGTTTGAATAGTCTATCCAGTGTTCTTAAACATGGAGTGAAGCTTCCTGTAGGAACTAATACTAGTACGTCAGTATAAGTAATTTTCTCTACAAAATAAATTTGTCATCATTTTGACTTGCTTTTTTCCGGAAATGCAGACTAATTGATTCCAGGCGCATTTTAGCATTATGCGTTCGTTTGTGCGTGTTGTGTGTTTGTTTGTTCGTTTGGTTGTTTGTTTGTTTGTTTTTTTGTTCGTTTGTTTGCGTGTGTGTTTGTGTGTGTGTGTATGTGTGTGTGTGTGTGTGTGTGTGTGTGTGTGCACGCGTGCGTGCCAAGCCGACTCTATACTACACATTGCACAAGGCACCACTGACATTTGGACGCAGTTAAAGGTAGCCGGCGGCCATGACAGCGGTGAGAGGTTATTTCGTCCCTTGCCGAAGCTTTTCAGTCAGAGATGTTTTTTTTTTTCTCTCTCTCCTTTTTTTTTTCATGGCTTCACTCGTACAGTCATCGCACACTTGGCGACTCCGTTTCGACTCGGCAGGCTTATATATTTCTGTTGTTTTCTTTTAACAGCTTGTCCTCAGGCAAAGATTATCGGATCTGAAGACGACATCCCACAGTCCAGAAGAGTGAGAGTGAAGAGGAAGTGGAACTCGACATCGGCCCCGTCTATCGAACCTGCAGTAAATAGTCGTCTCCCGGGGCTGTTGTTGACGGGTATTCAAAAGCATAAAAAAAGGCAGTATCGTTGTGTCACAACGTTACAACTCCTCAAAGTTGCCTTTTGGCTTCCTGGAGCAAGGGGAAGTAATATTAATCCAGCGAATTGTGCCACTATAACCTCGTTCTCGTTTACTACCGTCAATATTACGCGAGAAGACAGCTACCTACGCCATTATCTACAGTGTCTGCTGGGTAGAAAAAGAGTACAATTTGTGGCAGTCATTACGATACACACACACACACACACACACACACACACACACACACACACACACACACACACACACACACACACACACACGGGTCATCAAATCTTCAATTGTTACTTTTTGAAGTTGTATTGTGTATGTAACTGCGTTTGTACCTGTGTATTACTTCCTGACGTACATTATTTTTACGGATGGCTTTATATCGAGATGAATCCATAGCTGGGTACCCCCTCCCCCCCCCCCCCCCCCGTACGACAAAATGATAATGTCGGTTGTTGTGGACCGTGCTTTTGTTTTTGTTTTTAATGTATTTTTTTCTTGGTATACCATCATGGCATACAAGGCTTTTCAATGTTTTTACTAACTTTAATACCTATATTTATGCTGCTACTCGTCGACAGAAGCCATTGCTAAAGAGAACAACGCTTATTTCCGTGGCTGAGATGGCTTCTTTCTTTGCCGCCTCTTGTTATCGCACTTTGTAATCAGACTTATATCCTTACTTGACTTTGTCTTCCTACGTCCTTTAACAAAAATCGCTCTCTCATATCAGATAAAATCGACGACGAAGTGGGTTAAAAACAACTTGACCATAACACACTATATCTTTGAAAAAATCAACCGAGTAAGCATAAACTTTCATCACTTTTATTTTCATTCAAACTTGGCGCTCTCCTCTGCAAATATGATTTCAGACAAAACGAAAAAGAAAGAAAAAATGTTTGATATCCTCAGGTCTAGTCGTAGGCTCTACACCCACCATATCAGCTGGATCAGCTTTAAAGCTAATGAACGCACCTTAGCGCGAAAAGACATCGCTAGAGCAGTTAAATATCTTTTCCTGTACGACAGGCGAGGGAACCTGACGGAAAAAGAAAAAAAAGACGCGATGACGGCAAGACGCAGGAGGCGAGGGAATGGAAAACGTGGCGAGGCCAGCGAATATTCACTACGTATGCATCATCAACCACTCCGAATGTCGCGGACTAACACGGTGTTAAAGTCTTTAAGGGAAGATAGACACGGTAAAAGCACACAATTTCAACTACCCGTCACTATTTCCTATGACTCCCTATAAGCAAACAGGAGTGTATGCGAACGTGTGTGTGTGGGTGCGTGTGTGCGCTTGCGTGTATGTACAATGTATACACGAAGTGCTTCACTGCAAAAAACAAATATATCCACATCTATCAATTTGAGATATTTGGAATTAAAGCTGCTGAAAAACAAAGAATGATTAAATCATAATTAAAACATGTGTGATAATTTTGGTAATATCTTTACAACGATTTCTTGTTATGTAACAAGTGTAGTTTTATGCATCAAAGACATTTTATTTGTCTCTATTTGATGATGATCTTAGCGTAAGACTGAAAATGGCGTTTATCTGTTTTTGCATTTAAACACTTCATATATATTTACATATTATGTATACACATGGCTGGTGTCCCCTCCCAAAAAAAAAATAATAATAATAATAATTTGGGAAAACGCAGCGATGCAGCCAGGAAATGAATAACAGGAAGCAAAAGGAAAAAGATCATGTCTTAAAGTCAACAATTATAATACGAAAACCTAACTAAAGCACAATGTCCAATCGTCATGACGACTTACGTAGAGGATGGCTAATCATCTCTATCAACAGAGTAGGTTTTTCTTTCTTTCTTTCTTTCTTTTTCTGAAGAGATGGGGCAGTCGTCATGCCGACGAGACTCTTGGGGAAAAGAAGATGATTGGCAGAAGGAAACCATCTCGTTTTCTCCTTATTTCTTTTCCAAGGCTGAGTCCGACTATTAATCTGCATTCAATTTGCCTCCAATCCGAGTCCGTCATTACTATTCGACAGTCCGGATGTAATATCTCGAACGCGAAGGGGAAATAGAAAAGACAGCCTGTTCAATATTGATTCGTGTAAGTTGCTGTTGCAGTCTCCAGCTGAAACTGTGTTTTGTTTTCTATGTATGATCAGGATGCTGACGATGATCTGAGCGGCTTCAACAGTTCTTGCTGAATCTCTGACGTATTTCACTACTTTCACTTTAATATATAATATGTATGTATATATATATATATATATATGACAATAACATGCGTATTTTACCCGAATCCCTATAATTACTAGGAAAAAACAAAAATAACGCCTAATACATCGTTATAATCTCTGCAGCACTGCGTTGACGACTATATACCTTCTATTGTTGCCGGCAAAACTTAAATTCAGTACACTACACGCAAGGCATGAGTAACTAGTTCACTTCTATATATACTACTCGAATGTGTTATGAATTATACATAAATATATTTATATATAATTTTGCAATTCAAGTTTGAGAAGTTTTACATCACAATATCATGTGATATCATTAGGAAGCTTGATTTGTGTCATTTAATGATGTGTCCAAATGATGTTACCAAACTATGGTTTACATTCTTTCGTAAATATCAATCCTTAATCTCTATTTGTATGAAGACTGGAATGTGCCTTCCTGCACTATCATTATTATGGATTAATGGCTTATTATTAGTTTGCTATAAGCCAATATTTTTCAACTTTCATAATGTATGTGACTTTTGTATGTACATCCATATATATACAGGTATATCTTTCCTATTCATATTTTATGACATTCAAATCTTAAAGGCAACCCACTATTCCAAAATAATACTGAAGAGAGTTCACTCGGCTTAGCCTAAAATGGCAGCGTCCCAGAAACCCATACAGTTCAAACAAACAAGCAAACAAATAAACAAGACAAATATCACTTATAGGAGATGGGTCACGTCATGTCACTAACTGACAAGGAGAAAAATATTCCTACAAGATTTTAAAAAGTGGTACTGTCACAGAGTTGGCTGATAAAGGGCGTTTGAGTCTACCTTGCGGTGACCATTGACGGAAGTTATGTGTCGCCATGGCACGATTTCATTTTCCATGCCATTAGCCAGCTTTGAGCCAAATCTTTTCGCTTGTATCACCAAAAACAACAACACTACAGTACCTTATCAATATCGATGAATCAAGAATAGTGATTTTGTTGTTCTTCCCACAGTTCTTGATAATAGAGTGAAAACACACACACACACACACAAACACAAACAAACGTCCTGGTTTTAAATTTATTTTGCACAATACTTGCATGAAAATGTCATAATTTCCTTCTTCCTTTGGCCAATGTGATAACTATATAAGACAATCAAATTTCACCACGAAGTAAAAAAAAAATGAACGTTGTCGCGAGCACTTTCAGGATATCTTTGTCACTGGACTTATTCAATCATTTTCATTGTTAGATACATATCATATTCAGGTCATAACTTCCTATTATGTTAGTTTACGTGAATGATATCCTTCAATATAGTTACGACAAATTCGTCAAGGTAGTTTCAGGCCATCACTTGAAAAGTTTGCCAAAAGGTCTTTGTAAGCTTGTTACGAATTCTACGAGTAACTGAATGCAATGAACCCGTAGACATATTATCATCGAAAATGGAGATATCTTTACTTAAGAAATTATAGTCATTCAAGTATTTCCAGACGGGGGGGGGGGGGGTGGAGAAGGGGGCTCAAGTTACACTAGTTCGCCTTTGTAGGTTCATACAGGGAGCTACGTGGAACAAAAATTGTGAGCATGTGTTATCACGATGCCATATGACGCTCACATCATATGGAAGGCACGCTTTGTTGAAGTATCAAAATATTATCTGACAATAATGGACACCTCCCCAGCCCTTACCTCCCATCCATCCCAACCAATCGTGATAAACACTCATCGACATTAAAGAAAATTGAGACCTAAGTGAAGTTCGATGAACCCCTCATTCGTCTGTCCTCTTCGTTTCGACACATCTAATTTACGTGCTGTTCCGCTTTGGTCACCATAAGAGGGTTTCTAATTACGAACATGAAAGACGATATACATTTTCAACACTTCATTTCTAAACTAGTCAATCTCATATAGTTTTGCATTTAAGGTTTTTCTTGCGAAGGAATTCATCCCGTCGTATTATCATTGTGAGAGTAGGATCATGGAGCAACATTATCAGCTCCATGGTAGGATAGTACAGTGTTTGAAATTTGCATGATGTCTCCCACTTACACATAAAACTCCAATGGAATCCAATTTCAGAGCAAGGAATTTCATCAGCTAACATCATAACCTCGCAGCAAATAATTTAGTGAGGCTGGCGATTCATAATATATTATCTAAAAATTTCCTTAGTCGTTTTTTTTTTTTTTTTTTTTTTTTTTTTGTGGCTTAATGCACGACTGCCCTTATCCACCGGATCTTTAGTGTAATTCCGAACTTCGCTCATTACCAAATCAACAGGGCCTATTGACCTCGGCGGAGTTGTAAAACAAACAACGTTATGTGATAAGGAACCCACAGATTTTAGACTATTCGCTGAAAAATAAAGAAGAAAAGAAAAAGAAAACCCAACCTTTGTTCTTGTAAACGCATGGTGTATGGTATTACCGTCTAACAGCTATTTGATGGGTTCCGGTCAATAATACGATAGAAATATGGCGAAATTTAATGCCAGGCTGCTCCATCACACACATACACACACTCACACACAACACACTACACGAGCCAGTGTGCATCATGGCAGAGAAGCAATGGGAGTTGTGAAGAGCTAATGAAGGCGTTTGTGTGTGTCGCTATGGTGATGGACAAATCGGTGCTATGCCGCGCATTAATACGCATTGCAATATATGCACGCTGGAGCAAGTGATAGAATGTACTCCTCTCGACGTACAGCTATGGGAGATGTGTAATCATTGTCATGATCACCCGCAGACGTATCGCTTACCCTTCCCCTGACAATGACTCGGTATTCACTGTCAACTTATGAATTCAATTAGGACGGATTATCTTGTTCCTTCTCCTCTCATTTTCCTTTCTTTTTGATTCTGCCTCGTTCAATCACATACGGACAAGTATGCGCATTTTGCGACAGCGCCGCATCATAACTACGAGTGCGTGGGTATCATAACTGGACACAGAGAGTCAGAAAATATGACGAGCTAATATTATTACCAAGTATCACGTTACTGCCCAGCCATTGGGCGGAAACAGGGAGGAAATATGAGTCGATATGCAAACAATATGCACTACGCGTGTCGAATGTTCTCACATATCCACTCTCGAATGCTTGAATGATGATAGCGAACGACCAACGAAGAACATTAGTTGCCTTTGCACCGCACCGCGGGCTATTTGCATGTTTTTAGCGTTTACGTGTATACTTCTAAAAAAAAACACAACAACCAGAGGCTGTTTATTATTCATGGTGATTTCAGTGATTACATTGATGAATCACATATCTATGGAATGTGTTATCATATATATTAGATATTAATCTATTCGACGGAAAATTACTGGTACTGTACCGTTATTGATGCCGACACCACAACCCTGAAAATAAAAGCAATAACAAAAATCATCACTATCACCTCCATGAAGCTGTAAATATCATTATCATGATATGCAATTTATAATAACGACATCTTCAACAGGATTGACTAAAATTTTCTTTTAAACAAACTATTTGCTTTCTATCAAAAACGACTCATCTATCATAAAATCTATGTACTCACACATAGCTCGGAACATATTAATCATCTGTCAAGAAGAAATCACTGTACTTTTGCTCAATATTTTGAAGAGCCCATAAACACGGACTATCTCCCCGTTTTTCCCTTTACTTCTTTGGTCTTATGTCTCGCTTTTGTTTCGTTTTTCAAGCATTCTGTCTGATAGTGACCTAATTCAGTATGCGTGTGACAATCCGTGTAATTGATTGTCGCACGAAATTTTGAACTAGGACAATCGTACACGTACACCGGGAGTAATAAATTTGCTTCGTGCAATAGATTGCTTCGTGCATGTCATTTCTGCGTGAAGTGAATTGCCAATGAGATCTAGAGGTTATAATCTTCTAAGGCTGATGACGTATGACATCAACAACGCAATGCTAAAAGTACTGTCAACCCTGCTGAAGAAACTAATTCGGGGATTTAAGAACGGAAGTAGACCAATGAGGCAGCAGACTACAGTACCTCACGGAATATAGACAAACTGGAGCTTAAAATGACGTGATAGGCACGTCCTGAAATCCCGTCGGTCATGTTCTTACTGAAAAATGGCAGAACGAGAATTCAAACAATTCAATCGAAGGGCGATTACACGAGATGTAGTAAACAATTAAGGCCCTACTGAAAGGCGCTAACGCACACACACAGAAACGTTTATCTCATCATAACGTCGAGAAGGTTTGATCTCGTATTTGCACACGACATTTCCGCGCGGTTATCGTCGGCATATCTGATTTCTACAAATGTGGACAGCTTGCTCGACTAGGCTGCTCCCTCCAGCGGAAAATGAACATCGATCCCGAAAGAAAGGCTCTTCAGTGAAGACAGTATATCACAACCATACTCTGCACTTGTCGTCAGCCATGAGATTGGATGGGAACCCTGGAATTATCTAGAAAGTCTCAGCTCCTTAGCCTCATTTCCCTCCCCCTCCTCTCTATTTTTTCCAACTGTCGCGATAAAACGAGAATTAATCGCTAGATGGCGAACATGTCGACGCTTCGTGCCTAATTAGTCACATCTACATCAGGCTTGGTGCACCGTCGCGATCATCCTAACACAGCCACCTTGTAGGTTTTAGCAGGCGTTATTGGCCCGCGGGGAAAATCCAGTCGTGCTGTTCAATCCGTAACGACCTGCGCTGCATTACTACGATTATACGATGGTTGTTTTCTCGGGTGTTGCTCTTTTCCTCCACCCACCATAGTTTGCAGCATCACATCCGCAGACAGTCGAATTACGAATAACACAGAGCGATGGTTCACAACATTGTGCTTTTGTATTCATGTCTCATTTTTGTTTTTGTTGCATTTGGGGGGAGGTGAATTCATTCATAATTGACTGCTGTGACTTGAAAAGAAGTTGAGACGAATCCACACAATAGATCCACTGTTGGAATGCGTTCTATTATAGTAACATATATCGAGACCATAGGATGGGTCTGGAATTAGCCGTCAATAAATCTTATTGATGGCTCATACCACACTAATCTCGTAGTCCTCGTTGCTGTTTTGCTCTTCAATCAATAATGTTCTCGGTACTGAACAATCCGGTACGCCTCCTAGCATGGGGACTAATCAATAGATCTCTCATTCCTAGTGGGACCCCATTGTACTCCTCAAAACTGTTTATCAAGCCACCGGACACTGGCATTCAGAGGGTCGCGTTACTAACCGAAAAATAAACTCTAACACTAAACTACGAAAGCATGCCCTACGTGACACTATACATGAGGCAACTTTCGATCATTCCTGAAAGTGTGATTGATTCATAAGTGCCATTAATATTATCCCCCCCCCCCATCGTATTGAGTTTATGCGTGCATGGAGCGCAAGTGACCGGAGGGAAGATCATTTTTATTTAAGTGCGTGTCACCTTTTGCGTGGCAGATTTATGGTCATTAACTTTGCAAACTTCATCGTCAAAAAAGAATGTTTTTTGCTAATTGTTCGTAAAATTTCTCACAGAACACGCGTGCATACAATAAGTGTCACAATGAGCAGAATCCTTCATTCAAGTTGAAATTGTTAGACTGATTTAAAAAATCAAAAGCAAACCGGATACTAAAGAAGTTCACAACCAAAAACAATTTCTCTCTTTTTTTTTCTTTTCTTTTTTTGCGCTGCAGGGCATGACTGTTTCAAAGTAGATAGTCCTTAATGCATACAAAATTTGCGCACGTCTCAATGAAATCGCTGTAGACTCTACATCAACAACAGATTCCACGTCACCACAGCAAATTCTGTCAAATCTTCTGGCACTTTTTGTCAGGAGAAAGATTGTCTGTCTTCCCAAAAGTACATACAGGTGTCAGTTATGTGTTGTACGAGTGTATCTTTGTGTTTATGTGTGAGTGTGTGTGTGCGAAATAGGTTTCAGCCCCCAGGGATTATGATGAAGAATTCCCTCATTTGAAAAAAAAATTGTTTTAGCGAATCAGCTGTGTAGAGCAGTGGCGATGAACTATGGTGTGATAAGTACTTCATGAAACTATATCATTTACAGACAGCAAAGACGGACTTCCACATGGTACATCCTAAAAAAAAAAAAAAAATGATTCACAATTCTTGAAATGTAATTACCCACGGTAAATCATAAGCCATAGTCAATGTGCTCCATCTTTAAATCATTACAATACCTATCTGTCAGTTTGGATCTAGTTTAAAGTCAGTCTTTGTCATGGGAATCAATGTATGACAATAACCCTGGATCATGTCGGGGGTGAGTGACACTGAATGACTCAAAAGTAATGGTGTTCTCGACAACTTACGCTGCGTCCTTCGGAAACCTCTTCAACTGCAGATCGTCGCTGTCGGCCGAGATGTTGGCTTGCATACCACTTTCACCAGACACACCCTGCTTCTTGTTCCTCTTGTTCTCCTGCACGATGGGCAGTGTGCCGCTACGACCACCCTGTCCGTTGGCGGTACCAGCCGCAGCCTCATCGCTGCTTTTGCGGCTCAGGACCGCCCTCAATTTGTGCACCTCTTCGCGTACCCGGAGCAGCTCTTCATCTCGCTGGTCGAGCATCGCCTGCCGCAGTGTCAGTTCGTCCATACATTCTTTCAGTTGCTTTTGGGTGTCTTCGAGCTGGGCCCGAAGCTTCATCACCTCGGAAGAGTCGCTCTTGTGCTTGTGATTCGAACTCGAGTTGTTATTTTGGAGGCCCACCCCACCAGCCGCGGCGCCGCCGCCTCCTCCCCCGCCGACGCCACCGCCGCCGGGCCCCGTGCGAGCCTGCTTGCTGTGCAGGCCCGCGCCATTTCCCATGTCGTTTGCTCCTTCTGTAGGTTGTTGTGCTGTTTGCTGCTGTGCCGTGGCGGCTTTACCCTCCCCGCCACCGCCGCGTCGTAGTCCGAAAGGCATCGTGATTACGCGCGCGGTTTTATTGTATACATGAAAAACCAGGGGGCAAAAAATACTTTACTACGTCACGGCGTGCACAGATAACGTGGTTGATTCTGTCAATAGTGTGCGTGCGCAATGTGTATGCACATAGTAAGAGGTCGGAGTCCGTTCAATGAAATATTCGCAACAACGTTCCTTGGCAACGCTTCAATTTTCTCCACGTGCTTTTGAACTTCCCTTCCGAAGTCAGAGCAGCTATGCAATATGATAGTGATAATTCAAGAAAAGCCCGACATTAAGTTACCCGATCATCAACGATCGCAATGTCATCGACGTGGAATGCGTCCGTCGCCAGTCTACAGACACGAGTGTTCCAGGAAATATAACAGCTATCGGTGTCTAAGTGTTCGACAAATATCATTAAAAACACAGTTTGTAGAGTTGACTCAAAATCACTACATTGATGTCAGTTTCAATCTCCAATCATGCGTCCAAGCTTCTCTGAGAGGGTCGTAGTGACTTTCTGTCGGTCACGTGGGCTGGTGAGTGGAATCCTGCAAAAGGGAAGACAATAACACTACAAAAAGTTAGCATTGAAACACACTTAAAGAGCATTGAAACACACTTAAAGGACAAGTCCACCTTCATATACATAAGGATTGAGAGAATGCAGCAATATCAGTAGAACACATCAGTAAAAGTTTGAGGAAAAACGGACAATCCGTTCAAAAGTTGTGAATTTTTAAAGTATCTGCGCAGTCACTGCTGGATGAGAAGACTACTACAGTGTATGATGTCACATGCGTACAACGATATAAGGAAAATAAAAAGAGAATTTCACAAAACTTTACTATTTGAATAAAGTGCACATTTCTTCGACTTGTTACTGACCTATGTTAGTATTATTCCCCCTGCCTTCTGAAAGAGAGAAGTCGAATGTTCTTTTGTTATGCGAGAAAATGGAAATATGTTGAATTTTCTTTATTATGAGTCTTTCTTTATACCGTTGTACACATGTGACATCACAAGCTATAGTAGTCTTTTCATCCAGTTGTGACTGAGCAGAAGCTTCAAAGATTCATAACTTTTTAACGGATTGTCCGATTTTCCTCAAACTCTCACTGATGTGTTCTACTAATATTGCTGCATTCACTCAACCCACATGTCTATGAAGGTGAACGTGTCCTTTAAGTAACACGTAAAACTATGAAGAGTTTCGATCGCAAAACGGGTTAAGCGTCATTCTTAAAATATTTTAAAGTAAGTCCATCATCAGATAGAACAAAATAAAACCTTTCCGGTGATACCGCACTTGTTACAGAGCAAGGAATATTCTTGAAGCTACGGTTAAAAATGTCCCATATTTTCTTATCATTATCTTCATTTCTTTAGCAGCTCTAATCGCAAATATCTAAGATTAATACGAATGGGGTTGACTCCTTTTTTTTATCATACTTTTCATATACGAACGCATAACATATAATTCTTCGATATAATATGTTTGTATATGAAGGTATACACATATATCAACAAATAAAATGTATAGACCGTATATGCATATTCATTGAATGAATCATTTTTTATCTGTCTTATCTATGGATATAGATATTACAAACATTTATTCATACTTGTCGTGCTTGTAGTAACACTATCCCAGCTACCTGCTAAAACAAAACAAAGAAAAAAAATTCAAAACTCCCATCTGGCTTGATATTCATAATACTATGAACAGCTCATGATACAACCGGGCCTGAAACACTATTCGGGTACATAAACAGGTGAATGTGGTTAATCACAAGGGGTTATCCCACAGGACCGACACCCACGAGTCAAACAGCCCACGAGTTCGACATTGAAAAGAGGTTCATGAGTCATACAGCTCACGAGTCATACAGCCCACGAGTTCGACACTATAGGCAAATAAAGCCAGTGAGTTCGACACTAGGTAAAAACAGCCCACGAGTTCGACAGATACAACACAGGGCTTAATGTGTCAGTCTCGTGGGCCTTGTTAGCTTAGTGTCGAACTCATGGGCAGCATTACTCGTGAGCTGTATGACACGTGGGCTGTATGACTCGTGGGTGTCGGTCTCGTGACGTGCACCCAATCACAGCAATGCAAGGTTTCATGGACCTCCTGAGTCTGCTTTCTGTTTCACGCAGATGACATCAGTCATTGCGTCACAATATCACTGTTAATAGTCGTCTGGTTGCCATTTTGACTTCAATTACTGCAAACTTATGCTGCTGATTGAGAATTCTCCTGAAAGCGGGCCCTGCGGGACACATGGCGGTAAAATTTATACAATGACCGTTACAGTCTCAAACTTTCTCAAAATACTGTTTTCACAACAAAATAGATTCGCATGCATATTTCATGGTTTATCAGAACGGCGTGGTTTCTTTGCACTGGGAAATAGCCTGAAGACAGACGCTTTCTTGACACGTGTTAGCCATCACGTCCTGGGACAACTTTGTTGCAGAATAAAATTGTCGTGTCCGCAATAAAATTGCCAAGCCGCTACGCAAACATCATTAGAGAAAGATTACACAGATTTGTTGCAATTCATTAATTCTGTACACTTTAACACATACAGAGACACACATACACACACACGCACACACAAGAAGAAATACATAAGTTATACCGATTTGAGACAAAACATGAACTTTATCTCCTAAAACGTGCTGCTATAATGTAAGAGTCACGCAATAGGGCAGTGTAACAATTTTAATTTTTTAATTTGCCACAAAGAAACCATAACGAATCCATAACCAGCGGCGTATGACTAAACACGGATTCAAGTGGAAGATTAACATACATCATGTACATATTTTATCTTATGATTTATGAAGTACTATCAGTGACTCATGAAGATGGCAGATAGAGCATCAAACAACAAACGTGTGGTGTCTTCGACTTGATGGGTTCAACTAGTCCACAGATTCACAATTCTTAACAACCCACTCAATTCTCCTCGCCCCTGTGTAAATAAGTCTGAGAACGGAGTCATGATAACGTGCGCTGACAGGATGCGTTTGGCAGAAAGACACACAATAAATGAACAGTTTCAAACTGAAAGGGACAGAATCCACATACCACGAACCGGAGGAAATGTTTATAGTCCCAGTACTCTGTCTTAATTTGTACAAAACTCCAAAAGTGTTAATCAGTTATAGATTTTTACCACATATTTGAAATTTCGATTTCAATTTGAAGATGCAATTTATACACCAAAGTGAATTATAAAGTACAGTAATTTTAGTCAGCAACGCCGCTCATTCTGTGTTCGTGTCATTCCGAATAATTTCTTTGCCACAAAATAATGAATTAGACATTTTGCCTGCCGTTTTGCGCTGAAACGTGATCACGGACCATTAAAGATTAAGAACTGCATTTCTGAAGTCACTGACCAACACAAAACATGACACCGTGCGAATTGGAATCGATCAATAAACGGAGCAATATCGATCAGCAAGAACAAAAATGTGCGCGTGCACACACACACACACACACACACACACACAAACTCACACGCACACTCAATTCACATCACTGCGATTTTATCATTGACTGGTCGACCTCGGAAGGACCGTCTCAGCGAGATACAAGAATGAAAAAAAAAAAAAACTCATTAAAGCAAAGGGCGGCCACAATATATCTGTTAACAAAAGGTTCCCCATCGTCAGTGGAAAAAAAGAAAAGAAAAGAAAAAAGAGGGAGAACAGAATCTAATATCTGCGGTCGTTATTGCAAGGCAACACTCATTGAACGTCGACATGAGATGTGGAGCAATTACAGCTTCCTACCGAATAAAGACGCGGCAAATTACCCGAGGCCGCTATCCCGTGCTCTAGGAAAGAAGGAAATGGTGACAATGAGGAGATAGGTGAACAAAAAAAAAAAAAAAGAAAAAGAAAGAAAGAAAACATTCACATTATTTCGAGAGAGCTTATGCCAGTTTCATCAATATGCGTGTCCGATTTTGTTTTTTGTTAATTTGTTTGTTTTTACTGTTTCATGTTGTCCGTTCCGTTTCCACTTGTTATTTCAATTTCGTTCTTCCGTTGATTCTTCTACTAGGGATTCTTCGCTGCTATCCTTGTGTGTGTGTTTTGTTTTGTTTTTTATTTCAATTTTGTGTCAATCTTTCATCCGCTTTGATATTGATATGAAATATTTTGGTCGTCTCTTTCCGCAAACAGTTCATCCTTCATTCAAAGTCTAAGTCTAGAGCTCGCATCTTGCTTTAATCGCAAAGTTATAATTGCTTGATAACAAAGGCCCGCATGAGACATAGACTGTACAAATCTCTATGTTTGATTCAAGGATTCTGATTGATAAGAACCTCGTTGCGGTATGTTTACTGAAAACACAGAGATAAAGGAGTGTATGTCTCTTGACATAGTACTTGGACCAGACACTGATGTGGTATTTGCATTATCGATCTTATTGTTTTAAATGCAGGTAAGGACTAAAATAACGCGTTTGAAACATGTCTAAGAAATTTAGCTTCATTAGAGGAGTACACGTATAAATCTGTTCGCAACTGGTGCATTGTAGACGTTTCAGTGTTAATACCATTGCAGTAAACAAAGTGAGATTTGAGTATACACTAAATTTTATCTCTTGGTTCGTGTGCGTGCAGGGATGTGTGTGTGTTTGTGTGTGTGTGTAAAAGTTTATAAGCATCCATGTCATCATCAACCCACAGTGAGGTCCCTATAATACAAGTGTTAAAGTTATCGCAAACACTGTTACGATATATATATATATATATATATATATATACAATATATATATATACTTGTATGAAGAGTTTTTTCGCAAAACGAGCTAACTCAGTTCTTGTTAAGTTGAGATATTTGTGATTAAAGCTGCTAAAAACAAGGAAAATAATAGGAAAATACAGAATATTTTTAATCATAACTTACAGAATATTCTTTGTTACGTCAAAACTGAGTAATTCCTGGAAAGGTTTAATTTTTGCTCTATCTGATGATGGACTTACTTTGAAATGTTTAGAAATTGCGCTTAGTTCATTTCGAAATAAAACTCTTCATATATATATATATATATATATATATATATATATATATATATATATATATATATATATATATATTGTATTTATAAAAGGGATTGTTTACACAAATACAGTATACATGGTATAGATCAAAGTACAAACGATTTTTATCCAAATATTGACGGATCACACTATTCGCACTAGGCATTACTAAGCAGGCGTCCCAAAATACATCTCATTATGGTATGTATTATCAAGGTGAGTGTGATGGCTCTTTTGACGATGATAATTATATTCAGCGTTACTACTACTTTCGAATGAATAAGCATTAACCTAAATGCTGAAATGTGACAGAAGCAAATGGATGAGCTTGTTGCGGCAACAATAGCATAGTTCTATAATTAACCCTGGTACGTGATTGGGCCTCAATATGCACGGCCATGCAACAAACAGAAATGTAGATATCAACACCAAGTTTGCAGTAGAAAATTGGCCGGCCACTACTATCAGGCGTAACTTCACCGGTATCATTTCTAGTAGCTGGGGTTTTCGAGAGATGCATTGCCTAGCAACAGTGGGTTGGCACGGAGGCTTAGGAACGAGAATAACCTGTGAGCACTGTGGTACATTGGATACGTCTTCGGACATGTAATGAGGACATCCTCAGTTCGAACGGTATCTGATGCTTATATCTTTTATTGCATGAGCGGTTTCGTCCCTATATACTGCCTCGATTATGCCATATGTGGAAAAACAATTATGTGGTACTACTGTAGTAAACTTCGATTGGCTGTGTTCACCTTTCTGAAATATCGTCCTCACCGGAGGAGATACGCAACAAATTAAACTATATTCTTACTGGTATGTTTTATATGATGAGTCCCATCTCCCTGATTGTAATCATCACACTGAAGCATTTGTAGTAAAAGCATTTTTAGTAGTAGTAAGAGAAGTTTAGCAGCAGTAGTGGTTAGTAGTAAAAGTATAATCATCATCATCATCATCATCATCATCCCCTATTTAGATAATTTAAAGTACTGCTAAATATTAATTATGAAGAAGGTGTGCACAATAACATACGCGACTATCCTGCTTGCTCGTTTCATCACAACTCCAATTTTTAAGGGACAAAGGCTTGATTATCAATGGGAATTCCGATCACTGCGTAGCCACACTTGGCAGATGGTGAGGCAGATAAAGTCGTTGGACACGGCTTTTTAGTTTTGGGACCAGATTCTCTGGACACACTGTCCTCGCACAAGAGGTCATCCTTATAATTATCAGTATAGACACAGGAAACACCGTCTGTGACGCCTCATGCATCCTTTAACTCTTGCTGGCGTGCTATTTTGTCGGTCATTATTTCCAAGCATAAATTACCGCTTAATGATCGCGGTTGCATTCTCCGGTGGGGCGTTGCTTAGCGACGGTCTCTAGCAAGACAGAGGGGAGCGAGCGACTTTTCAGGTAGCTAAGAAGGTATAGTCCTGACAATGAAGGGAGTTTCTGCAAGAAGTGCATCTACGTGTTCAGCAACTTAAAGGCATTGTTTACCATTTGCAGATGAAACAAAAACCCAGCTTTAGTGCTTCAAAATAGTTCTTAAATGTAAGGGACATAGAAACAACCAATGTAAAAATGTTAATCATGCAGTATAATCATTGTTAAGCACTGTTAAGTACACAGAATGTGAAAAATAGCTATGATAAAATTATTGTTTCCAGAATAAACCGTCTACAGATATGATTCATTAAGAAAAATAATGACATCCCCTTATATTCTAGGCTTTATTGCAAAATTTTTGTGTGGTAGGACGTTTTGTGATACAACTGACCTATATGCATCAAAAATAATGTGATAAGTCGAAAATTTGTATATCACCGCTCCCAATGGTAAACAGTAAACAGGCGTGAGAGTCAACGTGTGAGCTAATGATATGGTTAAGTGAACACGAGGAGATAAGGCTGGACGTTTTATCAAATATCATCATCTCTGCGCTCAGACATTAAACACAAGAGTATTGGCGAAAATGCGCCACCATCGGTGGAAACCCCGTCAGCGATACTCATTCCTCGGCGCGAAAACACTTTAGTTCAACGAGAGTTTTGAAAAGAGATGTCATTTAAATAGCGTTTCGTCGGTGTATATGTGGATTGCACAACGGCTCGATCTACCGACAAAAATTCTGTTTGAATTCCCCAAAACTCCATTTTCTTACTGCTTCAATTTTTTCAAGTGATAGCTCCTATCCACATTTACACAGCAGCGACATGTCATAATCGTGTGTCAGTTCGTCAGTATTGA
This sequence comes from Diadema setosum, assembly GCA_033980235.1. NCBI lineage: Eukaryota > Metazoa > Echinodermata > Echinoidea > Diadematoida > Diadematidae > Diadema > Diadema setosum. The sequence continues at coordinate 36,860,894 of CM067061.1, read as the reverse complement.
GGAACATGATGGGAACTTTGACATAAAGAATATCCGGGCGGATATCTCGGAGAGTCATTGGTTTTATAATTTTTCCCCGATTTTCCCAATTTTTCTTTCTTTCTTCTTCTGCTTTCTTCTTTAGTCTACACTAAATACTCTAATCGAATGTATGTTTGAGCGCCAGTATGTGTGGGCGTACTCTTGGATAAACAGTCAACATTAATGTCTTTCTGAATCCCATACACATTTTACGGCCATAATTTTCTTTCCTTAATCTGAACATTGGTCATTTATCAAGTCTCGCCCTACTGAATCCAGTATAGCAACAACACTGATTTCAGATTCATCTGAGTACACCTTCTGTTGGGTACGCAAAACAACAACAACAAAAACAACAACAACAACATCATCATCATCATCATCATCATCATCAACAACAACAACAGCAAACAGACGAACAAACAAACAAACAGTATGCCCTGGGCTCTGTTTCATAAAGCTGTTCGTAAAATTACGCATGACTTACGAACGACTGGAATATGAAGTGCCAATCTGTGTGCCCATTCCCCCCCCCCCCAACATTTCAACAACGTACGACTGTATGTTAATATTTCATCTACACTGGGGCAAAAAAAAAAAAACACTTTCAACTAAAAACGTGTGTTAACATGTAAACATTATCGTCTGCGAATTTCAACTTTAGCTATTGAAATTAACGATGATTAGGAAACCCACTTGCCTTGCCACATCTAAGTCGTTTGTTAAGTCGTGCATAACTTTACGAAAAGCTTTATGAAACAGGGCCCAGGGCAAGATATCATCAAATAGGAGAAATTGATCCACGAGTGATAAAAAGTGAGCTAAATTTATCGAAAATTTTTACCTTCCTGGTAGGGGTGCATTTCTAGGGTGTAACACATTATCGTTACCTCACCGCCTTGTCGCGGTCAATCATACTTTGAGAAAAACAAAAACCAGACCTTTCTTCAGTTACTTCAAGAGGAAATTGCAATTAGATGTCCATCTGAACTTCGATTGTATAGTATCATAACTATGCTTTGATTTCTGGAGTTCTATATGAGTGGATCTTAAATGGACGATACTGGGCACGACCTCATGCCGGTGAATAACAAACTACAGTACTAGTACTTCAAGCAAAACCTGCCACACAATGACCGTAGATGGCGCAAACACAAATTCGACATCGAGCAGAATCAATCCTGTGGGTTCATACGATTTGGAATGAGGGCATAATGGGATCTCTAAACTCGGGTCTCCAAACTTTTGTCTCTGATTGCTGTTACAAGAGGTAAACATTTAGCGTTGTCATCTACTATACGGCAACTTGAACAGGGATTCAGGTTTTCCCTTTACTCATTCAGAACACTATCATTGCTGCGCCGCGTAGTGTTGATCTTCAAGATCCTTACGTCTTACGAGTAAACCATTCTGCGGCTCTTTGGTCAACTGACCGAAAAATGGGAATCACGCCCTCTACGCCTTGTGACACACAGCCGAACCCAAGTAATTTCAGTAATTGATAAAAATTCAAGCAGACCCATGTTATCAACAAGTATAAAGTCTTCAGTTAATTTTGTTCGATGTGTATCAGAAAATTAGTAGTATTCACATAACATAAAGTCATGAACTGATAAACTAATGTGTCTATACAATACTCTGTCTATTAGAATAAACCATTCACCCTGCAGATATTAGCATCATTTTTTTTTTTTTTTTTCATGTTGAGACATGAAATTAGTAAGAACAAACGTCAGGATTTGAAGAGGAAATACAAATGCTCCGCAACACACTGCAAACGACTCGAAATGCAAAATAATACAGATATACAACACAAGAAGAGAGACGAAGAAGAGAGAAGCTGATGTAATACACATTGACATTATATGGAGAAATTAGACAAAGGATAAAAAAAACACGAGAAACTCCACTTTTTTAACCAAAGCGGGGATATAGAAATTCTGCTTGTATAATCTCAATTACAGCTATTTTGTTTCAAACCCTTGACAATTCTGACTCTTCATATTCACGAAAGCTGACATAATATAATCAAGAATAAAATGACAATATTTCACTTGACTATTGGGTCGAATACTAAAAGTGGGAAAAATCGTCTTTACTCTTTTTTTTTTTTTTTTTTTTTTTTTTTTGAGGGATGGGGGTAGGGGTGTAACTTTTGTGGCTTTTGCAACTCTCGGTGAAAGTCACATCTGGAATACTCTGAATATTGATGAACCGTTAGTAGTCCCGCCCTCCACTCCTCGTCTTTGCCCCTCTCTGGCTTTCTCAAAAAGGCAATGATCGATAAATTATTCATTATTCGAGTATCATTAAGTGGAGATTATCACGGTACGGTAGCAACGTGAACACGGTCAGTAGACCATCCGGGACACTCGGAGAAGGGTCTTCGACTCGATCAGATTATGCAACGATTCTCTCAGCTTAACCCGTTTACCGCCACCAGAATGGTTGCCAGGACATCAGCAAGTGGCTATACCAGGGAGGTGAGCACCTCCCTGGCTATACTAACAGGCTATACTGATCATTATCACATGAATGCATGAGTTAGGACACGAGAAATTCACACAATATGGACGTTGGGTATAGTGAGAAGCTATATCACAACTAGACACACACACACACAAAAAAAAAAAATCCGTCTATTCGGAGGTTTCATCATTTTTTTTTCTCACTTTTCGGCTCTCCTTCGTACAGGGGATTCCGTGAAGCTAGCTAGACGCAGCCCCCACGGAAAATATTCCCGACGACAAGATACAGACCGATCTTTCGGTCAATACATCAACATAGTTGCTTGCCACGTTTAAATCTTTCCGTAACGGCACATAATCACTTCTGAAGTGAATGGCACAACAACATTGCTCATTCACTATGAGTGCCAAAAGAAGTTGCCGTCGGAATGGAAACAATGTACATGAATGGTACGCATAATCCTTGTCACTCAAATGCGAAATTGTAGATGCAACTGGCGTTAGCACAAGTAAATATGACGAGAGATGCTTCGCATGAAAGCAAGATGATCGAGAAATTAAGACCGTCTGAGATGAAGGGCGTGGTGAATTTGTCACTCGAAAGAAAACAGTGATGATTACTATTACACAAGAACTCCGATGCTTTAAAATTGCACAGATATACCGACTCAGTACATACCTTTCCTTCCAGGGTTTATATCCGCAAGAAGAAGAAATCCAGTTATGATCGAAGCACGGTACACAATGACAACGTTGGAAGATGGTTGCAAATAAAATGCAAACCTCAATACAAAGCACATCAAGGTGTTACATGGATGAAGGATATGAGACGGCATCACACATAGTGCACGTGTGAATATGCGTGTATGTGTGTGCGTACGTGCGTGAGTGTGTAAATGTGTTTTGGTAGTGATGACGCAGAAGTCGCAGAGACTTCAAAAACCTCGTGGTAGCCCCGCGTCTCCTACCATGTTTTCAACACGCCCTCTTGCCGCACCTGACGTCATTACCCGAGAACTGGTACTCGACTTCCATCGGGTCGTCGGGAATGCCCTTGTAATCTCCGATTCCCGATCCCATCACAGGACAATCACTGGTAACTGGACAGTTTTCGATTTACTTTGATTGATCTCTTGTTGTTGTTGTTTTTGTTAAACCTCCTTTTACGAAATCTGATCGAAATCAGGTTTCAAATCATCTGAAGATATGAACTATTAGTACTGAAAGCCATACTTGCAACAGTTGTGGTAAATCGCGTCGATGACCTCGAAACTACTTCAAGCTGACTTTCCTGGTTATGCCATTTTATGTCGCTTACTTTTCTTTTTTCTTCCATGTTGCTCTCTCATCACGCTTCGGTGGAGCTTCTATTTGGCTCTCACAAGTTTTCAGAAACTTAACATGCAATACATGGTTGGTGCAATGTAAACCTCCTCGAAGGAAGATGAGATCTTTGTTCTGGCATTTTCGCCCACAATAATAATCACATCACCAGATACGCACGTGATGAGTGGGCAACAATGGTACAGAACAATAAAAACCGTGACATCAAGTCTTCGAATAAAGAGCTTTTCTGCCACACTCGTGAATCTGGATTCATATAAAGACGTATAGAGGTTACGTCAGTTTGCAAGACAACTGTAAGTAATCTTAAGATAATCTGGACGACTGCAAAGTGAAAGAATGACCAGCGTGCAAAAGAACGTCTGCAATTTCATGTGACTAAACCATGATAATGGTTGAAGCCTGGTAGCCATTTCCGTAAACTTTGATGTCTCGTGTTCTGTGACGAAAAAACAAAACAAAACGATCATTAAAATTTGCTTGATTTTCTTTTGAGGCTAAGAATAACATATCTGATGTCTTGAGACTAAAGCAAAGATATCCTTTTTTTTAAACTTAATGATTACCACTATCAATAAACACTTTATAATCGCCATGTTGACAAGACAGTTCACGTGTCTAATGAGTCCCGTTAAACATGGTGACAGCCGTAACAAAATTGATATAATGATTGATGCAATTTACTCTATTCTTTCAATTTCTTTGGCTCACTGGCTGTAGTATAGGGTGCATAAATGATGGTGTAGTTTTGACGAATACTCCAATATAGCTAGTTTCAACAACAGTATAGGATGTCTACATAGCCGGACGGTAATGGTAAGAGAGAATTGTAGCCTTTAGGGCATGTTAAGCAGACGACTTCCCCTGTTATCTTTTGTACAACTATTTGCTCATTGAAGAGCAACGTGTTCTCTGTTTTTGGCGAGTCAATAGAAGATAAAATCTGGGAAACCACATTCAGCAGGATATTGATTCAGACAATACGTAACCCCAGTCCGAGTCATCCATGCAATGTGTTATACCACGACATAAATCCCTGTACCGTCCCCACTTCCACCCCCAAGAGACAATGAGGATGGGATCATTGTGGTTGCACTTTTAAGTTGGTGTGTATTAATATAATGAAGAGCACGTCATATTAACAACAACAAACAATTTTGCATTGACAGACTAAGATGATATTTTAGCAACATTTTCCTAATGTGTTATTGTTCTACAAAATAATAGACCTGGCTCGTGGATCCTTCTCTTTGGAAATGTCCCTAAAAGTTTATCGAAGTAAATTGGAAATTAATATCCGCCCTCTGGAGATGTTTACTTTTTATTTTTACTAGATTAGACTTCACACGGTTCCTTTACTACTATTTTCTTTTCAGTTATCACTTTACTTCCAGCAGATTGGAGAAATAATGCACATGATTAAACTTTTAATACATGCTATGACGTTTGATTCTTCCTCCCATAAACATCAAATGAGGGAACAAAGAGGCGATGAGACATATACCGACTCTGATGAGACTGATTAATCGCAAAGTATTTCATAAACAGAAGTAGATTGAATAAGCGACCATCGCTGTACCAGGTTGATTTGGTATCCTGTAAAGGTAACTTACATTTACATTTTTCATGTCGATACCTCTTACTGACACGACCCTGTTCCTGTATCTTCGACACTAGCGAGAAAGATGGTGCACCTTAGAATGTTAGTTTGACCTTAAAGGATTATTGCTTACACACAAAAAATACCAGGTATGATGATCATTATTATGAAACACACTGGGCATCAGGGAAATGAATAAAATAGTGAATCCCAATTTCAACCAACTTGAATATCAAAACAAATCGATTGCTTTTTATTTTAGTGTTCAGGCCCGCTTGACATCATATGGCCACTGTTTGGCACGAAATGTATTCCTGAAAATATCTGATCAGTGCTTGTACACTTATAAGCTCTGGTATCGTTTTGTTAACTATGTCTTCAGTCGAGGGCATTGCTGTCATAGATTTCGCACGCGCTGATATTACGCCCAGTGATGAAAAGGAGTGTGATATCTCTATGCATATCTATAAAGCACGAACTAGATTCGCTTACACATACAGGTGGCAAAAGTCGCTGGTATACCAGCTTGTCTAGTCGGGACCTTCTGGGATAATATCACGTTCCCTCGTGAAAACGTCACAACTCAATAATCAGGTGGCAATAGCGTGATTGCAATGTAGCATTGGTATGTGAAAATTGTAGGGTTTCGAATGAGAAAAAAAAATCACTGTGCTATATTATTTCCTTTGTCAAGAAATTTATTCAATTTAGTCATGGCCTTTTCTCCATGAATTTCGATTTATTATATCCAGAGGACTGGTCGACGCCTTAGGCATCACAACCAAGTGAATTCTAATGCAGAATACGGTACCTAGACATGTATGTATATCAGTACAGTCAAGGTTTCATCACTCAACGACTACAATATCAATTCTGTTTCACTGGACTGGTAGACGCTCTAAGCGTTCAAAAAAAAAGTGTGAGAAAAAGCATATAAAATGAAAGCCCTTATTTTTAATTTCTGGGCACAGATACAGAAACTTTTCCCATCGTTTGACGCATTTACCCAAGTCACATATTCATCGAGTACGTGATTGAGGGGAGAATTATTCATGGGTTGCAATAATGCTCTGGGTTGGTCGAGAACGGTTTAATTCTCAACATACATAATCTCACCTGTTTTCATCCAGCGTGCTTTTACTTGTTTACTCGCCATAGGGGTATAGATTTCTCGTCTTCTTCGGGTCTGAAAAAGCTACTTTCGTGCTCGAATGTTTGCATTGTACTATTATACGGTATTACTACCCAAATATGAAGGCCATAAATTGCATTCAGGTTTGTATTTGTGGGTCTGTCTGTATATATATATGTGTGTCTCTAAAATGTATGTGTGCTGAGTTCTGCTTGACCTCGGACCAGCATTACGTGGACACTCGGACGTGTTGCAACGTTTCGCGGCCTTTACAATAGTATAACTGCTTCGAAATCCTAAATGACGTGGACTACATCATGGACAGGGCATGATGTCAATGTAAAAGACAGCACAGAGCTGAAGCAAGATTAACAATAAACAAACAAAAACACACACTCAGACGAAAGACACAAACACATACACGCAAAAAGTCACGTCTAACTCAAGGAACACTTTTTGAACCAAGCTGCGAAACCTGAAAGAAGCGGGCCAGCTGGGAGAAAGACCAACGGAATACACGGTATAGGTAACTTTTACAACAGTTTCAGCGTTTCAGCATTTCCGATGCTGATCAACCACGTAGCCGACAGATAAAATTCCGTGAGGAGATTAAATCTGAGCTCACAACATTACGAGGCCTACTATACCTCGATACGAACTGACCTCACTTCCTTTTATGAAGATGTGCTTCCGGTGTGTAACTAGGTTTTTGTATTTCCGATCTTGTCATGACATAGTCGATTGCCATGGGGCGATTTGACCTGGATATTGCCACTACAGGGACTCCTCCTCGCCGTGTGAGTTATGGCTTTTATGAAAAGCGTGCAAATCAAAGTACCAAATAGCCATAGAGCAGTCAAGTCATGTTGAAACTGATAACTTTATGAAAGATCACATTTTGATACGTTTTAAAACGAAGCTTATTGTTTGCCGCAGTCAGAGTCACTCTGATCTGAGGTGTATCCGACCGACGAAAAGTCGTTGCTACGTACATTGCACTTCCACTGACCTGCACTCAAAATGAAATTCCACTATTATAGCAAACTCATCCAGCTTTGGAAAATAGGACATTTAGTTTTCTATATATTATTTCACCTCCTATATGAATTCAAGCACAGTATTTTCAGCCCGGACACACGGTATTGTCGAATACCTTATAGGTCTGTACAATTTAAAGCACCCAGTTCTGCATGACGGTTGTGTTCATTCCCGTCGTTAATAATTCACTTGTTTGTTATATAGGTAACAGTGTCCCTGGAAAAACTCATAAGTGAGACGATTGGTAAGGCACGTCAACATCGATCGTCCTCAATCAAAGACTCACAGTGAGACAATTCATCGAAATAGACAAACTAGAGAGAAAGAGACAGGGGGGGGGGGGAGGCAAGAAAAAGGGTGACCACCAAAGGTTACACTGACCTCTGTATGAAATTAGTTCTTGGCTCGGGATTTAGCGTCCGAGCGAGCTCTCTGGGAATCATTAAAATCACCTCACGGCCAAAGATTCTGCTCCCCCGGGCGAAACCCGCGTCCCTTTTCGCAGTAACCTTCGTTCCACCTCCCTGTTTCTGACGAGCTGCATACCATCACTACACAGAGCGTCACAGCTAGGAAACACTTCACTGCGTGTGCTGGCTATTACATTGGAAAAAGGTGGTGCAATATAGCAAACCAATGACGGATGAAGCTACAAACCAAATACAGTAGCTTCATGATTTAAGGAACTCTGACGAAGTGTTTTCTCAAAATGTTTCTTTTCTCATACAATTTCTTATGTCATGCGACAAAATAGAATTAGTGTCACAAAAGAGTTCCACAGACGAGAGCGTAAATTCATCTGTTATCGATCTAAACGTTTGAAAGCTTACTGTATGTGTATATATATATATATATATATATATATATATATATATATATATACATATATATATATATATATATATATATATATATATATATATATATATATATATATATATATATATATAATAGCAAACAGGGTGAACGAAGCTGTTTTCCGTCCGCGATGTCCATCAAAGGGTATAGTAGAAGCGCCGCTGCGCTATACTCTTTGGTGTACACTGACTTTACCTTTTGCATCATAGACATCTAGGACCAGTGGCCCTGAGATATAGCTTGTATGTAAACATAGCTCCAGACTACCAACGATCTCCACGGAACAACCGTATAGTACAGTGTCCATACGATCCAGTTATAAAAGAGTGTAGCAAGTAAGAGTCGAACCCTAGCACCTCGTATACATAATAACGTACGCATTCCCCACAGACCACAGTGCTGTAACCGTTTCCCATGACTATACTCTTGGTGTATTTTGCTGTTGTTGCCGTGTCGTTAGAAACATCCAAACAGTGATATATTCATGCACGCAAGCACCGTATTTGATATTTCAATGATATTTCATATAGGTGGTGTACATGTGTACAGGCCTATTATGCGAGGTAACCGATTTAATTACTACACGCCATTTCAATTCAGCCGTGTCATTGGCGAGGCATACTGTAGACAACCAGCGTAATCTCTTCCCACCTCTAAGCTCGCCTAGTACCTCCTTGGTCCAACCAGCGCCTGATAGAGAGGTGGGAGAGAAAGTAATAAGCCTACACAGAGGTCGTAGAGATTAGTACATGGTCCCTGTACCTCCTGCTCATAATGGCAGTTAAGTTGCTTGCTTACGTCTCACCTCAGTGCTGGTTATATGAAGAACTCTTTTAAGACGTTAACAGTATACGTCTGGAGGACACATTCTAATCTAGTTATGTAAACTAACAACTCTAGGATCACATACCTTTACAGCGTAGTGAATCTGATCTTCTGCTGCTGTGCGTTATGTACGAGTTCCAGCCAGCACTCGCGTCCGAAAAACCTCTCCCCACCAGTTGGCTTCAAACCTGGGTGATCACAGATAAAATAAAACAAGCGGTCTTTATTAAAACGGTCGACGCCAACACATTGCAAAGGAAATTGTGAGCTGAAACCGGGCAATGCCGGCTGGAGAGACGTTAGTTGCTGGTCGCATTAAACTCCACGGCTACACCAGGCCCACTTCCGATCGCATGCCCAGCTCAAGGCTGCTAATCAATAGTCACGTGTTCTCCATGGAACATCGATTTGGAGAGAAAGCCGCGATTGTTAATGGTGTATAGGGGTGGAAACTCTCACCTACGTTGACGTACCTCCTCAAAAGAATACGTGCACGTGTGCCTGGCTAGGTGGAGGAGGGAACGGAACACAGCCCGCGTGGACAAGATTTCGACATCGACCGAGCTCCCATATCATGTCTACATGAGACTATTCCATATGAAAAAAAAAAACCCTATATCATAAATATACCTATTAAATCTGAATCAATTAGCACTGTCAGTCTTTACGATGTCTTACCAAGGAGAAACCACAGGCAAGTACAGAGAGGGATCAAAGTCTTGATAAAAATGGGCGTGGCAACTTCGAGATCTTGCCTGGTTTGGCTGCTGCGAATTAAAGGTCGCCACAATACTCTCCTTGTGTACCAAATGGGTCCTCAATATCGAGGGCGAAGGGACGTCCCTGTACATTCTCAGTATCATCTTTTCGAGCGTCTGCACTTTTCCAAAGCTAGTACTGCAAAATTGTGAAGTATTATGTATACATCCAATTATCAAATTTCAAATAACAATACTAGTTCTACGCTGTCAGGAGTGATTTCTGTGCTATAGTTGTCGAAATTTATAATTATTTAAATTCCAGTAATAACGATGTTTTTTTTTTTAAATGCAATCGTTAATGCGGTGTTCATCTGTTATCTCTGTCTTTTCCTTCTTTCTTTTTGCTTTAGCTTTCTATATCAGTTGTTGTTTTCCTTCTGCTTCTTTCGCTCTATTTCCATCGCTTCTTTTCTCTTCGTAACAATCTCCTCTCCGAAATATTTGGAAGGGAAATACGGAACTCTTCATGAACTCCATAGCAGTCGACATCAACCCCCCGACGGCCGTTCGGAATGTCGCGTCTCCCCCGAGTGACGAAGCGAAAGGAAATCTAACGCTCTCTCCTAATTGGAATCTATTGCGGACTGAAATGAAACAAAAGGACGCCCCGTCAAAGATGATATTTGTGAGACTTTGCGAAACGTTGGACACATCGATGTCACACCAAAGCCATGTCCTTAAAGAGTGGTCCTTTTTTAACACTTTAAACTCCACAGCCTGGAGTCAGACCATGGAGCTAGTAGCTCCATGGTCAGACATTGTATGAATGCGCCAACACAATGACAATGACAAATGATATTTCGTAAGTGGCATCAAAAAAGTTGTTGCTTCCGACTCAGACAACAGAAAGAAAACATTTGTATGTGTGTGTGTGCGTGCGTGTGTTTATGTGGGTCTGTGTGTATATGTGAGTGGGGTGTGTGTTCGTGGATGTACATGTATGTTTTGCATAAAAGATTAAGATTGCAGTAAATAAGCAAATATAACATAAAAGACATACCGTTATCTCTCTGGAATGAATACTGATTTCGAACGATATAAATTCACTTTTTTAATGAATCGCTACACATGACTTTTCGTAATCCTGCTCAAGTTACCTCTTCACGAGCTTCTATAGATGAACCCAAAATATATTCATTTTCAAACATTTCTCTCATGATACATGTGTTTGCTTTTCTCAAGCACTCTTGTCCAATGGCCTTTAATTGCAAGATAATCATAAACAAGAGAGAGAGAGAGATCCATTTTGCATGCTAAATATGCACTTTGCTTTAAAAAAAAAGACTTAAGGAAACAGTCATATCGTAGATGGGCACTCGTAGACGATTATCTCTGGAGATGTACAACAGGCCCTGGAAATTTGAAGCACATTACATGATGAAAGGGACGACCTTGGCTAAAGGGGCTCTCCCTGCGGAGAATCAAACACATTGTAAAGAACATGAACACCGAACACAGAAATAAACAAGTAGCTGATAGCAAAATCGGTTTTCTAAAATTGCATGTGTTGGTTGCATGAGCATGCTCTCCCTGCTCTGTGTCCACAGGTCTTGGAGAAATTTGCCGATGGTATGGGGGGAAATCATCTTCATAACTGACGTAAATGCAGTAATTGAATAGAGAGTGATCTTTTAACGACATGCGTATAGGATTAGGGGAAATTGTATCTCTTATCGGAGAACGCCCAAGGATACACCACCGAGCTCAAGAGCGGGAGCTAGCAGAATATAGGCTGTACAATGCAACAGGTGCACAAAGCCTTTAATATCATCGTTTATTATCGGAAGAAAATACAGTTTGAATCATTTCTAATGCTCTCTCTCCCTCTTTTCCCTTTTCACCCCCACTCTCTCTCTCTTTCTCTCCTCCATCTATACCCCTTTCTCTCCCTCCTTTCTACCCCCCCCCCCCCATCTCCTGAGAATGTGCAAAAACCCAATCTATCTGTACAGGATATAATTCCTTGGAAGACGCAGACCTTTTGAGTGGGAAAGATGCTAAAGCATAATTTGCCATTCAATAAATGAAGAGAGTATAGGCATATACGGTTTGAAGCGAGATAGAACAAAAATGGTACCATGGTACGGCAAGATGATATAAGCGTGGAGCTTCATAGCTTCATGGTATAAGTCAAGGTCGGTTTATGCATTACCACGGTCTTCTATAATTCTCCATTTGGCTGCTTTATTGTTGGCAGCTACGTCAACAGAAGAAAGGCTATACATTTCCAAACCGTGGAAAATGCATATAGAGCATTATTGGAAGTTCTTCATTTCCGAAGTTTAAATGGATGCGGCACTGTCTACCTCGGAAGATGATTTCATTTTCTTATTCGATGCTGCATTTAACTAGATCGTTATAATAGAATTGACGAAAGCATTCATTCTTTTGAAAATGACATATTATTGACTTCACAGTATTTCATCAACGCTTGAAGGAGGCGCAATTCTCAATGGAAAGACTTGAATTAATTTCAGAACAAAATTCTTGGTCTTATGAGCCTAACTAAAATACACGGTATGAAAGAGTCCTCTCAATGGCATAGGAAGATTTACTCCTTTATATCTCTATCTATCTATATATCTCTCTATATATATGTATATATATATATATATGTATATGTATATATATATATATATATATATATATATATATATATATATGTGTGTGTGTGTGTGTGTGTGTGTGTGTGTGTATTCACTTTATTCATTTCGCATGACTGATTTTTCGAACCATGCAATGACTGTGCGTCGACTTTGAGTAGTATCATACTGTCAGAACTAAACGTAGGCAATGAAAAGATGCCTACTTGAATATATGCGCCGAAACTGTCGCAGGGAATGCACAGAACACACAACAACAACAACAACAAAACAAAACAAAACAAAACAAAACCACGACATGCAAAATAATGGGATATTGGTAGAGATTAAGCGAAATCAGGCTCGTTCCCATCTGATCACCGATAATGAAATACATTTTGAGTCTGATGTGATGTGTGAACACGAGTAAAATGATTACAACATTGAAGTAATTTACAACGGACCGTTTGAGGGAATGTGGTATTGATGGACAATATTGATTTGAAGACTGGATTAGTTGAGTGTGTGTACGTGTGTGTCGTATACACAATGTATGTAATTAAGAACGCATGGGAAATTCAAGTCACTTGTCCTGAACAATCAACACGTTGCGTTCTGATTCAGGCTTTATACTAGTATACGACCCTTTTGTTCATCATTCATTATCTGTTTTTGTTCTTCTTTTATTTCTCTTTTACAGGAGTTGTTTGTACCGATAGGGAGTTGACACTATTTATCACCAACCACTACAAATAGATAAAATACACGTCATAAAATAGCATCATTAAGAAAACAATAGTTATTATCAACAATAGCTTAGAATTGAGTACCGGAATATAAGAACGACCCAAGTCCATCAGAGAAAATTTGGGACAAATAGAAATTAATAAATCATTTCCAACTGCTTTTAGTATTTTCAGTTATTGGGATGTTATTCATACAAATTTGAATATAGAATAGTCACTTAAATGATACTCTGTATTTGCATGACCTCGTAAATGGTTTCCAAAGGCGATAGCCAAATTTGGACTTGGGTCGTTCTTATATTCAGATATTCAATTTAAGAGTTTTTTTTTTTTTTTTTAAAGGAAGAGTGATTAATTTTGATGTGTGATGTTATAGCTATGTAGGACTTGACTGTGAATGCATAAGGCAAAGTGTAAACAAACAAAGTACAATTTTAGAATTCCCCCTAGTCCTATTACATGCACTCCCGTTATAACGAACACGGATATAACGAAATTTCGGACACAACGAAGTAAAATTCAGGGTCTAAAATTATGATCTTGATATCTTTATACACTTTACGTGTCCGGCTATTCTCGATACGAAATTTCGCTATAACGACAGAAAACTACCGTTCCCGATGACTTCGTTATAACGGGAGTGTAATGGTTCTTGTGGTAAAGGTGATATGAAAGTTTTATCCCGTCAGGAAAACTTCTGATAGATCTCTTGTAACTGATTGACAAATTGCCCTACATCGACGTAAATAAGCACTGAATTGATCAGTGTTTTTTAGTAGTAGCCATGATAAAAAATCATGGGCGTACATACTCGAGCAGGATTCGAACCTACGACCTCCTGATCACCGGACAGGCGTCATCTCCACTAGACCACCGAGCTTTCGCCCGACAGCAAGTGTTGGTTCTAATCCTTATAGCATGCAGCGGGTACTGCTTTGTTATTCAAATTCATGAATTTCTTCCGTCGAGATGTTTTCATTGCAACTGATTGACAAATTGCCCTACATCGACGTAAATAAGCACTGAATTGATCAGTGTTTTTTAGTAGTAGCCATGATAAAAAATCATGGGCGTACATACTCGAGCAGGATTCGAACCTACGACCTCCTGATCACCGGACAGGCGTCATCTCCACTAGACCACCGAGCTTTCGCCCGACAGCAAGTGTTGGTTCTAATCCTTATAGCATGCAGCGGGTACTGCTTTGTTATTCAAATTCATGAATTTCTTCCGTCGAGATGTTTTCATTGCAACTGATTGACAAATTGCCCTACATCGACGTAAATAAGCACTGAATTGATCAGTGTTTTTTAGTAGTAGCCATGATAAAGAATCATGGGCGTACATACTCGAGCAGGATTCGAACCTACGACCTCCTGATCACCGGACAGGCGTCATCTCCACTAGACCACCGAGCTTTCGCCCGACAGCAAGTGTTGGTTCTAATCCTTATAGCATGCAGCGGGTACTGCTTTGTTATTCAAATCCATGAATTTCTTCCGTCGAGATGTTTTCATTGCAACTGATTGACAAATTGCCCTACATCGACGTAAATAAGCACTGAATTGATCAGTGTTTTTTTTAGTAGTAGCCATGATAAAAAATCATGGGCGTACATACTCGAGCAGGATTCGAACCTACGACCTCCTGATCACCGGACAGGCGTCATCTCCACTAGACCACCGAGCTTTCGCCCGACAGCAAGTGTTGGTTCTAATCCTTATAGCATGCAGCGGGTACTGCTTTGTTATTCAAATTCATGAATTTCTTCCGTCGAGATGTTTTCATTGCAACTGATTGACAAATTGCCCTACATCGACGTAAATAAGCACTGAATTGATCAGTGTTTTTTAGTAGTAGCCATGATAAAAAATCATGGGCGTACATACTCGAGCAGGATTCGAACCTACGACCTCCTGATCACCGGACAGGCGTCATCTCCACTAGACCACCGAGCTTTCGCCCGACAGCAAGTGTTGGTTCTAATCCTTATAGCATGCAGCGGGTACTGCTTTGTTATTCAAATTCATGAATTTCTTCCGTCGAGATGTTTTCATTGCAACTGATTGACAAATTGCCCTACATCGACGTAAATAAGCACTGAATTGATCAGTGTTTTTTAGTAGTAGCCATGATAAAAAATCATGGGCGTACATACTCGAGCAGGATTCGAACCTACGACCTCCTGATCACCGGACAGGCGTCATCTCCACTAGACCACCGAGCTTTCGCCCGACAGCAAGTGTTGGTTCTAATCCTTATAGCATGCAGCGGGTACTGCTTTGTTATTCAAATTCATGAATTTCTTCCGTCGAGATGTTTTCATTGCAACTGATTGACAAATTGCCCTACATCGACGTAAATAAGCACTGAATTGATCAGTGTTTTTTAGTAGTAGCCATGATAAAAAATCATGGGCGTACATACTCGAGCAGGATTCGAACCTACGACCTCCTGATCACCGGACAGGCGTCATCTCCACTAGACCACCGAGCTTTCGCCCGACAGCAAGTGTTGGTTCTAATCCTTATAGCATGCAGCGGGTACTGCTTTGTTATTCAAATTCATGAATTTCTTCCGTCGAGATGTTTTCATTGCAACTGATTGACAAATTGCCCTACATCGACGTAAATAAGCACTGAATTGATCAGTGTTTTTTAGTAGTAGCCATGATAAAAAATCATGGGCGTACATACTCGAGCAGGATTCGAACCTACGACCTCCTGATCACCGGACAGGCGTCATCTCCACTAGACCACCGAGCTTTCGCCCGACAGCAAGTGTTGGTTCTAATCCTTATAGCATGCAGCGGGTACTGCTTTGTTATTCAAAAAAACACTGATCAATTCAGTGCTTATTTACGTCGATGTAGGGCAATTTGTCAATCAGTTGCAATGAAAACATCTCGACGGAAGAAATTCATGAATTTGAATAACAAAGCAGTACCCGCTGCATGCTATAAGGATTAGAACCAACACTTGCTGTCGGGCGAAAGCTCGGTGGTCTAGTGGAGATGACGCCTGTCCGGTGATCAGGAGGTCGTAGGTTCGAATCCTGCTCGAGTATGTACGCCCATGATTTTTTATCATGGCTACTACTAAAAAAACACTGATCAATTCAGTGCTTATTTACGTCGATGTAGGGCAATTTGTCAATCAGTTGCAATGAAAACATCTCGACGGAAGAAATTCATGAATTTGAATAACAAAGCAGTACCCGCTGCATGCTATAAGGATTAGAACCAACACTTGCTGTCGGGCGAAAGCTCGGTGGTCTAGTGGAGATGACGCCTGTCCGGTGATCAGGAGGTCGTAGGTTCGAATCCTGCTCGAGTATGTACGCCCATGATTTTTTATCATGGCTACTACTAAAAAACACTGATCAATTCAGTGCTTATTTACGTCGATGTAGGGCAATTTGTCAATCAGTTGCAATGAAAACATCTCGACGGAAGAAATTCATGAGTTTGAATAACAAAGCAGTACCCGCTGCATGCTATAAGGATTAGAACCAACACTTGCTGTCGGGCGAAAGCTCGGTGGTCTAGTGGAGATGACGCCTGTCCGGTGATCAGGAGGTCGTAGGTTCGAATCCTGCTCGAGTATGTACGCCCATGATTTTTTATCATGGCTACTACTAAAAAACACTGATCAATTCAGTGCTTATTTACGTCGATGTAGGGCAATTTGTCAATCAGTTGCAATGAAAACATCTCGACGGAAGAAATTCATGAATTTGAATAACAAAGCAGTACCCGCTGCATGCTATAAGGACTAGAACCAACACTTGCTGTCGGGCGAAAGCTCGGTGGTCTAGTGGAGATGACGCCTGTCCGGTGATCAGGAGGTCGTAGGTTCGAATCCTGCTCGAGTATGTACGCCCATGATTTTTTATCATGGCTACTACCAAAAAAGAAACACTGATCAATTCAGTGCTTATTTACGTCGATGTAGGGCAATTTGTCAATCAGTTGCAATGAAAACATCTCGACGGAAGAAATTCATGAATTTGAATAACAAAGCAGTACCCGCTGCATGCTATAAGGATTAGAACCAACACTTGCTGTCGGGCGAAAGCTCGGTGGTCTAGTGGAGATGACGCCTGTCCGGTGATCAGGAGGTCGTAGGTTCGAATCCTGCTCGAGTATGTACGCCCATGATTTTTTATCATGGCTACTACTAAAAAAAACACTGATCAATTCAGTGCTTATTTACGTCGATGTAGGGCAATTTGTCAATCAGTTGCAATGAAAACATCTCGACGGAAGAAATTCATGAATTTGAATAGATCTCTCGTGTTCCACAACGGATGGGGGGGGGGGGGGGTGGGGTTGGAGTGAGAGACATGAAGTATGGCAAGAAGAAAACGACTAGATCCTTGAAAATGTACGCATAGATGAACTCGGTTGAACGCTGCCATCTGTTAATCATTTGACAGATTGGACATGGAGATATCTCATAAATATTTTTCTAAGATCTGGATTGTGTAGGCGAACAGCTCATGCACAACAGAGCGTTGCATTCTTGCAATAAGGGTGAGAGCGATTTTGTTGATTTCCATATACAACAGGCGAGAAACTCTACATGGTGATGCCTGCCGAAAAACCATGCGTAATGTGATATGTTGTGGTGCGTGTTTTTGTCTTATAACACGCTTATTATAATGCAAAAGACAATCATCGGTATGTGCATCCTCGAGCGAAAGGAAATGAATAGCAATGGAATAATCAAGGGGTATGGATTGGAATTTCGCCGGAGCTGAATAATGCTGTACGACACCATAAATGATGATGGTATTCGTATTGGTGAGCAGGCGTGTGCCGCTACATGTGAGTCGTTTACATATCGAGGGATTAATGTTGTTTTCCTGGAGATCTGTTGGCTGCAATCTAATGATAAGTCTGACATAATCAGTTTCCGTGCGGTTTTCCGAGGTTATTTCCCTTTCTTTTCAAATGCGCAAATATGTCCTTTCTTTCTGTTCATATTCACCTTTCTTTCTTTCTTTTCTTTTCCTGGTGGTGGATTTCGTCACATCCACTTCTACTATTGTTGATATCATTTATAGACTGCAGTCCACATATACTAAAAGGAAAGGGAGAGCAAGGCAAGAAAATGTGGTAAAATAAAATCAGAGACGAGTCGAAGTAGAGGAAAGGACTAAAAAAACATAGGGTGCCGGGGTGACTAAAACGATTGTGTTTTATTCAGTGACAGGGATCTTTAAGAAAAACTCTCTCAAGCAAGATTCCGACTTCCCGAGTTTCGGATGATTGGCAGAGCGAGAATGAATGCCAAATCAGACCCGACCCTTTCCGATCTGATGAAAGCACAGCTGCTAGGAGTCGAACGGTATACTATTCAAGCTCAGAAAGATAGGAGATTAAAGGCACTGTTTACCACTGGGAGCATTGATTTAAAATATGGATATGATGGAGTTATCACATTTGATGCATATGTGTTGGTCAGTTGTATCACAAAACATCCTACCATACGAAAAATTCGAAATAAAAAGCATAAAATGCAAGGAGATATCACTCAATGTCTCAATAAATCATAACTATAGACGGTTTATTCTAGAAACAATTTTATTGTAACTATTGTTCACATTTAGAATGTTTAACAAAACTTAACATTAATTATACTGAATTTTTTTTTTACATTGGTTTTTTCTTTCCCTAACTCACATTTTGTAACTAGTTCGAAGCTCTAAAGCTGGGTTTTTGTTTCATCTGCAAATGGTAAATCATGCGGGGAAGAAATAAATATTCTAGACGAGATGGCAAATTAAAACAAGAGAAAAGGGGAATGACGGCTCCATACAGATTCTATCCCTCAGCTACGCTTCTGCCTTACCATTCTCGTCAACAGTTGACGCTCCAGCACCAGCATCAGTTGTGGAAGACATGAACAGCTGGGAAGGGGAGGGGTGTGGCGGGGAGGGAATCAGTGAGTGAGGATGGGGTGAAAACAGGATGGCAGAATGGGGGAGAGGTGAACTTGCTGGAGGTTGGGATTTCCGACTATACACAGTGACACATTTTTATCAAGGAGTTTCAAACACATTGAACCTCTTTGTTTTTATCAATCTGGTACTTACTCTGGTCAGTATGCATGCGATCGAGAATGAATATTGAGCGGAACTGTCAGTACTTCAACGATACAATTCCATTTCATAAATAGATTCCTGTTAGATTCCTACAGATTGTGTAGAAAGAAAGAAAGAAAGAAAGAAAGTGTAAACGACATCGTTTCACAGTTACAAAGCACTCGTCTTCTCAGCGTTTGATGTTCAGCAAGATCAGGGAAACCTTGCTCAGCGTAATGTCGTATTTACAATAATTATAGCCAGTATGAGATGCAGAGGAGAATACTGAAAACACCAAATTTCTTCAAAACGCATATTAGGCTGTCTCTGCCTCGAGTACGACCTAAAGAAAATACTAGTGTCTGTGTTAGATATATACCTAAGCCTATTTTAGTCACAAGTCAGCTTTTGATTTCTCCGCCTCAACTTATTTCGTTGTGTTGCTGACTTCAGATAGGTTATCATTTGTCTTGTTTGTTTGTCTTTGCTTTTGTTTTCTTTCGCTTAGTTTTATGTCAGATGACCTCGGTTTCATTGCCGGGGTCATCCACGTCATTAAAACAACGCTAAGTTGACGTTGCTGTAAAAGAAGTAAACAAGTCTCAGTATTCTGAATCACGGCAATCAACTTGTCTGTGAATGGAAAAACAACACATAGCAATACACCATTTATATTCACTCTCCAAAGGGCTCAGCGCCCAAGTGGATATACTGTAAACAATTTCTAAATAAAGACGACCCCGCGGAACGACTCGAATGCATGCAGAACTCTTGAATACATTTATTATAGTGCGCAGGCGCGGTCAGCACGGAAACCCTACCGGAATTGTGAAATGATCAGTGTGCAACTGGTTAAGTTGACGAACTACACTGTTGCCTGCTAACTGGTGTCATAAAAGATGTTAGTATAGCAATTCCTGCTAGAAAATCAACTTCCCGTGGCAACAGCCAATCAGAAAGCTGGATTCTTGTCGTTACCATAACAATTGCCATTCCAGCAAGTGTTGCTATCATAGTATTTCTGTTGTTAATGAAATGGGGCCCAAGGACCCGTTTCATAAAAGATGTTAGGATTGTAACTCTTGCTGGAATGATCACTTCCCATAGCAAAAGCCAATCAGGAAACTGGGTTCTTTTCGTTACTATGACAATTGCCATTTCAGCAAGAGCTGTTATCATATCAACTTTTTATAAAATGGGGCCCAGGTCTCGCATTTCAAATGTCGGTGTGGCTTGTGGCCATAGCTCTGTCAGATGCCACTTAAGATCATGTTTAAATATATTGTTCGGCAAAAGAGACGACATATTTTTTTTGCTCTCTTTTGAAATGTCGAGGAATGCACCAAACAAGGAGGTGAGAAGTCTCACTTCCCTGCACCAAATGACTACAACGTGAAACAATGTTGTATCCTATATAACGCTATGTGCGCGTTTTGAATAATGTTCTCGCCTGTGCATATTGCGTTGCAAAATAAGTGCGAAGGTCTTGCACCTATCAATAAAATGGAAAGATCCAGGTTCATTTATTCATCGCAAAGAGCAGGGTGTTAAGCCCGGTGAGGCGGTCCCGCCTAACATGCAACTGGACCACATGGAAGACCAGCTAGTGTAGCTGCATGTGGGCTATCCAGTCATCTTCTCAGATGAAAATGAAGCAAACAAACAAGGACAAATAAAATTGCGACGTGTATAACTTTTCCTCACCGACGTTGAAGTAGTTGCCCGAGTACATGAACAATGGAGAGAAAAAAAGTATACTCACATACGTTTTCATCTGATAGAATGAGAATCTGAGGTTTCGAAATTAAGAAAAAGCATGAGGAAAACATAATTATATGAGGCAAACCTCCGTGAATTTCACAACGAGCTGTAGAAATGAGAAGCCAGATGCGTCCAATCAGCCGCTGTGATGATTATTCTGAAACCATTCGTGGACTCAGGCTGAGAATAACAAACTTATCATAACGATTCCCACCTCGTAAAGCATAGACTTTCCTGTTCTATACAAATTTTTGATGGCTGCCGCTCACACAGAAGAAAATCGAATACAGAATCACGGAAATAAATCGTGCGAATGTCATCTGGCGAAATCATTTTACTGAAGTGGCCACACAGGCATCGCTCCCCCTGTTTTGATCTCAGGAATATTGTTGTCACAAACATGATTACAATTATACTTAAATCGAACGGGCTACGATGCCGCCTTTCTGTTTCATAACCAGCTGTTTTTATCGAATCCACAACAAATCTGTTTGGGAAGCAGTGACGTCCTGGCATTTAAAGGGGCATTCCGGACGATTTTCATAATTTCACCATCATGTAGTGCATAAACCGACAACTTCGTGTATAGATTCCTGGAATTTATTGTGGTCCTCGATCAGAGAAACCAATAAATTGAAAATTTTAAACAGATTACACTGAACAGTGTTGATGACATCAGAGCCTCATATATTTCAGAAATGTAGCAGGGCAATTCCATTACAATACCGCTTGCTCAACAAGTTTACCTGTGAAAAATCTATGCATGCCTTCTTCTTTTGTTCTGCTTCCTTGAGCCCCAACTCACACATTTTTATGGTGAGGCTGCCATGTCATCATCCTTGTTCATTGCGATTCGTTATAGATTTTGAAAACATTTTCATTTCTCATCCCAATCACTATAAATTCTGAAACTCTGTACTCAGTTTAACTAGTTTATAGTTGTTCAAGTGTAAAAATCTGAAAATCATCCGGAGGTCCCCTTTAACTCAATTCCCTTCCCCCCGCATTTCGCTCCATGTTTTCTTCCAGGTCCGGTGCGTTTACTCTGTGAAAGCAGTGCCAAATATAACTCTTTTTTCCGTCAGATGCGATACCCCCGCTGCCGCTTGCCTTTATTGTCCATCGAAAGCAGCACGCGATGATAAATGAATGAATGAAATAAATAAAGCACAATCCGTTATTCCCACCCTCATAAAAACACCT
This sequence comes from Diadema setosum, assembly GCA_033980235.1. NCBI lineage: Eukaryota > Metazoa > Echinodermata > Echinoidea > Diadematoida > Diadematidae > Diadema > Diadema setosum. The sequence goes on along the minus strand of CM067061.1, from coordinate 36,838,468 downwards.
AACGCAAAGAGAGATAATAAAGAAATGATGAGAGAGAGAGGAAGCGAAAGGGAGAGAGAGATGGGGGGGGGGGGAGGAAAGACGAGAGAGACAAACAGTCAGAAAATAACGCACGTTTTCTTTATAGGTGATTTGTTTGTGGCTCACAAGCATGTAGCTATATACGAAGAACTCCGTATCACAAGTCAACACGTCAGGATAGCATGCCTGTATATGGCGGGTTCCTTGTTGATTTAGACATAATTATTTTTATGTCTGCTTCGGCGCTATTGCACTTTGGTATTCTCCAAAATATAATTTTGTGCCTTAGGTTTAGGGTTAGGTTTACTTGTTTGTTTGTTTGTTGGTTGGTTGATTTATTTGTTTGTTTGTTTGTTTGTTTGTTGATTTATTTGTTTGTTTGTTTTTATTGGTAGATAGGATTATGGGTCTCGAATTAGTGTTAGTATCAGGGTACTTCGTTTGGGTTACCGAGTACGCACCTTACGGAACGTGCGTCATAATAAACTATGGCGACGACATCAAATATCGAAGCCGATATCGTGCCTTCCACCATAGACCAATTTTGGTCAAAATTTGATGAGTGATCTGTGACGTGTTACTTTACATTGTGGCAAAGATAGACCAAAAAAATTGTTCATGTGAAAAAGTGGAACATTAATGATGGATGCGAAAGTGCATTAGCGGCAACCGCTAGCTCCATAGAGTAATTTCCATAACTTTTTTTTTCACTTTCGAAGGCCTCGCTTTTGTTTTGAGAGACGAATTAGCTCCGCCATGCCATGAAGTGCCAAATCAAGAGAGTGGAATACGTATCAAGGTGCGAAAACAAAATGAGATTATTGCCACTTTTGCAAAGAATTACTTGTATTTGGGACATCTTTAGAACACAAGGCATGGGATAATAGATCACTCTTGTCCCTCATTGCTCATTCCACTCACCATCATCTGAAGATGTTAAAGGCATTTCACTCATCATAGTGGGCATATTTCTACAAGTAAGGTGGAAGTTGCAGTATCTTTTTAAAGATGCCTCAATATTTTTCTTTCTAATTTGCGTTAAGGCAAGCATTTGTAATGACGTATCAATCGATAGCATTTTTTTTTAAATTGCTCCCAACACGTTCAAAAATTGTAGACTATTATGTTCTCAAAGTCCTAAGTCTTGTGCCGCCAGGGCATGAACAAGTGTCTTGCCCTGTTATAGCATTATGGCCCATAGTGGCAAATGGTGTATTGGAATTTAAACAAGTACTGAATGACTTGTTGAAAAGTGCTAACTTGCAAACATCCATATAAATATCTATCTACCTACCTACCTACCTATTTTTATCTATCTATCTATCTATCTATCTCTTTATATATATATATATGAAGAGTTTGTTTGTAAAAACCGATAAGCCCATATTTGCCAAATGGAGATATTTGCGATTAAAGGTCAAGAAAAATAAAGAGAATAACAAGATAATTTTTGCTTCTTTTGACCATAACTTCAAAAACGTACCTTTACATGTAGTGACCAATACATCATTTAAAAGGTATTATTTTGTACTATATGACAGAGACCTTACTTCAAAATCTTCAAAAATGGACTTATCGGTTTTTGCGAACAAACTCTTCATATATATATATAATTATGTAGGTATACATAGATGCAGGAGTTCTTTTTGCTTCCAAAGTAATCCATCTTAAAATACTCCTTCGAGGAACCATCCAGTATAAACATATTCCTCTCCATTTAGCACGTGTAATAGCCTCTAGCTCAAGTTTGCTGAAACAGCTCAAATTTTGCAATTTTCAAAATGAGAACAAAAAATGAAAAATGATTACGTCCCCATCAGAACGTAATCAGGCCCAGAGCACAGCGATGTTTTGAAAGCGCGGTGTAATAGGAGAAGTGACAATTTGACATTATTCAGAACGGCGAGATAGTTGCGACAAAATATCGCTTATTGAATTCTACTGGACTGTATACGTTTAGAGCTGACTGGATATTTTTCTACGATACATGCTATTAAGTTCATTCTGAAGACAATTTAAGCCAACTTGGGTCTCTAAGAGAAACGTATTGTGGAAAGGATTTCTTGCAGAAAATATTCGTTTTATTGCGACCAAATGTTCTATCGACAATCGTAACTTTGATCATTGCATGTTTGCTACAATTTTGGTAATGGGTTCACAAAACAACATGATGTTTTGGGTATTGTACTCGTAACTCGAACGTCATGAACTTTACCATGGTCATTTTTTGTGTTCTTGGCCATTCGCATTTTGCTGAGACGATCTCTGGAAATGATTGTTTGTTTGTTTGTTTTTTTATATGATTGCGATATGTTATCACTATTTCTTATAAGAGAAGTTGCGATCATGATATCTTAATAGTATGATCTGTAATACTTTATAATCTTTCAAATACATCATACAACCACACCATATACACACACACACACACACGCAGACACGCTTTCTATCGCAGTTACCATGACTGCATGATAATTTTACAACTGTTGCTGTCACTGAGTTAACGTTTTTCTTCTTTGTTATACAGGTATAGTTGAATGTTTCGTTGCAGTCCAGGGCACCATCACCGTATCACGTAATCCTGCCACTACTATAATTGCCAGCAACCTGTTCGAGTTCAACGTCATAATTTTGAAATGGTCTGACAGCCTGTCTGATGGTGGTTATGAGGGCGTTAAAGCGATTGGCCATAACCTGTTCTAGGAAGGATCGGACATCAGGAAAATGTCATCCATGAACACATACTCCCCCACTCCCCGATCGTCTGAGTAAATCAAAAAACATGTCATTCAGAAAGAAAGATATCTACCCGAGCACGCCTAAATGAGCGACAAGGTATACCTTTTATCACTCTCTAATGATGGAATATCGCCAACTACTAGTACTAATTGCCCGCTGATAGCTAAAATTGCGGCAAGAATTGAAAGAGAGTTGGCGTGTTTTGAAGCGTGTGTCCATCACTCATCAGTCCCTATATACGTGCGGTGTTTACAGAAATTACCCACTTAGCGCTGCAATGATGGTTCATGCGTGAAGGGGAGAAAGGAAGTGATGGCCAATTAGTGTGGGACATACCTTACAATCTCGAACACTCTTCCTGTACTAATTAGTTCAAAGTTTCTATATAAACAGTAAACATGTTACTATAGTAAGTGTAAGCGCATTATCCATGTATGTATATATCTAAATATAACCTGTGTGTGTGTGTGTGTGTGTGTATGCGTGTGTGTGTGTGCGTGTGTGTGTGTGAGGATGCGTGTGTGTGCATGTGTGTGTGTGTGTGTGTTGCAGCAAGGTAACGTTTTCATGTATATACAATTATATTCTGGGAAAGTCTCTGTATGCGAGTTAGTGGTGTATTTATAGACATATTTTCTGGTTGTAAAATGACAATGGAACCTCTACATTCTGCCTAATATCCTACTTACTGATTTTACCATATACTCCAATTATTCGATATAACAACGATTATTTTGCGCCACCAGCTTTAGCGCCCTTTATGCAATCAGCATTATCCTGATCGATTAATAATGCAAGACATTAGTGACATCATTATCAATGGACATCTACCGGCCTACCCCCCTCCCTCTGTTTCTCTCAATCTATGTATGTATGGATCAATCTATCCATTTATCTATCAATCTATCAATCTATCTTTCTATCCATCTATCTATCTTCCTATCTATCTACCTATCTATCTATCTACCCAACTATCTCTATCGCTGTCCATATATCCATGTTCTATCTATGTTCCATCTATGTATCTATCTGTCCATATTATACACTGTCTATATCCATCTAATATCTTCCGCCTTCAACTTTTCAGCAAAATGCGAATTTTGCGTGCGATATACGGTAACTATGTAAATTCATCTTATTTGCAATTCATAATGCACAACCTTACACTAAAAAAAAAAACAAAGATTTTTGGGCATGTCTCATCGAAGAAAACACACACAAAAAAACAAGCAAACATTTAAAGAAGAGTGCATGGTGGGCGTTAACTATAAAACTGTCGGAAGAGCGAGAAGTGTTCTTTTATGGTGCACAGTACAGATGGCTAACTGGGGAGAGCGAGGATTTTACAGTGAATGTAGAATCGATAATCGCATCATTTCTGGATGAGAATATTCTCACTGATCACAATGGCTACAACAATGGGGATGAATATAATACTGCATATAATATTTAGGTCACGTTCAAACCATTTGATATGATACAAGCATAGTATTGTATATATGGAGTGATGATACTCCGGCTATGATGTAGGCCTACTCATTTATCTATTATCCATAAATGGATAAGAACTATCAATCATACAACAATAATGATGATAATCATTATTAGAATGATAATGATGATAATGACAGTAACAATATTAATATGATGACAATAATAATAATTATGATTATTGTTATCATTATAATAATCAATATCATAATAACAATAATTATGCTTATAACAGAGTCTCATTTACCCCATACCTCTTCGTATATCTCTTCAGCATAAGTACTGTTCTTCCAGAGGGTCTTGTCATTATATTGATTTGACTAACATTGTTGAAATGAGAGAAAGCATAACGGATAGCACTATAAACTTGTAATAATGCTGCGATTAACGTGTTTTGGGGTTGCAAAGTTGTGCTTGCCATCTTGTAAAACACGCCGTCGAAGTTTGATGTGCATACGGTATTGTGTGGTTGCAAATTGCTTCAAAGAGGATTGATAATTCACTGCGGTGTGTTTAAGATAGCATCAAAAGTACCCACGCTGGCCTATAAGAAAGGTAATTTGATTGTATCTTCTCACTCACGTGGCATTAATACCCCACTTCCCGCCAGTGCCTGTCGAGAACTTGTGTACAGGCAAATCTGCATGGTTGTGCTTATGCTAATTTTATAGAAAAAAAGGTAACTCTTTACAAGTCAACGTGTCTGAGACAGTGCTGTATTCTCATGGCTGGATTATTGCTGGGGCGTTTATCTTTTTTTTTTTTCTCCATCACATGGTCAATGCAAGATTTAAAAAAGAAAAATGACTAGAAACAATTCAACCTCCAAGATGCCTGGTTGTGACTGACAAGCAGTCATCTTAAGTGTTCCACCCTGGACACAGCGGTATATCTTTGGCTTCCGCTATTAAAGGGGTCACTGAGCGGTCAATTTCGAAGGTAGCGAATTTTAGATTTCGTCAGGGTTCGTTAACAGTTGCATACAAGTTCGTGAACAGTTGCAATCGAATTTGCAATGAGTTTTCATTATCGCAAACGCTTTCACTTGATATTCTTTCAGAGTTTTGACAAGTTGCGTAAAGAAATTTTTAACATTTTCAAAATTTCTCGTCGTTACGACAAGAAAAGCTATTTGCGACAATGACAACTATGTTCGGAATTTGATTGCCAAAGTTTACGAACCCTGACGAAACTTAAGATTCGCTTTGTACGTTTCATCACATGGTGTGACGTGTAACACAAAGAGAGTGCATTAGCGCTCATTAGCGTTCACTTCATTGGCATTACCTAAGATACACACACATCACACGCATGCGCACTCATCTTATACACAATTATGTTATATGCATTTAGACATGAATACTAGTATGAGATCGAATATCAAAAAAATAAAATTATCAAATGATTTAACAGGAAAATACCTTGATTACTGCAATTGTGCCATCGGTTAACTCATGTTCATTGAACGAGCTAAAACTCGAGTTTCTCTTTCTTTTTGTCTCTCCCTTCCTTCCCCTCCCACTGATAATCACTCTGTAAAGCACTCAGCGTTCCATGGTCGCAGAGCTCTGCACGAGGAGATTGCATGGCGTAGAGGGGAGCTATTATAGGTCCTAAGGTTTGGCACTCGGAGACTGCAAGTCGAGCAGAAACGAAGGGCCGGGTGTTCCAGTCTTGTAAGATTCTCAGCCCACCCACATGACCCCCCCCCCCCCCAAACAAAGACAAACACTCAAGGTCAGAAATGTTGAACGCAGGACAGTGCACTTACGAGCAATACAGGAGGGGGGGGGGATATTATATCGACCCATCATAGTAGTAGTCAGTAGCACCAATGCACACTATGCCTACAGATTATATAAGCCTTAAGAAACACCAGCACATATAGAGGTGACATGAAATTAGAAAGGCAAATATCAGATACTTGATTAAAGACCGTTATACCTCTCAATCTGAATGCAAGAAAGTAGTTCCATTCTTGTTTCACTTTCTCAAAGATTAACTGGTGCAGAATTAGATTTCGTGATATATTACCTTAGCTGGCCGTTAATTTGAACTGAAGTGAGGCCATTCCTGTCCTAAATATGCACGACGATATACAAATTGGTGCACTCACAGTAATTAGATGCTGGCCTAAGTTTAAATGCAAATTGAAGTTAAGAAATGCACATCCACACTTAATTTGATTTAGGTTTGGCAAGGGGTCCACGTAATGGAGAGTTGCATAAATTGACTACGTTGGGGATATACTCCAATTGGGCAGAAGCAACTTGTTCTTGAATTTGAGTTAAGATTCTCTCGAGATAAAATGCAAATCAGGGAATCAAATTTACTAATCTAGGCTATCTTGATTAAGCATGAGGTTAGATTAATGAAGGAACGATAGGTAGGTTTGACATCTGCTGGCGTCGTTAAATCTACCGAAGATGTGGAAGTACCGCGCTACTGTACAAGGAGTGTCGTCTGCAAGTTTGATCAATCGTGGTACTGGCATGAAACTCGTTCTTCCTCCCCCCCCCCCCCTCACCACTCCCCTTCTCACTCTCTCACACACACACACACTCCTCCCTTCCCTCTCCCCAGCTCTCTCTCTCTTCCCCTCTCTTTCAGTAAGTGTTTACTTCTACATGTCGCTGGCTTTTTTTTTTCTAGTGTATCTAAATGCTCATTAGACAGATTTGTCTTAGGGTGCGTTCGAGCGCTCTCCTAAAGCGAACTGTACCGTACCGTACCCGCGCCAGAGGAGCGCTCGAAGGCTCCTAAAGTGTACCGTACCGTACTGTATCGAGCTAAAAGTGGACCACTTCCCGATGTGCACCAAAAGCGTACCAAAAGCGTACCAAAAGTTCGCAGGTGAGAATGCGCGTATCATGAACATACGTCATAATGCAAAGAGTTCATTCTCTTTGTTCGGGACAGCTGTAAGTAGTTCAAGCGACAGGTGGGCGATATTCTTGCTACAAAAATGCGTGACCTTTTCTAAAAACAACTCGTGAGGTACGCCTTCTCGACAGAGCGCTCGAACGCTCCAAAACTGGCACAGTCCGGTACGGTACGCTTTGGTTCAGTTCGCTGTGGTTCGCTTTAGAGCGCTCGAACGCACCCTTAGCTGAATCCAGTCTGTTCAAAAGACTGGGCAATATCATACGTTTGGGCTTTACTTTCCTCGCGTACTGTTCCTTGTAATAGAAACACTTAATACTTCAGTGTATGCATCAAGCTGAAGACACGTTTGCGTGCAGACATAACTGTGTGCACAATAGTTCATTGTAATTTCCTCCAATTTCCTTGGAGCTTTTGATGTTCTGTGTTCATTTTATTCGTGAACTCGATATTGTTCGCTCATTCTATATCCCTCGGTGGGAAATAGAGCGTTACTTATTTACTATTACACGCACTTGAAGTCAGTCACTAAACCATGGGAATTAAATCATGACTATTTTCTGCCATGTACAATTTTCGTGTGAACGTTTATTCAAAAAAACATGCAGCAGGACTGGTATACAGCCAGACGTATCATGCTACATCAATTCCCATCGTTTTTTTTTTCTGCATAATCCGTGCAATACCTTGAAACAAAGACTCAGCAACTATATTATACACATGCATAAACATGTATACATTTACACTGATTTAAAGGTTGCAACACACACAAAAAATGCACATACAAAATGTATTCTGCATTGTGTTGCTTTGTATAATACGCTTCTTTCTTCTTCTGCGATTGGTGAGGGATATCAAATGCATGTATCTGTTACGTACCCGCGAAACTGACAAAACGCTGATCGATCTAATAGAGAAAGCGGAGTGCAAATACATTCTGCTCATCTCTACTTCCCCTTTCCGATTAAGACACACCCACGGAGCATCAGCGGAAAAGTCAACGGGGCGAAAAAAGGAAAATTCTCGATTACGTAAGACCTACATCCGAGCTGGACTTCTGTAATGAATGATTGCAATTTGTGCATTACCGAAAGGCCTGATTCGCCCGTGCAATTAAGAAAGCTAAAGTGCCACACTGCTTTACTTCAGACGCTAAAACTATCTGATTTTTATCGCATTCTTCTGTGGAGAGAAAAATAATTGATATTATCATTGATGAGATTAGACAATAAAGCAGTGACAGAACATGTGAACAATATTTTTGATTAATTCACAGCACACAGCACATGTTTTATGACGACCCAACGACAAATCGATTTTTGCTTGATGCCTCAATTTTGGCAGATTACGTAATGTTTCTTTGTCGTGTACCATAATCTCTGCTGAGAAATTCCCGAATTGATGAAAAGCACAAAATCTCACAAGGCACCATTCTGTGTTTTGGTGTTGTGTCTTTTATTTACAACTTTTATTACCAGTATTCACTTGTAGTTACTCATATACGGTGCAGTGGAAAAATCCCTATCATATTTTTACTCGTACTTATAATTCTCTGTTTCGGGAGTGGAAATTTCAAAAGCCTCTTGATCGCTAAATTCAAAACTTATTCATAAATTGGCAACTCATTAAGAAGCAAAAACTTTTAATTTCTCTCTAAAATTGGTGATTCTTTTCTGACTGTGTGCAAACATATAATACTTAATATTTTTTTTTTTTGTAAGATGAAACATGCGATAAAGTCAGAGGTGTCATTTTGATGACGACTAGATGATAATTTCTGCTGCAAAATTTCTTTTGTAGACGCTGTCGGTAAAGATCAAGATGCACTGAACTATTTTTCTTGATGAGTTTGCTCGAAATGATAGAGTATGATAGTGTACGTCTACGCTCGATATGCACAAACATTCTGTCTCGCACATATTTACACGTATACAATGTAATGCTCTCAGCAAGAATGAGTATTAAAATAAGGTAGGAAAAGAAAAAGTGAAGACGAAATTGATTTTGATGGGAAAGCACACGTACCGACCTGCATTACGTTTGCCATGGATTGAACTTACTATATACTCTAGTGTCATACCACAGGGAGAATTCGACATACGTCAAGCGAAAAAAAAAAAGGCGATGAAGCATGAAATCGCTTTGACGGACCCACCAAACCACACCGTCAGTCGTAAAAGTAAACAAAGGACAGTTTTATGATTATTGAATCAAAACAAGAAGTGAACGGACCATGACCGCCAGCCCATCTCGCCCCCCCCCCTTTCCATTCTAGCGCACTTCGCATATCACCTTAATCCCCTTCACACTCGTACAAGTCAAAATCACGGAAAATTGCTTTGTTTGGCAATGACATGTACAAGATCGTCTTACGGATTCCCTGCAATTTTCCTTCGAACGATGACTGTATCTTTACAGCCTGACCTTACGGTTGAGAGCAGATATTAATGGTCGTTGTATACATGTATTATGAGAAGAAGGCGATGAATTTTCCCCAAACGCACAAATAAAACAAACATATATCTTCTTGAGATGACCCTCTTCCCTTCCTCGATCACATCCGAAATAAGGAGCTGTCGCGTGATTCAGTGGATAAGACTATTGACTATCAATCACAAGATCTTTGGTTCAAATCTTTTGACAGCTGCGGTTGTGTCAGTATAGGCGTCATTGCCTTTATTCCTTCGAAAGGGACTGAAGCCGTCGATCCCGTGGTTGCTTGCTTACAAGTATTCATTCCGTCGGCGTAGCGGCCACTTAGAATAACAACAATGGTCATTCAATTAAATGAACATAATTTCATGAGAACTAGAATGAAATCAAGACACTGACTGATTCTCTGCCAAGCAGAGCCAAGCAAAGTTTCGTCGATGCTGTAGCTGTTGCTCTGAGTTGTGTAAGATTCAGGTATTCACCCCCCCCCCCCCCATCCCCCACGTATGGAGGGATGACGACTACTAAAGTATACACTCAAGTCACGGGGTGTCCGCACTCCGAAGGCCGTTTTCGGCGTGGACGTGTGAAATTTCGAGCCTCTCTAAAATAGTCCCTCGTTTCTCCCTTCTAAAACCAACAAAGATCGATGTTACCTCGTCACCTATCTGGATGGTGCGTCAAATGTTTGGTCCAATGTCCACTTTGGCGGAAGAGTCGAGACCGTCCATATGACATTTTTGAGAAGTCAAACTTCAATGTAAAACGATACACAGGAATGGCTGGCTCTATAACACTAACGTTTCGTATTACGCTTTTATGTACGTTGTGGACATACTTCCTTATTGTACCATATCGAGTCTATACAATATGTCATGCTAATGGTATAATTTTCTCATTGCATCCTATGAGAGAGACCTAAGTGCATTTCATGAAGAGCTTTGACAGATATTTTTTTTTGACAAACTGTTATAAGCTGCTGAAATCCTTGCATCTGATTGGATGAAAGAAACTTTGTGCGATCTTCATGAAATGCCCCCTTGTTATTTGCCAGATAAACGTTTGCCCATCTACTTTAATGTTAATTGTAATATGTGTGGGCCACAATGTCTTTAACCCCAAAGCGTCCGTAATTCCTTCACACTCCCACAATTAATGCTTTCGTATATAACCGCAGTCCGTCGCGGAGATGGAGATATATAGGTCTGGCTGAAGATACATGGTCAAGCGGATTTTCGCCGTTTTTCAATTACTGCTGACATGCAGCTGTCACTTGCTTCCTCAATCACGGCAATTTTTAATGCTGAATATCTGCACGACCAGCCTGCAGCCGGCCTGCCCCAATCTGGCTCTGCAGACGCACTGACCAGGGAGGTGGGAAGAGACCCTCTCTTCCAACCTCCCTGCACTGACTGTTGCACACGCTAGATCGGGGGCCCGTTTCATAAAACTTGTCAACAGTGACAACTGCCACATTTCTATGACAAATTTGCTCTCAGCCAATCAGATGCAAGGATTTCAGTAGCTTGTCACATCTATGACAACTTGTCACTGATGACAAGTTTTATGAAACGGGCCCCGGTGGCCAACAATCACTGTCTGGTTTAATCCCTCTTTATGTAGTGTCAAGAATTCTTATGATAAAGTGCACAAGGGCATGATCAATACGGGCTTATTCCCACTTACCCTACCTGTTTGAATATAGGAAAATATCTATATCTTTCTATCTATCTACAAAATAAATTGCGTCTGTTTGTAATCATGACATCTTCTTTCTGTTCTTCATAACACCTTTCTGCATTATCTTCAGCCTTGTCTCTCTTTGTAGCAAGGGGTAGGAAAACACGGATACAAAACTATCGTTGAGAGAAAGCTTGTGACCTGCACACAATTTTAGACACACATACAGACAATTCATGCTGTAAAGGCTGGAACAAACTACGAGTATATAGCATTACGTCTCATCGCAGTGGTTAAAGCTGGCGCATGCATCAGTAGCTATACACAAAATCATTCACGTGTCATCTCCACTGGGTTTCTTCCCGAAACAAGATAGCGCAGATGAATTGGAATGATTGTGTCGGTTTCGATTGATTAGAAATAATACACACGTATATGTCTTATCTATCTTTTATTTCGTGTCGAACGATCTGTTTTAGTGATGTGCAGATAATAGGAAATGAAACCAGGGGAACCAAATCAATGCATCAGCGAAAAACATATGCGGAATCATACATACAAATTGGGGAAGATTACAGTTTCACTCATAAACACTAGTCAAACGATGGTCGTATATATCGTGTATACTAAAAATAGATATGCAAAATACACACCATGGTCACCTTATGCTTTATCTGTTATATTTTTGGGTACATACTGCAACGCATTTCCATGAAAACAAAACCCTTAAGGGACTGTACGGTACAGGTTGAGGTGAGGATTTAGCTTTCAACGTTTTGGCCAGATATTGAGAAACCACTCTATGAGATGTCAAAGAGCATATACAATTCTAAGGGAAATTGAAAGTTTATTTGATGAAAATCGGTTTTGAAATGACTGAGATATCCAAAAACAAGGTGAAACAAAGAGATCCTAATTAAAGTCGTATCCTGTCGCATTTTATTATTATCGTTTGGGGTTTTTTGGAAATCTCAGCCAATTGAAAACCAAATTTCATCAAATAAACGCTGAATTCCTCTGGGAATTACATGCTCATTCACATTTCTTAAGAGGTTTCTCATTATCTCATCGAAAAATGTTAGAAACCGGAAGTTAGGTCTCAACCAAAACTATATGATCTCATCTACATTAAGAATAAGGGCTTTATTAATGTCATTCACCATTGCAAATAAGAAGTCAGCGTTTCCTTAAACAAACATTAAAGACGATATTTACATCCTATTTTCGCCACTTTACTCAAGATTTATACTAACTCTCCGTTTGAATTCGTTGCACCTGTTTTACACAACCTTCCTTTAGAAGGTAAAATGAAATCTTTTTCATGATAATCATTTAATAAAGTTGGATAGACTGAACGATGTATATATTACGAAAATCTGCGATTCAAACACGAGCTCGCTGTCAATGAATAACGATTTATCCCTGGGTCGCTTTGAACATTTAATGAGTATCTAATGTAAACATGTCCTATATACCGAGTGAGCTTGCAGTCCTTACCGTAGAAAGCCACTTCTCAAAAGGTCAGTCGGAACGTTTTCATCTTTTTTTTAACGAGGAAATATTTGTTTTTGCAGCTTGTTCGAGAGTTTATTTAAAAAGGGTGAAGTGATCAAACCTTTCCTTCACGTAAGTTTATGAGGAGAAGAACAACAAAGAAATATATACTCACATGACTAATATTCCGGGCCATCATCCTCTCCCTGCCCAGTACAATCGCTACTATTCGGGGGAGTTAACATAGTACCCTTTAACTGCAATGTCATCGCTTGAAAGGTAAGTCGGGCTTCTGTATCCACTACCGTCAAGATACTACGTGTATCATCGTGAATGCACCATGACCATCAGTAAATCGGTGAAGGGCAGCGTGACTAACTGTTTTATTCAGTTATTTTTGTTTCTGTTTACAACATTCATACACTGCACTTCCACATGAAAACGCATAAATTCTATACTAATGCATGATAAGTACATGCATGAGTTCAGGAATCACTCGCACCATTCAACTATGTTATTTGTATTGTAAAATGGCTCAAAAAACATGATATCACAATATATGCAAATATCTGGTCGAATAAATGAATTTCTCTCCTTCTCCTTCTCTCTCTTACCCCCCCCCCCCATCGTTCTGCGTGTGTATCTCTCGTTTAGTTATTAATTCATCTGTCATTAACCTTCACATGTAAATGCAGTCACTTACAATCCTTTTTACTTGTTCATATACTTTTGATTCCTAATCCTTTTTAATTCAAGGCAATCTTAGATTGATGTCTGATTAGACATCTTCAATTCACACAGCAATAATATTTTCGATGACGCACTGTATCAACAAATCATAAAAGGGGTGAGTAAATACATTACAGGATGTAATGCAATAATCCTCTGTGCGTATACACAGCGTGACTATA